>OY735219.1:13815031-13967531 GCA_963457665.1 Thysanoteuthis rhombus | reverse complement strand
TTTATCAACTGACACATAAAAATATATTCCCCAATCGCTATCGATTCTCCATTAGTTCTGTTCATCTTTAACTCTATTTTGATGATTTCCCTATTTAGATCAGTTAGCATGTTTTGTTAATCATCTGATGTTTCTAATACTATTTCAATGTCATCAGCTAATATTCTTCTCTATTTCTCTCTATGTTTACTCCCATTCTTTCCCAGTCAGTTTTCTGAGACTTACTTTCAAGGATGTAAATATTTTGAACGACATTGGATCCTCTTGGCTCATTCCCTTTTCAATCTTCATCTTATTGATCTTTTTATTTCGTCAAATTATTTCAGTTCGATTTTCGTATCGATTCTCACCAGCTTTTGCATAACGTTTGTTGATAATCTGCTGTCTCATTAATTTGAAGACTAATGAGTCAAATGCTTTTTCAAAATCAACAAAAGCCAAACAGAAGCGTTTGTTGTATTCAATTGTCTCTTTCTCTTTCTCTCGATAAGCTGATCTATTGTGTGTAGATGGTTTATTGTTGAGTAAGTACTCCTGGGATATATCTATTCGTGTGGCCCATTTCCATCTACAGTGTTTGATCGTCCGTTATTTAGTACTTTTGAGAAAAATTTATATATGTTAGATAGTAATGTAATAGTGAAATTTCTAAAGACTTTTCTAAGAAAAAAAAAAAGGCTGGGCTTTCTTGGCTGCCTTGTATTCATTTAGCCATAATGTTCTTGCACTCTCTTCCCTTTCCAAATAGATTGCTAAAACAAAAACTCTTATGCTATGGTTGACGGACGAAGAGGGTGGGTAAGTGAGTATGGGGATAAGCACTCTACCATAACTACCTAAGCATACAGACCAGTAGTAATAAAGAAAAAGTGGTCGGTTCAGGAAGTACCCAGCCACTCTGAATATCTCGAGAACCGATTGTGCCAACTTGATGTAACTTACTAACCAATCAGAGGGGCACCTTACTCTGCATACTTGACTAGAGACTCACACGTGGGATTACGCAGTCAGCAGTCGTGTCTACTAATTCTTTACGCCTCATTTAGTTTTTTTTTTAAATGTCGCATCACAGATATATTATAGCCATGGAAGTAGTGCTGGAATAAGTGTGTTCAGTTCCAAGGGAAATACTGTGAAGTAGGGCTTTTTTTCGTTGATAAGTGGCTGGATATTTTCCAGAAAATCATCGTGCATTTGAACACATGAACTTTCATTGAAATAGTTTTATATTTCCATTAACGTGTAATTCAAATAAAATACAACAGTTTTAAAAACTGATGTTACAGACCGTCAACCAAAGATGGCTACGAAGATTTCTTCAGTTTAAGATGGTTTGGCTGGCTATGTACGTATCGCGCGTACATACCGCACTAATGGGGCTAGAGGGCTTAAATGAAGCATTTACTCCTTATTATGTGAAGAGATTTCTGCGGGAGCTCTATTAACAATGTAAGTGTTTGCTAAATTGGTCCATTACTTTATGTCTGGATGTTTTCACGCATTTTTTTGAGAAGTCGGACTCGTTTTTAGTGATCACCGCCCCACACAAAACTTGTTCATTGATAACTGCTGTTTACAATTTTTCAAATCGATCACCCCCAACAAGACTTGCTGCCAAAATACGCTGGTCATACGATAATTTCTACTGAGTAACCAACCAGACTTTTATATTTTTGCTGTCTTAATCTAAGAGGTGCTTGAAGTTCTTCTAAAGGTCCTTAGATTTCAATCGAACAAAACTGTTATCCATATCAAGGACCGACTCCTACTTCTTCTTTACCTGGAAATCAAGCCTGGAACAGTGTTCCCTCCCACGCTGTGGAATCTCAATGCTGTTGTGCACGATAGAGAATTAAATAACGATGAATAACGAATAAAGAAAACTGAACAGACCGAATACAGCATTTCTTTTAACATATCCTTTTTGTTAAAAATAACTGACCTTTGTTTCATAAATTTTACACAAAAAAAATCAATGATCTTCTTGAAAGTAAAAAGATTTCCTGTGTACTCTGCTCCTTCAGTTGCTCAGTGGCCTTTTGACACTGCGCAGGCCATGAACAAATCAGAGTGGATTTTGATCGGAAAAATCTCGACTTATACACGATGATACACGGTATTTACGAATGAGTTGAACGCTTCTTGTTTACAGTTTCCTTCATTAGAAACCGTCTACCGAAACTGTCAACACAGGTTTCTTCCGTTTTTAAGTTGGTCTGGCTGGCTGGTTAGCTGACAGACTGATGATGCATCTGTCATGCGTACAGACCGCACTATTGAACTATAGGCTGAAAATTCCGAGATTTGCTCCTGCATAGAAATATTTAACCCCACCCTCCAAGACAAAAAAAAGATTTTTAGCCAGAGGGCTGATTTTGCAATGTAACTTTACGCTAAATTGCTTCCTTAGTTTGTGTATGGAAGCATTCAGCTTGATTGTTGTTTTTTAAAAATTCAGACTTTATAAATCATCATCATCATCATCATCATCATCATCATCAACCTGTTAGCGTTGGACATAGACCTTCCCCAAGATTCATCAACACTGCCCCAAAATACAAGAGAAGTAACTTACGCATTGATCACTACTTTTCCAATTTCCAAGTTAGCAAAAGATGTAAATATCATTTGTAGTTTTTTACAGAGTGACTAACCAAACCTGTACAGATTTTTACGTTCCTTCAGTAAAGATGAAGACTTTATACCAACAATATTCACAGCCAGTCTATCGAGGCGAGGGAGGGGGAGAGGAGAAATCCTTGGGCGTGGATACGATGTTTCCTGGCATTGGAGGAGATTTGATCTTTGTTGCTGTGCCGACATTTATTTCGAGTGAAATCTAGTACGAGTCATCGCCCTGGATGTGCTTCAGGTGAAGAGGTCGTGTTGGGGAATGGACTCGTAAACGGTATCAGTCCATCGCACGGTTATTTCCCTTTCTTCCATTTCTTCCTTCACCTCTTCTTCATCCGGAATGACATTTACAGAGTCAAGAGAAAACAAGATGCAAAGATTTCCAGTTCAAATCTAGCAGTCTAAAAAAAAAAAAAAAAAAAAAAATACTCTCCAAACCAACAAGAACAGAAACTGAACGATAAAAAAGCCCGGCTGTTGCAGGGTTAAACACCAATTCTATTCCAATCGAAAGAGATTACTGCAACATTTGTATTGAATGAAAAAATTAATATCTTGTTAAATAAGACTTATCACTTCGGTTCAGTTGGCAAGAGAGCCTCCAAGCAATCACGAAGTAGGGAAATTCTTATTATATATATACATATATATATTTGGTTTTACGTAATGATATAGACCATCAGTAAAGAGCTTATCCCCTAAACCTGGTGAGGATTGTTCCCTGATTTTCTTGTTGTTACGGGGGTCAACTCCAACTTGGAAATGGAAATTGTGGGGGGGGGTCAATGGGGGCATTTGTTCCTCTAGACCTTCTCACCGAGGGCAAGGGGGGTTTGAATGGGAACTTCGCAGAGGCTATGGACCCAGGGGTCACTATGAACCGTGCACCGAGCGCCAGTGGTAGCATCGGTAACATTACGGTCATTTGTACAGAGAGATTCAACTTTGGTACGAGACCATATTGTGGGAACATTTTTTTGAGGAACGATATATTCGGACATCGGTTGACATATAGAGGCACTAGGGAGAGCTCAAGCGATGACACACCTAAGGAGTGCTCAAGCTGTATCTCAAATAGGGTGAGTCACATTTTGAACAATCCTCTGTTCCTTATCTGACAATCGACATCCGGATATACCGTCCCTCAATATGTTGTACCAAAACAGGATGCTTCTGCTCTAATAACCGCAATACTACCAATGCTGTTTTCGTCGCTCAATGCTCGGTTATAATCAAAATGTCATGGATTTAGAATTCAATGAATTATCTTCCTTGAGGTCAAGGCCCGCAGCGAGCTTCTCTTGATACTCAAAATCAAGTGACCACAGCGAGGCGTTAAAATCTTATCGGTTCTGACCATGGTATCCTATATTAATTTCCGACCTGTGCAGAGAATTTAGTTTATTACCATCAGGGATTAGTTCCAGGTTGTGACAGGAGTCTGATTTCAAGTGTGGCATTCATAAATCCGGTTTTAGTGCCTTAGAAGTCCTTGAGTTTAGTGAGACAAAAGTTCCCGCTTTCAAATCTCTTACTGATAAAGGCGAATATCCTTCAGCTAATCCAGGAGCATGCGATTGAGTGAATGTTCTCGAAATAACGAATTTCTGCTTTAACGAACACGCGGATCCATCCGAATGACTTCTGATTTTGTTGGACGAGGTTCGATAAATGCAGTGAACTCGTGGACCATAACGAACTTTCTTCTTATTTACTGAACAATTGAAAACCATCGGTTGTAACGAACTTTTGGTTTTTTTTCTAACACCGTTAGAGTTTTTAATTTGTAGCTTATGGACGTGTCCTCTGGTTTCATGTAGATCGATATTCACGATGCTCAACTTTGTACAAGGCTTGATGGGAGGAAATGAGGGTAGGAAGACTGTGAAACGTCAGTCTTCCAATGAACAAGTGGCTGCCTGCCTTGAAAACCGGAGTTCGATATCCCGGTTTTATTCTGGCTCGAAAACCGACTTCTTGCACCGTTGGTAAATACGTGAACATCTCAAACCAGAAAAAAATCCTGATATTTGCCAAGCTCAGCTTAGAATAGCACAAGACAACAAGTGTGAGGCACCCGGTGAGGATCGAACTCCCTGCAGTAGTCATAGTCGGTGAGTCTAGCTTACTCCGCAAGGGAATGCCCTATCAGGAGAATACTTTATGCCTTGATCTCTACAAAAGGGTTGGCTTGCATCTCAAAGTTTTGGAGAAGTTTCAGTATTCTGTAATAGGCATCGCAGCTAATACAGATCAAAACTTCATTCCTTTAAAATATTTGCTTTGGTTCGAGCCTGCTGGCAAAAAGTAAGTAGTTCTCTTTCGCTGGCTAAGGCCTCAGCTGTCACCACTCGGGCTCCACATATATTACTACTTATTCGCCCAGGTTTTGATATGTGAAATAGACTTACAGACGACAAGCACCCGAAGTTGCGCTGCTCACTCCATCACATGCTATTTCATCCATAGCTAGAAGGATGAACAGATTTATGCCTTTCTCTAAGGGCTTTGCAAAGTTAATACATAAGTTAAAAGATTTGTAAAACTTGTTTGGTTAGTCACTCAATAGAAACCGCCATGAGACACCGACAATGTCTTCTAGCAGCATATCGTGCTTAACTGTCGTGATCAGCTGAAAAATCAAAAGAGGGGTGATCAATGAATAGATTACTTCACTTGCCTTTTGTTGTTTTTTTTTTAAAGATGTGATTTTTTAAAAGACAAGCGTGAACGCCGTTGGACACGAACTACGGGGAAAATTTAGCATAAACTTACACTACAAATCGAACTCAACTATTTAGGGGTGGGAATCCCCCCCCCCAAAACAAACAGAAAACGAAACAATTCTTCTGACATAATAAAGAATAAGAGTTTAATTTTTCCACCCTCTAGCTCCATCGCCGAATTATTATACCACTAGGTAGAAACATCAAATCATTAACCTGAGTACTCTTCCAATTTTCAATGAGTTTAATCAATGTTGCAGATTTCTCCCGATGCTTAATGCATAAAACTTTAACGTGAAAGGTCTGTGGTTTTATTCACAGAGTCCACCAGGAAAAGTGAAATGTTCCGGCTTGAAACAAGACGGATATGTGTGTCATCCTTTATTTATCGAAACCCAACTTCAACTGATGTTGCCGCTTTTCTTTCCGGGTGTGATCCAGTGATCTTTTTGTTCTACAATGTCTGATGGCTTGGGAGGTCCCTGTATATTGAACCATGTAACACAAAATGTAACGGAAGCCATCTTGTTCCATCGATTTGCATTTTATTAATTCATGTCCGATCCGGTCGTTCGGTGATGGAGAAAAAGAGAGAAGGATGTTTCTATGTTTCTCTCGTGGATCTACTTTATTTCCTCAAGTATCGAACCTTCCACAGCTCGGCCTCTCAGGGAGGGAAGGTCGGAATACTCATTTGAATTGTTCGTCTTGTCACTGCCCTGGCTTTTCTCAGACTGACTTTTTGACAACAGTCTTTTACGAGGGTAAAAAAAAACTTTTACATATTTGGAGATATAAAACACAAAAGTATTTATCTACTTGACCAATCACCGACGCTGGCAAATCTATTCACATAGTTGGCCATACGAATCACCCCTGGACTGCAAATGGGGCCTCCTATGTTACTTAGCCAGAAGAAACAAAGTCCTTTCTTTTTTTTTTTTTGGTTTCCCTGACAACAAAGAAACTTATCAAATATTCAAAGAAAACATTATTCATTTCCTACG
This sequence comes from Thysanoteuthis rhombus, assembly GCA_963457665.1. Taxonomy (NCBI): domain Eukaryota; kingdom Metazoa; phylum Mollusca; class Cephalopoda; order Oegopsida; family Thysanoteuthidae; genus Thysanoteuthis; species Thysanoteuthis major. The sequence goes on along the minus strand of OY735219.1, from coordinate 13,961,164 downwards.
GAGAAGAATTCTTTGATTTAAAAGAAAAATACTTGCAAAATTCTACTTACTTTATGTAGTATAATGATTTTCAAGATTTTAAATAACTTATGACAGATGGAAGGGTTCTATCTTGTCACAGGTTGTCAAGATCTTAACAAATATCTTTTACGTATTTCATACTCACAGTGTACTTTTGCACTTGTAAAATTTGTGGTGAGGTAATCGATTATTGCTATGGCAACAGCCAATGTCATCATCTATTTTCATCATCGCAGTGTCACCTTCCATACCATCAATACCATAATGTTTGGTCATCTATCAGATGTATGGAGGCCAGTATTTATCATATTCAGCTGCATGGAATTGATCCGTTTTTTAATCGTATCATCACTTACCATGAGTTCAAAAAGTATACGATGGATATCAAAAAGTTCATTTCAACATAATTATACACAGTGTTGCCAAGTATGGTTAGTTAGCTATAGCTAAATATGTCTTTGAAATGATTTAAATTGGCTACATTTGATACATTTCAGATATAAAACCAATCTATTAAAGAGAATAACTATACGTACAGATCCACGAATGAATTAAAAAGAAAAACATTTAGTTTTTTAATCGGCTATTACGGATTTTTATTGGCTAAAGAGGAAAAAGCCATATTTAACCAAAAATGGATAATTTGGTAATCCTGCTTTCACACCTTTAGAACTGACAGATTTTGAACTGAACCTTTCTGTTTTTTGTACATAACTTTTCAATGTTTAATCTTGTTTCAACATTTTTTGATTTTTGTATTTTCTAATCTCACGTTCAGATTCTGTCAATTTTGAGGCTATACAAGGATTTTGAAATAAATGCTTGGAAATGTATCGGGCACTTTTGGCATTCACTGTATGTCTAACGCATTTTGCTACGAATGATTGGATATGGATGGGAAGCAGGTTCGTCAACCAAAATCGAGCCATCATACCTGGAGGGTTATGAAGAACATTCGACCAGATTAGTTAGAGTGATCATGACGTATAATTATTTGGTAATTCATGCGCATAGAAACAGATAAAAAGTAGAAATAGAGCGTTCAAAACTCAAACAATCCAACACCAAATTTATTGAAGAGATTAGTTGTTATTTGTCAGCATGATAACGTCCGCCTCCATGTGGTAAAAATGACGTCTGTTTCCGTGTGGCCAAAATGACGTCCAGCTTCATGTGACAAAAATGACGTCCGTCTTCATGAGGCAAAAATGACGCCCGTCTTCATGTGGCAAAATGACGCCCGTCTTCATGTGACAAAGTGACGCCCGTGTTCATGTGGCCAAAATGACGTCCGCCTTCATGTGGCAAAAATGATGTCCAGCTTCATGTGGCAAAAATGACATCCGTCTTCATGTAACAAAAGTGACGCCCGTCTTCATGTGACCAAAATGACGTCCGCCTTCATGTGGCCAAAATGACGTCTGCCATCACGTGGAAAAAAATGTCACCCGTCTTCTTGTGGCAAAAATGAGATTACTCAAGTTAATTAAAATGGAGGAGGAAACTTGATTGCACACTTCTATTCAGTTTTATGGAGCAGTACGGATTTTGCCGCTACCTTTTGTCAGCAATACCATTTGTAATTCGGTGTGTAAACATCATGCAAATCGAGAGGCCTTGTTCTTTGTGGAATCCAAGTGTCAGTGTTGGTAATTTTCGTCGATCTATTGGCTAACACCCATATGTTTAGCTCAATGATAAGAGCAACGCTGAGTTGAAGCGGCAATCCTGTTGGTTTCAGGTTCGATTCTTGCAGCAGTCCCATTTTCTTTAATTGTTTCTTTTATTTATGTTGTCAAGTTCGAGTTATATATTAACTGTGTAACGACGGGAGATCATTTCCAAGAAGAGTTTCTATATAATATAACGCAGTTTATAATCATTCTGTCGGATCGTATACATTCATTTCTTAATACATAACTATTGCATTGAAAAGAAACGAATAGACTCGATAATAAACGAAATGAGAATTCGGGTTGAAAACAGTTATTCAGATTGTATTACTGGCGCCTGTTTAGCTCGATAGTAAGAGCAACGCTACGATTAAGCGGCTACCTTATAGGTCGCAGGTTCGATTCCTGCAGCAGCCCCATTTTCTCCAATTGTTTATTTTGTTTACGTTGTCTAGTTCGAGTGATACATATATAATGCAATTTATGATTATATATATATATATTTAAATATATATATATTTATATATATATATATATATATATATATATATATATATATATATATATATATATATATATATATACTTCAAATCAACAAGACTGTTTTCTCCTGACGAGATGTAATAAGACCTGAAGTTTTTTGTGTTCACATTGAATATATATATATATATATATATATATATATATATATATATATATATATATATATATAATCCAAGTTATCATCACTACCACTTATCATTATTATCGTTTCACTAACGACAACTGCAAGCGTGTGCAATCAGCAACAGCCACGATCGCTGATAACAGCCAGGCGCACGAGAATATCAATGTATTAATAGATGGATCTGTTTCTTACTGCAAGCAAAGCTATAAGGGAGTTCTGCTGTGACTAAAGCCAAACTTTTTTTCTTTCTCCTTTTTTAAGTGTCGTTCCCTTTCCGATCATCTCTCTCCCACTCTATGTCTTTCTGTCTTTCAGTCTCCCTTTCACTCAAGTTCGCTTTCTCCCCTCTCTCCCACTCTCTGTCTTTCAGTCTCTCTCTCTCTCTCTCTCAAGTTCGCTTTCTCCCCTTCTTTCCCACTCTCTCTCTCTTTCAGTCTTTCAGTCTCTCTCTCTCTCTCTCTCTCTCTCTCAAGTTCGCTTTCTCCCCTTCTCGCCCACTCTCTGTCTTTCTGTCTTTCAGTCTCTCTCTCTCTCAAGTTCGCTTTCTCCCCTCTCTCCCACTCTCTGTCTTTCTGTCTTTCTGTCTCTCTCTCTCTCTCAAGTTCGCTTTCTCCCCTTCTTTCCCACTCTCTGACTTTCTGTCTTTCAGTCTTTCAGTCTTTCTCTCTCAAGTTCGCTTTCTCCCCTTCTCTCCCACTCTCTGACTTTCTGTTTTTCTGTCTTTCAGTCTCTCTCTCTCTCTCAAGTTCGCTTTCTCCCCTCCCTCAAGTTCTCATTTGTATTAGAAAGCATCAACCAAAGCAGTTATAGAAATTGTCAACATCGATTTCATCAGTTTTCAAGTAAGTCTGACTGGCTATGAATGTATTTTGTGTATAGGACACGATGGGACCAAAAAGCTGAAGATTCCAACATTTACTCCTCATTGTATCTAGAAAATGGGTTTAAGTGGGAGTTCAATTTGAGTTGATAATAAATTGGTTCCTCAGTTTGTGCCTGATAGGATTCAAGTTCGTTTTTAATAATGATAATAATAATAATAATAATAATAATAATAATAATAATAATAATAATAATAATAATAATAATAATAATAATGCATAAAGCCTAACACCCTAGAGATGACACGGATAGACTATACGTTAAGAGAAAAGAAGGTGGCAGGGGGCTCATCAGCATAGAAGACTGTGTCCAGAGAGCTAAAGCAGACCTAGAAAGATATGTACAAACGAATAGTGAAGAAATCATAAAGAGTGCACGAGACAGCACAACAAACAACAAAGCAGAAAACAATGGAACAGCACAGCAAACAAGAAAAGAAAAACGGGAAAAGGTATGGAGAGTTTAAAAGGCAGATACAAGATGTGGCAGACGAGAAATTATGGACATGGTTACGAAAAGTAAACCTGAAGAGAGAAACGGAGTCGCTCATCATGGCAGCTCAAAACAAAAGCATCAGGACAAATTATATAAAAACAAAAATCGACAGAACTCTGGCAAACAGCAAGTTCCGCCTGTGCGATGAAAGAGATGAGACCGTTAACCATATATCTAGTGAATGTAACCAACTCGCCCAGAAGGAGTATAAGCAGAGACACGATAGAGTAGCAACGATGATACACTGGGAACTAAGTAAACGAATGGGATTCAACCATGTGGAAAAGTGGTATCAGTACAAACCAGAGGCAGTCCAGGAGAATGACAACCACAGACTACTCTAGAACTTTGACATTCAAACTGACCACCTCATACAGGCAAGAAGACCGGACTTGGTAATTGTAGACAAAAAGAGGAAGACCTGCCAAATAGTAGACGTGGCTGTACCTGCAGACCATTGAGTAAAGAGGAAGGAGAATGAAAAACGGGAAAAATACCAGGATCTAGCGAGAGAACAGAGGAAGATGCGGAACGTAAAAGCCAGGGTAGTGCCGGTCATAGTGGGTGCACTGGGAACTGTCCCAAATACACCGAGAGCGAGACTGGAGGTGATCAGGATAAGGGGAAGGATTGAGACTGTACAGACCACAGCACTACTAGGAACTGCACTACTAGGAACTGCACGGATACTGAGGAAAGTGCTAGAAATATAAAGACTGCAACGTTAATTGTCAACAGTGACCCAACAGAGGAAGGGAAATGAAAGCGGAATTGAAAACCGCAGCACTGGCATGATAGGCGAAAGAGAGAAGAGACGTTGGCTGAAGACCTGAGGAGTCTTATTGTCACTCAGCCTTCAGCAATGACCACCGGGCAACCGGTGTGAAACTGTAAACCACAGTATTACTGTGACCTATGAGAACTAGGAGAGAAGGGCTGGAGACTTGAGGAGACTTGCTGTCACTCAAACTCCAGCGGTAACCACCAGGCAACTGGTATGAGATTGCAAATAATAATAATAATACACGGCGCAGTATCTATTGAGTGACTTAATCAGACTTGTCTGTGTTTTGCTTTCTCCATTTCTGTCCGTCTTCCTCGATTTTCTCTTTGTTTTTGCCTTAATTCCTCTCTTCTCTTTTTTCTTTGGTCACCGTGAGTGCCCCCCACCAAGTTTGTTTGGTCGTGGTTCAATCTACGGTCGAGTCATACCAGAGGCTTAAAGAATAGTACCAAATGCCTCTTTGCTGAGTGCCCAATACGAAGAGTAGAATTGCGAAAGTCTGGAGAGAGGTGGTCCCCGTCAGGCTATCTCACCCAAGACGCACCCATAATGGGTGCCCCATTAACCCGGTAAAGGGGACGGAAAGTTCAGTACTGGTTTAGGGGGCCAAGGACCAAATTAGTGGATGTCTACTTTTTACATGATTTTCAAAAGCTACAAACTGAAATAATCTGATATGGTTAAACCCCAGTCCAAGTTTGGAGTTGACTTTGTTTTCCTGTGGTGACAACAACATGAACAAGAACAAGAACAATCCTCGCCAAACTGTTTTACCACACTCATTTGTCATATTGATACTGACAGAAAATGGAAGTACTCAATGAATATAATGCCTAATACTTGCTTATTAACAATGAAAATATGGAAAGGTGTAAAAGTTTTGGAAAAAGATTCCACAAAAAAATATAATTAGATTTTGATTGAGCATACAGTTGTTATATTACCTGTCCTGTTGTTTTCCTTTACAGTTCAATGATTCTGGGTGAGGTTATTGCAACAAGTTAAAGAGAATGGAGGCCAGAATACATTGCTATCACGTTACGTGAATTCATTGAAACTCACGAGGTCTCAAAACCATGAAAATCAACTGTAAGATTCACACTCGTGTCACGTCACCTCACGTGATTTTACATGTGATCACCAAATATCTTGTCAGAATCGGAGAGTCTCTCATGTCTAGATTACAGAGAATACAACCTCATGCTATCACGCAAATGTGCGCTGGAACAGAAAATTTGTGATCAGCAGGGACTCATGATATCACGTGACTCGCAGCTATTAAAGCAGCGTGTCTCCTGGTATTCAAGTAAGCCTTAAACTGACCTCACATGAGTTCACGTGAGGTGGTAGCAATGTGTTCCCAACTTAAGATCTTTTAGATTTGATTTAGAATGTAGAGCAATACTTGTAACAAGAACATCATGACCACCTGCATGATAAGGTGCTGGTTCTTCATGTGCCCCCCAAACAGCTCTTATCCAATCAGGCATGAATTCCACACGACCATTAAAGGTTTGCCTCTAGAATGTAGTGTGAGGATGTTAGATCTTTCAAATACTGCATGTTATTAGGTGGAGTTCCTACGGAGCAAACTTGTTGCTTCAACGCATCTTATAAATATCCCCCAATGGGATTAGGATTTGGGGAGTTCAGTGGCCAGGGCAACACAGTGAAGCCTTTTTTCATGTTCCTGAAACCATTCGTTCAGTGTATCACGGAGCATTGTCAGATGTGAAAGGCGACACTGCCATCGAAGAAGACCATGGCAGTGAAGGAGCGTATCTAAGGTAGGGCGTATCTGAGGTAAGGGCGTATTAGGGGTAGAGGCGTATCTGAAATAGGTGATACGCGACAATGATACACTCCACATTAATAAGACCCACTGTTTCCCTGCAGAATATTGTCTTAACTTTCTTACTGTCTCCATTAGCTTGTTATTTTCCCAAAGTGTATTCTGGTGCTATTATTCCACCTGGATAACAATGTAGACGTATCAATCAGGCCACTTTATTCAGGAGAAAGTGAGACTCATCAGACAGGGCAACCTTCTTCCATTGATCCAAAGCTCACTTCCGATGCTTGAAGCGTGCACATTGAAGATGCTTTGGGTGATTGACAGTGATTAGCATGTGTACTCTGACTGGTTTTGGGGCTATGTATCTCCATACGCTACAAAAATCGTTGTACTCTGCATTGTAATACATCCCTTCTTTTGCCTCGTTTAAATATACCTGTAATTTGTACCGCAGTATTTTTTCAGTTGACTCGTACTTAGCGGAAATAGCTCCCGTTCACATCATGTATCTTTAAATCTTGAGCGCTTGTCGGTGGTTTGTGATTTTTCTCTCCTTCTTGGACTGCTGTCTATAGGTGTTCATCGTAACTGAACGTGAGCACCTTACGTGCCGCTTGGGGAATGCTTTGACATACTGTTCTGGCTATAACAATCTGACGTTTATCAAGTCACTCTAATCTTTCTTTTTTTCCCCATAACTGCAGTTTTCGACACATTGGAATGAAATTCTCAAAGGCATCTTACCTGGCCTTGAAATGTGTAATTGTTACGAGACAGTAGCTGTCATTCTAGCTAGAAGTCGATTGTCATAATGTTTTGTCACATCAGCGTAAGTAACACGGAAACGCCAGGATTACTTTCAAATAAACAAGTTCAAAAGTTCTTTCTTGGCTTAGATTTAAAACCATTCCTTATCGTGCATGCTTCTAGCACTTGGCTAGAGTAATTTATATAAAACTCTTATGTTCATCTTATCAGCGTCAGGCTATCAAGACAACTTTTTTTTTGCTGGAAGCATCTGAAGGGCAGTGTGTATAATTGTACTATTAATAAACCCAGTGAAGAAAACTGGTTTTGATTTGCACAGATAACCTTGCATGCTTTTTTAAAAGGTTAAAGGTAAAAACAAAAGTACGTTCTATATTTACGGTCAATGTGGACTCGTTGCCATTAGAACAATTTTGATTCTAAATCTATTCAAGCAGCTGTTTTAAGGGTTATTCAAATATTTCTTTGGTTCCTTTGACAAAATCTTTATTTTCATTAGGATTCATTTATATTTGGATGAGAAATGTTGTGGAAATTGGATAAGGGAAAAAGTGTATGAATTTTAGAGCAGATCTATGCGCAATTATCTCCCCTACATTGTAGCTCTCTGTCCAAACCATGCTAGACGAACCTTCAGCGAGTAAGAATATCTTGAGTAGACATTCCAGATCAGTTATAAACAAATTTTCTCTGTGGTATCCTATTCGAAAACAATCTGCATCAATTATTGACGTATTGTAAATTGTTGGAAAGGAAATTTCACGCTGATGAAAGCTTACAAGAAAACCACATGCTTCAGAGCAAGTTATTTCTAGCTGTTTACAGTTAAATGCTATAAACCCGTGCATTTAAATGAAAAACCTGTGTTGACTGATAGCTATAAGATGGAGAGGATAGTTTTTGATGGATCAGCTTCGCATCCTGTTCACCATCTGGCCTCCCAAACTTCATTGGAATTTATTGAGAGCTTCCGGAGATATTGTGCGGAAAGAGTGAGAACCTTTGGAGCTATTATGCGATGCAGAACGTAGGGAGATAAGTGTGCATGGATTCAACCAGAAATTTCCTGACTTCTTTCGTAGCTTATTAGCAAATTTCGAAGAAAACAATAACCATTTTCTATACTTTTAGGACAGAAGAAATTTAAAATAACTCTCGGAAAAAAATCACGAAATCAAAATTAGTTTCATTAGACAACTGAAAAATTTCTACAGGGCTCTATCACAGCGCCAGGACTAATGAATAATACAATTGTTTAAAGGTTGATTGATCTCCCTTCCTTTAAGTTCACGTGAAACCCATTTTCCAAGCTTCTTGAAGTTTTCCCTTAGGGTTATAATTGCTACTGTTGCCTGATTGAATGTTTGATAAAGGGCTGAGTAAACTGAGTAAATGTACTTGTAAGATTTCCTTAACATTGTGCAAAAAATATCGCTAGAGGCTTTTGCATCAACATAACCGTGCAACGTAATTTTTGTTCCGAATATTTAAGAAAAAATTCTTTGGTTTAAAAAGTATAGAACATGGTTATTATTCTCTTCTAACTTAGCTTTTGTGGTCAAGATTGTGATATTTCTAAATTTCGTCGTCGTCGTCATCATCATCATCATCATCATCATCATCATTTTATTAGTGTACATCATTGGGCATAGACCTTCCCCAAGATTTGCCAAACCTGTCTATCATGGGCATCGCGGAGCCAGTACTTTCTGAGTTTAACTCGTCACACCATTTCACTTTCTATGGGCAACACCTTGAACCAGATCTCTGGGGATCCTCGTAGTGAGTCATGATGTTCAGCGGTTGTCTGACATTCTTGCAACATGGCCAGCCATTGCATTTGAGTTTTTAACAGAAATTTACCTAATCTGAAATGTACAGGGAAGCAGCAACATCTGAATCTTAATTAACATGTACGTACACTAATGTAGAACAAAAGGGATCCCAAAGCATTTAGAAGTGAGTAGATTTTGAGATGTACAATTTTACAATAATTCATCTTCACGAACCTGACCTTACGATATAATACCCCATTATGTCCTTATTATATGTTTCCTATGTAGCGGCGTTCAAAGTCCGGTATATCCTTGTATAAGCACTCGACTTGTTCCCCTGAATATGCTGGAATATTTTCCTTGAATGTATCAAGATGAGTATCAAGGATAGGAACTTTGACAGACAGCCTGCGACCAATTTAGTTTGTTCTATAACATAATCTCAACCGGTTTCATATTGTGAGTTTGTTGGGGAATTCTTTGCACTTCATGATCTTCTTTATCAGTGGCCTGATGAGGACACTGGCTTCATTTTTACCTACAACGGAACAATGTCAAGCAAGACTTTGTTCGACATTTTGAAGTATAATGAATACGACTGGGAGGTCATCGGGGACTTCATAATGGTGGCATTCCTGGTGGGTCTCTGAGTTTCCTCGCTATCTTTGCCTATGGGGCAGCTTCGACAAATTAGTTCACTACTAAAGGCAGGACTGGTCATAGTTTCACGAATCCTATGCGAGTGCCACTGGTTGATCTCTGGAAGCAATTGAAGCTACTACTGTCCTTAAAATAAGGCCTTATGAAACAATCTTTGCAAGCTCTAAAGAAGGAGTTTGAAGATTTCAAGTACCTTCCCTAAGCTAAGGCCAAATATATAAATTGCAAAATATCAATTTCCTGTTCACAAAAGCAAAGTTTGAAGTGAATAATAAGCATTTTTTATATCACCTTTCAGACGCAATCAATCAGGAAATAACTCTCGAGAACAGAAAGATGTAAAAAAATGAAAAAGTTGCATTGTGTAACTATCCCACATCAGTTTAAAATTCATATGCCGCGGTTTCTTGATCAATAAAAAGTAGATTTAATGATCTATGTAAGAATGTGAATAACGTCCTTTGGGTTAGTAGAGCAGAATTCATATAGAACGATTTTTATCATTTTTATTAAAATGTAACGATTTTTCTTTGCGATTAAACAACATATTTTTCTGATTTCCATATCGTAAGAATTTTTTCGAATGCTGCAAACAAAATTGAAGTATATATCACTTAAATTCAGATGGACATAAAAACAGAAAAATTTTTTTTTAATCAATTTCAGGCGAAGGTGATAATCATATGGAAGCTTCGTTCAAACATGTTGATTTTTCTTGAATTTTTTAAGGACCGCCAACCAAAACTGTCTCTAAAGCTGTCAATATTGGTTTCATCAGTTTTCAAGCTGGTCTGACTGGCTGGCTATGTATGTATGTATCACGATGAAAGTTTCAAAATTTACTCCTAACTGTGTCTCGACAAAACTCATTAAAAAAAAAATCCTCCCCAAAGTATGTAGGCTTATAGTGGGAAGTTAAATCTACGATGTAGGTTTATGCTAAATTTACCCCAGTTTGTTTCTGGAGGTATTTACTTTTGTTTTTTTTTGTTTTTTTTACAAATTCAGACTTTTTTTTTATTGATCATTGCCAACAAAAGGCAAGAGAAGCAATTCATTTATTAGTCACACCTTTTTCCAAAATTTAATTGATCAGCCCAATATAAGCAAACAACGTTGGTCACGTGACAGTTTCTGTTGAGTCATTTCCCAGAGCTGTTTATCTTTAAGAGCTATTTTAGGTAGATTGATAAAAAAAGGTAATGGTTATATAACAGAGTACCTGGTGAGGATCGAAATCACGACACTTTAAATGTTAGGAATTCACCGAGGTTGATTCGAGCCCACTGGATTTTCTGAAAAATGATTGATGACTGACTAATTACGACTTTTCCTTCATCTTACTATCTACATCTACCAACGAAATTTGGAGTGGTATTTGCATTCGTTCATGTATGTCTGTCTATCTGCCTGTCTACCTATCTGTGTGTCTGATCGCTTACCTACACAATATCCCCAGTAATTCTCAATTAATTCCAATGACATTTTTGGAAGGGTGGGTAATGGGTTAATGAAAAAATTGATAAGGTTTTGTGATTGATCATTTGATATCGCCAAATGATATCGATTCATCGCAGTCTGGTCGCACATGCTTTGCAGTCTGGTACTGGTCTGCGACCGGATGGTTGGAGACGTCATCTCTAGAGATTCCTCAATGTCTATATAGGCGGATGGAACCTATACTAAAACAACATTGATCATAATGATGGTGGCAATGACGGTAATAATAATGAATATAAATATCATTACCAAAACCTTGGCGGAGCCTCAATCTGTTCTGATGAGTAATTTCTTTGCGCCTATTTAGGGCATCCATATTGTCTTAAAACTCCTTTGAAGCGACCCAGATCAGCCATGTTGTCAGGATTCTCCTTTGAATGGATTACAGTTATTTTCAGCCGACTCGGGCATTTACTTAGAAGAGGGCAACTCCAACTAGAAATATCAGATCTCGAGACTTTGCTCTCATCGTCTCACCTGAGGAGGCCATGACACATAAACCCTTCGTTTAAAAGATCAGATCGGTCATGCATATGCCGAACTTTGCCAAGAAACTTATATAGCGTAGACATAGGTACAGGAGCCCTGAGAGGGGGCAACCCCAATGTGGGCAAAACAGTGTTAAATTTCCAGCAAATCGGTGTAATTCGGGCAAAACTGTAAAATTTCAAAGGGTGTGGCAAAACCACCAAATTCTTCTTTCGCGAAACTGAGCCACAATATGATTTATATGATATTCATCTGGCACTGAAAAAGGTTAGCGTTGCACCTTTGATGACACACCTAACATTGCTTTCTGACAGACGACAATGTTTGCACATTAATATGAATTACAGTTCGGTTGCTTTTTTTTATATGACTGTTGACGTTACGTCAGATTTCTCACCACCGCAAATAGTTTTGTCTAAATTGGCTTATGCCAAGTCAGACACAAGGCTACTTTTATGGAAGACACGGTGAGAATCAAACTGAACATGATGAGTTTGCAAGACGAAAGAAAAAGAAAATGATTGCACAATTATGAACGCTCTCAACCGAAATGGTTGCTACCCCGTTTTAGGTAACTTGGATCGTTCTAAAAAAAACAACTGGAAACAGATATAGCATTCAAAGATTAGAGCCGTCAGTTATATCATCATCATCATCATCATCATCATCATCATCAGTCTATAAGCGTTCATCATTGGACATAGACCTTCCCCAAGATTTGCCAGACCTGTTTATCATGGGCATCGCGGAGTCATCATCATCATCATCATCTTTTTAATGCCTGTCGTTCTGCAACACATATACAATCACAGCTCTAAGATGTAACCCTGGATCGCTTGCGTCGCGGTGCTAATATCTTCTTAAATTGTCTAAATTGTCACGCCATCTTATTTTTTGCAGATCTCAATCTCGCATACAATCTCTGAAGATGTACGTCGTGAGCTGTGATGTCCTGCCGTTGTGTGATATGGCCTGCCCATTGCCATTTGAGTTCATAGGGCATCAGGAAGAAGAGTGAGCAATATCTGACTCCAAAATTTGGTCTAATAGAATGAAAAATTATGAACAAAACCTGGCAGCAGATATAGGTCTCGTAGGGGCAAGAATAAAATGCAGATTTGTGTGTCGGGAAGAGATGAAATTTAGAGTTTTACATTGCCATGGGTATTCATGATCGATCTCATAGTGAAACTACAGCTTATTGCTGCTAATAGTGGCCTGATCGATTAATCAATTAACAGATCTGGCTAGTCACTAACTAGAAACGGTCACGTGACCGATGTCTTTTGGCTGCGTGATCAATTAAAAGAAGCGGAAAAAAGGTGATCAATGAATAACCTTTTTATAAAAAACAAGCATGAATGCCACCGGACACAGAATCAGGGACTAATTCAGCATAACATTACATATTTAATTGAGCTCCCCTCCCAACAAATATTAAAAAAAACTATTTGGGCGTGAATTGAAAACACAAACGTTCTTTTCTGGATAGAAATAGGAGTACTTGTTTAAATTTTCAGCCTTCTAGTTCCATCGATGCAGCCAGTACGCGTGACATAAATTCATATAGATAGCATGCCTGACAGACACACTTGAAAACTGGAGAATCCTATGTTGACAGTTTTAAAAAAGTTATCGGTCGCCAGTTTCTAATAGATTTCATAGTGAACCTATCACGGTATTAATGGTGGCCTGGTTGATGAATCATTTAATTAGTTCTGGTGCTCGTTCAATCCAGCTCCTGCGATTGAAATAACCAGAAGGATTAGTTGAATATAACATTGTAACAAAAAACAAGATTACGGGTATACCTTGAAAAGTACCGTTGATTAGTTCCAAAATTGTCCTTTCTGTTCAAAACTGTTAATTTCAGCTTATACTTAGTTACATTGATTTGTACAGCAATACCTTCACATCAAAACACGCACAAATCAAAGTTGCACCTTTCAAGGTATTCCTGTGCTTACCCTGATTTAGTTGCTTTCCTTTTATCGAGAAAAACGCCCCAAAAGCGAAGCTTTTATGAGCCTTTTTTTTCAAATTGGTAGAGCTATGGATTTCCATTTATTTTTTTCGGTTCACGTTTGGGACAATGACACTTTAAAAAAATAGTTTTAGAAGTATTAAGGGGTCGTCAATGGGACCTTGACTAATCTCAAGATTGACACTAAAGCTACTCCTCTGAGTATTTTGCTCTCTTTCGGGCTCTCACTGAGTTTAAGGCAAAGAACAGGTAGGGTGTATTTTGCAAATGCGATTGTATGTAGAATTATCTAGATTTACGAGCCATTTATCTAGAAACATATCTCGGTACTATTCTTGCGAGATTGGTCGTGTCTTACATCAACCCTCTGATGGCGTCTATGAAGGTTGTGATTTTTAACTGCCAGCACCCCCGATAGCGTATATCAAGAAGTTTTTTTTTTCTTACGCCCTCCTTCGATGGCGTCTATCAACATTTTTTATTCTCATGGCAAACTTCCGATTAGATCGGTTGTTCTCTAACTTTTTGATTTTGTGGCGTACCTGGGATCAAGTAAAAGATCACAGGCGTAATTCACATGGGAAGTATAGAAAACTACGTCTTAAAAGTTTAAATATGAGGGTTCAAATGAATAACTATAATTCTTGAGTAGCACAACATTTCTTTCCAGTGGAAAACAGCAACACAAATATCTAAAACATAACTAACATAAATTGAAATAGTTAAAATAAAAAGTTGATAAATTTAAAAACAATGGCTTCTAATTGAGCGCACAAGATGTGCAAAGGTAGATATCTTCGGTTTTTTTTCTTATTTTATTTCATTTGATAAAATCAAAATATCATAAAAGCACACTACATAAAAAGAAAGGGTAATTATTGCATAACTGCATTATTTCAAAACACAAATTTGGAAGGCCAAAGCATACAAAAACAAATGGAACTGTCGAACTATAGTATCAAATCAAGTACCCATGTTATACACAAGGCTAAAATTTTATACCTATTTTTCACCTCTAAATCCAGTACTCGTATTATACAAGAATCGAATTATATACAAGGAAATGCGGTATTTTGCTTGATTAAGTGTGTTCATGGGGAACACGAGCTTGATGTGCTTTGGCTATTTTTTCAATGTCCGGGCGTATATACGATAAATAGACTCTTATTTCTTCATCAAAACATTGGATAGTTTCTCTTTTTTTGCTCTTAATGTTGATAAGTGTGGAAAATTCGAATTCACATCAGTATGATATTGAAAATTGTATTAAACTGGTTAATGCGTAACTAGCTTTGATAGAAATCCATTTTTTTCAAGAGACAACTCCTTATTTTTGATTTTCAGTCCACAATCATCGGATATAGTCGCCAGTTCTTCTGCTAACGTTAAATCACTATCATTTGAAAGTTGAGTGGAAGGGTTACGAATCCACTGGTATTATTCAGTGTTTAGCAATGGAAAGTAGCAACTCAATTTATCTTCTGCTACTGTTAAATGTTCCACTATAATAGGGGTAATATTATTTATATGACCTTTACTCATCAACGGAAATATTTCCAAACATTCCCGTCCCCAGTCTTTCTTTTCCAAATCCGTATTTATTATGGAACGTTTTTATTTTGTCGGTAGACGAGATAATATTTTCATTAACACCTTGCATACTTCTGTTCAAACTATTGTGGTGATCAGATGTATCAGTCAATTATTTTAAACTTGGAATTAAAAAATCATATCGTAGAAATTCACAAAAGCGTTTTTGATTTACTTTCTCAACAAAAAAAAAAAAAAGAAAAAAAGAAGGATGCATCTTTTGTCGAAGTTCATGTATCCAGCCGAGTACTTCTCCCCTGGACAACCATCTCACTTCGATATGTAAAAGTATACACCTGTGTTGTGAATCCATATCAATTCAAAGCTGCTCGAATAAACAAGTTTGTACCGTTCTGGTTTGAATAGAAACTCCTATTTCGATAACTTCATCTAAAATTTCTTTCAATCTATCTCCCAGTGTTTTCCATTAATGTATTTATGCATAAAGCAGTGTGTTTTAATAACATTCGGATTTGACTTTTAAAAAAAACAAAAAACGATACAAGTCACATGATAGAAACTTCCATTGAAGGATCTCTATCGGTACAAATCCCAGCACAGGTAGTTATTCAAAATTAAAAAAATCTTCTTTTGCAGTGACATGCAGTTCTTTGCAGCAAAAAAGAAAGAAAGAAATTTAACTGTTTGATTTCCATCAATAAAACGAATATCTGTTGATTCATCAACCTGCAGAGCAAAATTTGAATTTTGAAGCTTATTAAGGCATACATTTACCTCTATACCAACGGCTATCCCCAAATCATATCATTTGACGGTGGGATTTAATTAATCTATCTTTCTACTTCATCTTCTCGTATTCTCTTCACTCTCTTTCTAAGTTCAAGTAAAATAACCCACTCGGTTAAAACATGAGACTTCATTTAAAAGTGCTATCATTTTTGATGTTTCATAGGAAGCGATTCGAGCCTTCTCAAAAACTATCTATCTACAATTGAAAACTTGACGTTGCTTTGTCTGTTGCTCTAACAATCTTTAAAAAATCACATGTTGAAGACGTGAGAGTTTAGCTTTGAAATGCTAGCTAAGAAGCATTCATTCACTCGACATTTTATATCCACATATGAAGCACAGTGATCTTCATTTCCGGTCCAAGTAAAACCAAAGCATAGATAACTTTCATCGTATTTACGAATGTATCCATTTTATAAGCGGGTGAATGTCTCAAATATAATAGAGCCGTGCCGTAGCGGTGGCTCTTTTTGACGAGAGCTATATTTTTCTGTAATGTTCAAATTGATAGCGATTGTTACTGGATATTACGAGAACACAAGATAATTATTAAGAAATGCATGTTGTATTAATAAATGGTTAGTTTTCGGGCACGTAACTACTTCTCAGGCGCACCAGTGAGCCCAGGCTTACTGTTTCAGCGCCACTGGTCTAGATAGATACCTTCTAAGGGTTGGCATAGAAATATGGTGTCTATAGTGATTGTTATCATCTCATGCCAATCCTCTGACAACTTCTATCGAGATTGTTATTTTATTACAGCAATCTCCAGAAATTTAATTTATTCTATTTCATATTGCTAACTTGTCATTTCACCTCTGTTGATGTAATTCATTGACAATCATTATTCAACGTAAATGATTATTCATTTATCTATTGTATAACCATTGTATACGTTTGTGAATCATCTGCCCATGTTTTATGGTTTTGTCGTCAGTGGGTGATGTTGACACATCTTCAACTGTTTCTATTCTAAATGTATTTACATAGAATTGTCATTGATATAAAAATATTCATGACTACCTCCATCGCTATTTTAGGTAGACTAATCATATGCAACGAGAGAAAATCATTTGGGTCAATCAGGTCAGTTGTAAAACAATCGGGTTGGTCCTGTTGGTAGGGCTGGTCAATTGGGTTAGTGAGCTCTCGTTAGTTGGATCAAGGTTGTTCGGTCTCACTCTTGGTTCTTTTTTTCGGTGACAGTCGCTTGTATTGTATACTTACTTCACGACTCAAAATTTTATAAATGAAAAAAAAAAATGATGAAATTACTTGAAACTTTTACGTATATCTGCTATTCCGGATGTAGAATTTACAGTTTACACATCGGTAAGAGTTAGAAAATACTTTTAAACTGATGACCATATTCTTTCCAATGGCACAAGCTCCGGCGTTCAGCTTCGGAATGAATAAAACTATCACCCAATAGACACTGATCAGTTGTATAGAGAAAGCACTTCAATTATGCGCACTGAGCAAGACTTCGACTTGTACCAGCAACAAAATAGAATATTCAGGCAATTTTACACCATAATAGACTATTGTTGTACGTAAATATAGACGTTTCTATCATGACCGGTTTATAGTTATAAGAAAAGTGTGATCGTGTTAGAGGCCAGTGATTTTATTCCATAGTCGCCTTGGACGTCTCGGCTCTCTGAACTACAAAAGAGTGTACTCGATAAGCGCGAGCTGATTTCCACTTTTCTATGAAAACATCCAGCACAAGAATAAGCTAAGAACACACACACACACATGATTCCACGTAGCATATATTTTTATATTATATACATGGAATAAGACAACACACAAACATACATGTCATGTAGCATATTCTTCAAAGAACATATATGCATATAATCTTACTATCGTTATATATATATATATATATATATATATATATATATATATATATATATATATATATATATATATACGTCTTTGTGTGTGTGTACCCGACAGAGTAATAGACAGAAAACCAGCCTCACAAATTGGCTAACTATTAAGTAAAAACTAGGGTATGCTCAGAGTACCAAGTCTCTCTCTTCCCCTTCTCTCCCTCTCCTTTCATATATGAATATGCTTATGATTGGTTGCGAAAAAAAAGTCTTGTAAAACAGCAACAAAATTTCTTCAGGTATTCGGGGATGTACTGCTCCTCTCTTTTGGTGCAATTGGCAAACGCTGACCCACCCACAAATACGAATCTATCTATCTATCTATCAATCTACCTATCTATCAAATCGCTGTAAGTCTACAAATAGTCCAATCAATCAGCCAGGTGGGCTAAAGATTCTTCTCTCTTCCAGTGTCAGTGTCCATATGTCAATGTAGGTATCTATCAATGTGTGTGTGTGTGTCTCTCCGGGCGTCCTGGTGCACCTTTTCTGGGCTACAACCCTGACAATTTGCACGAGAATACCTCTAGCCGACATCGGAGAGTTGTTATTTTTTTTTTCCCAAAAGTGCTTTTTGGGGTCTCTATGGTCATTTTGGACCAGCAATCTTGTGCTGGTATTTTTTAAAAAGATGATTTCAAATAATAGATCCATTTAAAAAAATTAGATGAAGATATTTTATCTTATAATTGTAGAAGATCTTTTAAATGATTAGTTCTAGTACACATGCGCGCTATGGTGATTCATTAATGCAAAGTACGGATGTACATCTATCTATGTATCCGTGTGTCTCTGTGTGAACACATGAAGGCATGCGATATGCACGCACGCACACAAAACACGTACATACATATATATATATATATATATATATATATATATATATATATATATATATATATATATATATATAACACAGTGACACCATTTCGGAGAGATATACAAGGTGTTATTAAAGTAATGCAACAAAAAAAAAAAAAAGAAAAATAACTCTTTAAAAGAAAATCATGAGTCGACTCCCCCTCCCCGTAGCCCTTCGTTAGTACCATGTGATACTCAAACATCGATAGTACCGTGAGGAATTCAAACCCAACCAAATGAAACATATCTCTTAATCGAAAAATGTACCTGGATCCGTTCCCAAATTATGAAAACGTAAAAATCTATCCTGGGCTAATGATGGTTATTTCTTTGAAATTCTTGATGTGTTAACAAAGAAACGCAGAGACACACTGATAGATATCCGTACCTCACATAAATGAACCACCATAGCCTATGCGTGTACCAGAACTAATTATCAAAAAAATATCAAAAAACTATTTTTAAAAAAGTTATTTCTCTTCTTGTTTGTTGCATTACTTAACAACAACCAACAACAAGAAAAGGCACTTATAGGACTCATCTCTCTCTCTCTCTCTCTCTCTCTCTCTCTCTCTCTCAATCATTATGTATAAGTACGTATTTGTAAAATCTTCTTTCGTGTATCAGCATATACATTCTTTTATCATATTCACACGTATAACGCATATATTGCAATATATATGTATATATACATATATATGCATATATATGCATATACATATGTACCCATTCTAACTGCATATATATATATATATATATATATATATATATATATGTGTGTGTGTGTGTGTGTGTGTGTATATATATATATATATATATATATATATATATATATATATATATATATATATATATATATAGTTGTATATGTATGTGTAGAGAGAGTGCAGAAATTATCCGAGGTATGTGAAAAAAATTATTTCAACATAATTATACATTGCACTCGAAGATTTTTGGTTATTGTAGATTACTTTTTGATGTCCAATCTTGTTTCAAATCTTTTCTTTTATTTTTGTATTCATTTTTCTTTCGTCCAAATCATATCAATTTTGAAATTATACGAAATGAAACTGTTTGTAATCTATCGGATATTTTTTGCACTCAGTACACTTACTCCTGCTTGTGTTTCTCCCTTATGTTCATTTTCGTATAAACATATATATACATATATGTGTATGTGTGTGTGTGTGTGTGTGTGTGTGTGTATGTGTGTGTATGTGTGTGTGTGCATGTACAGTACATCTTAATTAACAACGTATTTATAACATAGGGAATCAGTTTATTTCAAAAGGTAAATAACTTGTCTTCTTTGAGATCACTTCTTCATTGCTTTTAATTATAAATTATGTAAGGGCGACTACAAAAAGAAAAGAAAAGAAAAGAAAAGGAAAGAAAAGAAAAGAAAAGAAAGGAGATAGAAAATAAATTAAAAAAAAAAAGACGAAACAGAGGAAGAAAAAGGACGAGAAAAAATTGTGGCAGAAGAGAACGACTAATAGAAAGTCCGAAAAGAAGAAAAGAAAAAAGAGAAAGAGAAAAAGAAAAGAGAAGAGAAACAAGGAAAGAGGTAGATAGAGTTGGGGAAAGTGTACGCGAGACCAATATACATCATGGTCTAATTTGGGGAATAATACTTCCCCCAACAAATTTTCCCAGCCATTTTCAGTATCATTATTTATGATAACCGCCATTTGCATTTTTTTGGACTACGGCGCCATCTTTATAACGTAAGGAAAGAACGAACTGACTAATCATCAAGTTTAATTCCTTTTTGTTTGTTTCTTATGGTACAGCGTTTAGCAGTAGCCGCTGCCACAGGCAGCAGAACGTATTACACAAAATATTTTAGATAAACGTTAGGGTTAGGAGCAGCAGACGTAAACAGAGGCTTGTTGGTGGTGGTTTAAGGGGGTTTCATCATACAGGGGGCAGTCGCAAATGGCTTCTAGATTTCAGTCTGTCCGTCTGCGAGAGCTGCAGGCCCTGCAACCATTGGTTGCACTTCGAGTCTCCTTCGCGCCCAGAGGAGCCCTCCACATCTTCTGAGTCGCTCACTCGTTCCTCCAGCAGTAAGTCCGAGTCAGGCTCGTCAATGTCCGAGAAGTGATCTGAGACGCTCGTCGAGATTCGGTCGAAGCGAAACATTCCTTCGGTTGGAGACATACAAGACGAGGAAGAGTGCACTTTTGCCGAGAAAGGAGGCTCCCCGAAGGGCTTCTTGTTTTCGCGTTGGTACCTATGATCTTCGCCGGGCCATTCTCCAAAAGTGTCTGAAACTTTTTGATTCGGGAAATAGTGGTCTCGTCCTATCCCGAGTTCACGACGGGCGGCCGCAGCCGCTGAGGTTCGACCGGACCCCAGTTCAGGTGGAAAGCCAAATTGTTGCTTGTGATCATCGACCATAGAATCAACGCCGAACGGTCTGCTATATTCGTCAATATCTACGGGCTTCTCGACTTCTCCGCCTACACCTCCGCCGTCGCCTGAATCGTCGTCGTCAAGCAAGTGTGGACAGGAGCGATGACGTGAGAGGTTGGAAGGCCCCAAATCCATATAGGGGTCGTTCGTCGGCCTGGGTCCTTTGATACTACTTCGGGCCCGCTCAATCCGGCGGAGACCTGTTGTGATTGTGCTTTCGGGTCCGCTAGGTGATTTGGCATGGTTCTTCTTGTAAAGCGACGGGTGCCGGCACTGTCCCAGCGCCTTCAGGGTATTTTCGTTCACTTCCGTACACGCCCGCGTCAGCGGCGGGCGTTTCTTTTTCTTTTCAGCCATTTCACCTGCAACGATAACAAAATTAATTGATATAAGACAAGTGTAATGAGACAAAACGAATAAATAAAGGAATAAACAGAGGGAAAAAAAATCAAACATTTTCTCGAAAGTCTGTAATTTCGTCAGCCAATCGAAATCTTTAGCATGGTTGCCAGATTTGGTCAGAAGGGGAGATAATACATGCTTCATCTCGGAGACTCACCCGACCCTGGTATTGGAATAGTTTGATGCTATTCCAATGTCTGTGTCAGGTAAGTCTCTGAGATAAACAATGGATTATCTCACCTTCATCCACAGCATAAAGAAGAAGAAGAAGAAGAAGAAGAAGAAGAAGAAGAAGAAGAAGAAGAAGGAGGAGGAGGAGGAGGAGGAGGAGATAATGAAGAAGAAAAAAACGAAACAATGCATTCATTTTGTAGCATAAATAAGAATGATAAGAAGAAACAAAGCATTCGTTCATAATTAAAAAGAAGAAAGAGAAGAAAGAGAAAAACAGTTGAAAAGAAAGGAAAGAAAAAAGACAGAAAACCTATAAAATGAGGCAATTCCATTGGTCCGTTTTTGAATGTTCCGATCATTCAACAGAAACAGTGGTAGTACTTGAGACACAATTTTCCTCATATAAGTATAATTCACAAGATGTGTGTGTGTGTGTGTGTGTGTGTGTGTGTGCACTTCGATTACTCGACAACTGGCCAATGCACGAAGTTGATATTCGCCAGATATATTTGTCTGCACGCAAGGCATCGCAGTATCGAGTTTGAATTCATGAGAAATCCAAATGAAATAAATCTAGAAATTATACAGATTGTAGATTTTTTATCTGAAATTATAGATATATATTCAGATATAAAATATCTGAAGAGGCTATAGATCTTGATTTAGCTGTGAAATATGTAAATTGGCTATAGATCTGAATTCAGATGCAAAATATCTAAAATTGGCAACTCTAAAAAAAAAAGTAACCAAAATA
This sequence comes from Thysanoteuthis rhombus, assembly GCA_963457665.1. Lineage (NCBI taxonomy): Eukaryota > Metazoa > Mollusca > Cephalopoda > Oegopsida > Thysanoteuthidae > Thysanoteuthis > Thysanoteuthis major. Next base: position 13,938,821 of record OY735219.1, on the reverse strand, counting down.
ATTCGAAGCACTAGTTCCGTACGACGGACAGATCATTATTTTACATGATAATTATGACAGGCTTCCGTACACACCATAAAGTCCGGGACCATCCAAATATGTACCTTTAGAACGGGAACTGCCCTGGTATATTAAATGCCTAAAAACATATCCAAGCATCCTATATGTGATATAATTTCCTATTAATTTTTAGTCGGCGTAAACGCTGAGGACTTTCGCACACACACCAACACAGGCGTGTTCGCACACACATGCATATCCAAGAAATAAATCTCAAAGCAGGCAGGCTTTTCAATTTGTAGGTTTGGCGCAATACAGTCTTCACACCACAATTCCTCTGTTTGACCATAACTATGCTTAGTTAATATCAAAATGGATTTGATGTTAGATAAGAATTAGAGATTGAGACAAAAGGTAAAAACCAGAAAATTATGTTGGTCCATCGTCAACAGGGAGTCGTAGAGACCGCATAAATCTCAACATGAAATTTCAAAAACAATTTTTCCGGATCAGAGAGTTACCATAAGATCTATAAAGGTACCTGTGGAAAATAATAATCATATTCATTCTAACTGATACTCATGAGAAGAATCACGGATATATTTGAATTTCTATGAAACTATTTTCTCAGAAAAATTGATAGTGCATTTGATTCAGTCGGAGAGCCCACAGTTTAAGATAATGGGAAGGGGGTAACATTATGAGCTACAATTTTACCCCTGAAGTTTTACAGACAGCACACCAAGAAATTCACATTGTTTATTATATAAGTATATTAACTTAGCATGAATTAGTATCTATACTGGGATATCCAATGAGGATAGAACCCACATTGGCCAGCAAGATAAGCTTGCTGTACATTGCTATATGAGGTCTGTCTTGATCTACTTGTTAATACCAGTTGAAATAAATCGTTCAGATTGAGATATTTTCTTTCATTATTTTAGTAAAAAAAAAGAACTAAATTTGTTTACCAGGAATAGTGCATAGAGTGAAGCAGTGGGAGAGAAGAGTTTTTTTCCGGCAAAATTGCATCCCATCAAGTAGAAGAGTTTAGTGCTATGGCTAGCTAACAAAGAAAATCACATCATATTCATTATTAGTGTAAATATAAGAAAAACACTATTGTAAATTTTCAAACAGTCCTCTTCTTATAGCTATTTACCCTCAATCAAGCAAAACCTCAACCAATAAAAAAGCGGAACAAAGTTTAGAAAAAATGAACTATATTATGGACACAATTAACGCTCTCTTTGTCCCAACACTTTTTTTTTTACCTGACACCTCCTCTTTCTTCCTCTGTAATCTGAGCTTAATTAAGGTCATTTATCAGGTAAGTACGAGAGCAATTAGATGCATCACAGGTATGTAGACGTGACCTTTGGTAAGTTGGTGCCAAGATAAGTTCGTCTCCACGTGTATTCATCCTTAACTAGTAAATAAAGATTTGTTCAATTGCATGTATTCAGGTTTTTTTTATGGCACCCGTCCTGTCTCTACAGACAATGGAACGACCACCACCCACCCCGGGTGCAAGCCAGGACGAAGCATATGGAGATCCTGGGATTCCCTGTTGTCAAAATCCCCCTCCCTGGTTCGCTTATATACTCAAGAATAAAGCAGAGAGCGATACGTCTGACAACAGCTTGGCTGCACGAGCTACCGGAAGGACGTCTAATTGGGCGTCATTACTCCGTAGGCAGTGGGTGGGAGCTCCATCCCCCCCTAGTTTGAGATCAGTGTTGCCCTTTTCCAAGACTGGTTATCTAGTTAGAGAGCCCAATCTGCTAGCGTCTTTAAAAAAAAAATTATTTAAAAAAAGTTACCAATTGAGACAGTTGGAGTTCATTTCATACCGATGTCCTTGGAAAAATCATGAATCCATCCCTCCATCTCCGTTATGGGTAAATAGAAGGACATACTCGCCTTTGTAACTTTTATCTCTCCCAAGCTATGGGCAAGTAGTTGGATAGTTTGGGCTCTTTTGCCCCGATTGGCAATTAGTCTAGGAGACGGACGGATTACCTACTAGGATTGAGAAATCTGAGGCAGACCTCTTCCAATAGGTAAGGTCAGAGATTACTCCTTGCTGCTGGCACCATGTAACCCACTAAAACTTTACACCCCCCCCCCCACACACACATATATATATACATACATATATATATATATATATATATATATATATATATATATATATATATATATATATATATGTGTGTGTGTGTGTGTGTGTGTGTGGCACAGATCAGGCTAGCAGTATAACATAATATATTAATAATATAAAGCCACTTCTGATATGTAATGGATTTATTTCATAGAGTGCTCGATACATACAACTTTTTACGATTGAAGTTAACTTGTTTTAAAGTAGAGCTGGAAATAAATAGTAGAATGTGAATTAGCGACACCTAATGAGGCCCGGAGAGGACAGAAACGTGAGCTAGTTTGTGTAGCTAATCCACATTCTAATATATATATCTATATATATATATATATATATATATATATATGTGTGTGTGTGTGTGTGTGTGTGTGTGTGTGTGTGTATGTGTGTGCGCGCGTGTGTGTGTGTGTGTATTACTTGAGAAATACCATCGATAGGAATGCGATCTACTCGGTTGTGGGGTCAACTGGAACGGGAAAATAGTACATGCAAGAACTATAATTATTTTATATGGTTTAACAGAATCTTAGAGATGTGCACCTATACTCGGATGATTGGAGACATTATAGCGCCATGTGGCCCAACGTATCAAGATGTCAAGAAAAATATCGTTCCACTTTGTAAGCTGATAGCTAATTGAAAAAAATAGACCCAGTGGAGAATTTTATTAAAGAATATGCAGTGAACTTTGTAAACTTGAATATCAGTTGGGGATTTATCTACCTAATTATAAAAAATAAATTCAGAAGAATCATTCTTCAATTATCGAAATCAAATTAGTGGATAAGTTTGTAAAATCTGTGATATCAGCAATTTGCAATGATTGATACATAGATATACAAGTCAGTCGGTTTCCTTGGCACATACCTTTCTGCCTAACGACCCGTCTCCTTACGAACGTACAGTTATATGGGACCCGTCTTCAACACGTAACGGCGTTCGATTAACGAACCGTGGAGATTTACGCGTTTGGCTTTCACCTTTTGGGCATTGCTGATTGGTGGAACTTTTAATCAAACTATGGGAAGTGAGTCAACAAAAATCATCTGGAAATTGATTTGAATGATTCAGATTTCCGAACTGGTATAAATATCTTTTTTTTTTGCGTTGTAGAAATTCTTATAAAATCTCTGCAACATACAATGTTTTACACCAGCGAAAGGATCACCCAAGTTAAGCACTGTTCCGCTAGATCATTTCTGGGTGGGTTCAATTTATTCATCAGTGGTTATAAAGTTTTCAAATGAAAGCATTATTAGTAATTGATGGTTTAATCGATTTGTTATTGACGCAAACGATTAATTCCTTGTCCTTTATCAGCATATAAGAGTTTTGTTAAAAGAAAACGGAAAAATGAGAATTCAGGTCAAGTAAGTCACTGAATAGAAACAGTGCTTTTGGCAGCATGTAGTGTTGAAGGAGATCAACTGAAATGCTAGAAAGAGGAGTGATAAATGAATAAGTTATTCCAGTCAGCTTTTTGGGGTCAGCGATACCAAAGAAAAAAAGCCTGAAGCTGCCAGACACGAATTGAGGGACCAAAACCTTCCATTGCAAATTGGAGGAGCGAGTAAAAGAAAATGTTTTTCGAAGTAATGATGAGTGAAATTTTCCGCACCTCTGCCCCCCTTAGTGCAGCTTGTACGTTTGATGCGTAGATAGTCAGTCAGCCAGCAATCCAGACTAACTTAAGAACTGAAGAAACCTATGTTGAGAGTTTTGGTGAAAGTTTTGGTTGACAGATTTCAACGAGCCCGAATAAGCCATCAATCAATCAGCAGGTCTGCGTATTCCCATATCGAACCCATTCGGAAATGGTCAGACGGAATGGTGCTTAACTTGAGTGATCTCTTTCGTAGATGTAAAACATTGCATGTTTGTATGTTTCGGAGATTTCATAAGAATGTCCACAAAGCTGGGGGGGGGGGGGAAACAGAAAAAAAAGAAGGTTGTTATCTCAGTTTGGAAATCTGAATCATTCAAATCAATTTCCAGATGATTTTTGTTGACTCACTTCCCATAGTTTGATTAAAAGTCCCGCCAATCAGCAATGCCCAAAAGGTGAAAGCCAAACGCGTAAATCTCCACGGTTCGTTAATCGAACGCCGTAACGTGTTGAAGACGGGTCCCGTATAACTGTACGTTCGTAAGGAGACGGGTCGTTAGGCAGAAACGTACGTGCCAAGGACACCGACTGGCTTGTATATCTATGTATCAATCATTGTAATTTGCTGATATCACAGATTTTACAAAGATATGGAAAAAACAACAGTGTTGAGTACTGAATTTAGAGTATACTGCAATGTGAATCATTAAGTAGTACACAATTAATACGTTTTTTAATAGGAAACTAATTTTCTTTTTAAACAAACAGAGCAGGATTTTATTATCTCTAGTGGAACATTACACAATCACCAAAGTCTACAGAATTGAAACTCTGTTGCTAAAATATGAATAAGATGTAGTAAAGTAATGATCACAGCCCAACGAAAAAGTCCTCTTGGCAACAGAGTTTCAATTTGTAGAGTTTGGTGATAAATAAAACTTGATAATATCCGTTTTAATCGTGTAATGTTCCATTAGAGATGCTAAAATCCAGTTATGGTTGGTTTAAAAGAAAATTAACTTTCAATAAAGAGTGGTAGGGTGTACTCATTTATGAGCGACACAGTACGCTCTCATCGGTTCAACAGGAATTTATATTTGAGGGTTTCTATAACTCGAAAATAAAAAGAAGTTAGCAGAGAGGAGGGTCTCATCAGGAACTTGGATTTTCTCCATTTCCGTTTACGGAATATGGATCTAAGTGATCAACAATTTAGCCATGAATATTACCTAATTTTGGAAGTTATTCAGATCTTAATATGACAGGTTAAGCTGGAACAAAGTTAAGTCAGATAAGGCATGACACTTGCTATCAGATCCCAGTAGATTTCTGGCAGTGATAGGTTGTAACGGGTGAATCGCGTTGGACACACCGGTTCTCGTATGATCATCGGAATTACGTCTAGAAATGCCAGGTGCCGTAAGCAACTGGGGATCATGTGGAGTGCTTCCTGTGTCAATCCCGTTAATCCTCCCTGGAGGAGATTGATCTCTACATTACGCACAATAATGCAAGCTGAAGGCCCTCCCCTATCTGTGAGCCCTATGAGTGGCCTAGTTGCAACCGACAAGGAGTGAATGAAGCAATTCCCCAGGCTGGGTTATTGAAGCGAGGTTTGATTTGAATCCAATCTGAATCCAATTAAATGCATTTGCTCTCACAAACGACAGTTTCCATTGTTCGTGTTCTGTTGACGTCAAGAAATCTTTGCCGAGGCAAGAATATTTAATTTTGAAATGAATATTGTATAATCTTAAATTAAAACATTCAAAAAAAAGTTAACAAATGTGGTAGAAGTTCGCATAGGTATTCGTTTCCCAGGCTACAGCATATTCACACACCAGCACATGCACATACACACGCATGCATGAACACATGCGCACATGTACATATACATAGTATTGCATTAGCTATGAATTGCAAAAGAGAGGAAAGAGAAAAAAAAAAACGACATAATGACCATAGAAGGATAACAACAGTATTTAATTGTATATAGCGCAAAAAAGTCTTATCAGAACTAAGAGCCAAAACAGTGAAAGGTCATATTATAGAAGAGAGAAATATTTAGACCATTTTATTTATTTGTAACAATGTAGTAACGCCTGGGTCGTCTGTTAAACGATCCCTCTAATAAACGTCCAACTTCTTCACAAAACTGTTTTTGCTGGACTAGAACGACTAGTAGTCTTAATTCAGTCTCTATGAGCAGCCAACCAGGACCTTCGAGAGGAATTTTATAAGAGGCATAAGACTATTTTTGCACCCTACCCTCATTTTCAATGCAAAAACACCCTCATCCTTCGGCCATCCTATTTTCATCTGCTATAGCCCTTTTAGCACAACATACTATGTTCGATCCCTGGTAAACAAAAGTATTAACCTATTTTATTAATCGACATATCGCCCCAGAAACTCTCAGCCCCTTTTGGCCCTTCTCGTGTCCCCCTCGCCCTCCAGATCTCGGTACAATGCGCCGTCTGAACCTCCTCTCCAAGGTCCTGCAAATACTGCCGGCTGATACGTTTTCATTGCTGAAACCCTTGCAACCAATGATATTCAAGTTTAGGGTTTATTTTCTTCTAAAATATGTCGAATAAAAGAGGCAGGTCTGGTTTGTCACTCAGTAGAAACCCTCTTGTGACCAATGTGTTGGAGGTGATCAATAATTTTTTTTTCCCCTGAAAAATGGGTGATAAATTGATAACTGACTTTTCTCGCCTTTTGTTAGATCACTAAAAAATCTGATGAGAAAAAAATAAACAAGTGTGATTGCTGCCGGAAGCAAACCAAGAGACCAATTTAGCATAAACTTACATGGTAAAAAAGTTATTCAAGGTGATAAAAAACAGCCAAAAAAAACCCAACAAAAACAAACCAAAAAACAAACAAAAAACTTTTTGTTCTAGATATAACAGGGAGTAAATCATTGAGTTCTCCGGCGTAACACCATTGGTGCAACCTTTAAGCGTGATGCATACATACATATATACATACATATATACATACACAGCCAGCCAGCCAGCCAGCCAGCCAGACCAACTTGAAAACTGAAGAAACCTGTGTTTCAGTTTTAGTGACAGATTGACGGTTTCTGATATTTAGAAAAAAAAAAGCTTTTAAAATGATAAAGTGGTATGTGTTCATTTTCTTTTCTTGTCGAGATATTTTCCCGCGAAGACAAGTGTCATGGTCAATGGAGCATAAAAAATCAAAACCTCTAAGTTAGTCTACCTTTGGAGAACTTGGTATACCGCAACGTCTCTATTTGTGGACAATGAACGAGCAAAAAAAAAAAAAAAAAAAAAGGCTGGAAATTAAAAAGTAGGTATACACTGCATCCCCGCGTACTCCCCCTTTAATCTCCATCACTGGTCACATAAGAGAAAAAAAGTATAATAAGTAAATACTGTAGGTATATAAAAAGAAACTTACCAAATGAGCCACGACATGAACTAGGTAGTTAGGTTGAGAGGAAGTCGCGTAAGTAAATACGGTGGCGGGTAAGTAGGTGTGTGCCATGAAAGGTGTTGGAGTAAAGAAAGGAGTTGAACTCGCGAAAGCACAGATGATTGCCCTAAGAGAGTCAGAAGAAAAAAATGCCAAGTTGAAGTATTGTCGCTGAAACGTCCAGATGATCTCAGCCGTTGATTACGAATAGATTGGGTCGCCCTCTTCTCCTCCTACCCCCTACACAAACACCTAGTCAAGCCGTCGGGGGGAAAGTTTAGTTATTTAAAGACCCCGACTCTTTAAAGCCGATGGATAGTTTAAGTGTCGCTAGTGGGCACAACAAGATCGTCGTCGTGTCTGTAAGTATGGATGTTTGGGTGTCGGGTGTCGGGGTGCAGCGGAGTAACAATTTTTTAGTTTAGTTTTTTGTTTCTTTTTGTACTATACAGGGGGACCCCCATCCCCCCACCTCCTTTATACACATGCGCACACACACGGAAACGCAAACACAGACACATACACGAGATAGAATCAAACATACACACACATACGTGTAGAGATAAACTGACGCTTTTTATTTCTTTCTTTCTTGATTTCTTTCTTTCTCACACAGATTCTCATAATTCCGCTCTCTCTCCCTCTCTTGCTCCTCTTTCTTTTCACAAAGCCTTGAATATATATATATATATATATATATATATATATATATATATATATATATATATATATATATATATATATATATATATATATATATATATATAATATAAAGACATAGACTTGAATGAAGTAAGCGGCGGCAGGTTGGGGGCGAGAAAAGACTCTCGATTCTCACTGTTGTTTCAGTCTTTTGTTCTCTTTGATTCAATCAATTTAGAAACGTTTTTTTCTTTTCTTTCTTCTTTGTTGTTCGCTTAATTGTATTGTTCACTTCTCCCTTTCTCACTCTTTCTTTTTTTTTCTCTTGATATTTTGTTAATTCACTCTCTGTCCTTTTCTTCTTCTCATTCCTTTGTCTGTTATTCTTTTGTTTTTTCTTCATAGCACAAGATCTATTCTTTCTTTCTTTCTTGTTTGTCTTCTTCTTCATACATTTATTTCTTTTGTCTATTCTCCCGCTTTAATACAATTAATTCCTTTCTTGCATTTATTCGATTCTTCATTTTCTTTCTTTTTTCTCTCTTTCTTCTTCCTATGCCCCCCCCTCGTCTGTTCTTTCCTTCTCTTCTTTCTGTCCTTGTTCCTCTGATTCATTTGTATATCCATTACACCGAACTCTTCGCTTTTCTTTTATTGATTGAATTATTCGAGTCAATTTTTATTCATCCATTCATTCAGTCATTCATAAATATTGTAAATATTATCTTTCTTTCTTACCTTCTTTCTTTGCTTCTTGTTAGTTTTAACTTATTGTCTTCGTGTTTTCCCATGGCCCCCCGAATTTCTTCTCACTGGGTTCGTCTCTTTATCTCTAGTTTATACCAACTCTCCCCCGTCTCTGTCCTTTCTTCTGCTCACCGTAATTACAGGTGTACCTTGATTATTGCGGTTAATTCGTTCCAAAATTTTCTGTATTGTTGAAAACCGCGCAGTTCAAGGTCTTGAAAACAATTTTGAGGTGTTTTTTTTCCTACCTTACGCTCAGTCACATTACGTTTTACAGCAATATCTTGACGGTACTGCACCAAAATCCACAGTAATCTAAACCGAACCATTCTAGACATTCATGTTATGTCCTCACAAAACCGTTGCAGGATTGTTGCCAACCCACCCAGTTAGTGGAACTACGTATACGGTAACATCTCCATTAATAGACGTTGAACGCATTGAGAAATCCAGGAAATTCGGAAGTAGGTATACGCCCTACACTCACATAATCCACCCCATTTCCATCACTGAAGCATCCACTCCAGGTGTTTTTCTTCACCTTATTTCTTCTTCTAAGATATTTACCTTTCCCTCCCCTTGTGCAAACTTATAACCACACACACTCTCTCTGTCTCTCTCTTCCCTCCACCACACACAGACATTTCTATCTCACACACGCACATACAAACACGCATACAAACGCACGTACATACACATGTATACATGCATATGCATACACATGTACACACACGGGTGCATACACAAACTAACTCACACACGTGCAAGGACACATACTGAGACATATGCACACACACACACACACACACACATACACACCCCCATGCACAGAAAAAAAGAGTGATGACACAAACGCACACAAACATACACGCAAACACACACGTATACGCTTTTCCGCGCATTGACGGGTGCCACCCCATTGAAATTCATGACGTAAGGGTGGATGACCTAATGAACTGATATAACGACCTGAGAGGAACCCTGTCCGCCGCTTGGACATTTTTTTCCCAATCTTATGACTCACATCCTTACCTGTTCACCTTATCTGTCTCTGTGTCAATCTATCACCCACCCTTCCCAGTGCCCCATCCTCTACCCTCTCCGTGTCCGGTCGGTTAATCGGGGTAGATATATTTATCAGCTGACCACCCATTCTACCCCATCTCAATCTTGTAGGACCGCCACTGTACTCAGTTTTGTCACCCAACTAGAAACCCTGACCTTCAACTTTTTCATTGAAGAAAAAAACAATAAACAAAAAAACTAAAACAAAAAACCCCAAGAGACAAAACAGACCATAGATGCGATGATACTTTACTTGTGCGAAGCTCTAACAAATTGTGGCTAACTTTATTTCTAAATCTATTTCTGAAATTGGGTCGAAAAATATCCCAAACACCTAAGAACACACACAGAGACACTCAGACATATATATATATATATATATATATATATATATATATATATATATATATATATATATATATATATATATATACATAATCTAGGAAATAGTGATCGCACTCCATCAAAAGATGGGATAACTTATTCATTCATTGAGGTTGGTCACGTGAAGGTTTCTGTTAAGTGTCTAAGCAGACCTGTGCTTTTTTTTTCAAAATAATTTCACGTCCAGATGTTGCCTTCCCGTCACAAATGCGTCATATACAGCTTGGTATTAACAAAGGAAGTTTTGCTGTTGATGACAATTGAGTTATGTGTTGTGAACGGACTCATACTCACCTTGAATCTTCCGACCAGGCAGATCGATATCTATAAGGGCCGTGTCGTGTTGTATTGTATAGCGTGTTGTAGGAGCATGCATAACGTTATGTAGAAGTTCCCAGGTATCAATAACCTGCCACCATGGGTGTCTGCTCCCACTTTCCCGGGGCTAGGGCTGGCAAAAGGATATTTCTGGAATATTACTTGACGGCATCCATGTTATCAGTGAAAAATAATGCCATCTTTTAATATAGATAATTCAAGTTGTGGTTACATGAAATAGTAAAGCACCATTATCCTTTATAGGCAGATTCCAACTTTCAATTTCTGCCCCCCTGCCCTGGGTGAGAAGGTCTGATAGGGGTGGGTGAGTGTTGGAATGTTCCGTTCACCCCCGACCTCATCGGATGCCCATGCCTGCCACCTGTTACCCCATTTACATCTATAAAAACTATCACCAGAACCATGTTCACATATAAATTAAAATCTTATTTTATATCGATTACAGTTTTTTCACTTGCTTGCTCGCTCTCTCTCTCCCTCTCTCTCTCCGCACACACACATACACACACACACTCATACACATATATACATAAACACAAATGAATTAATATGAATCTATATTGATATAACAAGATTGAGATAGATAGAGAGGTAAAAAGAAGTAGATATAAACAGCAACAGCTATACACAGAGTGATAGATATAAACACAACATACACACACACACACACACACACATATATATATATATATATATATATATATATATCGATTAGATGCATAAATCTGATCTATAAAAATACTATACCCTCGTTTCACTATATGAAGCTCATCAGATAGACACTGTAACTGTGCCTTCAAGTTGTTCAAATACCCGGAAGATATTTTCACTATTATTTGAAATGTGACGGTTGAAGTAAGTTTTAAGAACTTGCAAGAATTATGTGATATTGTTTTATCAAGGTTTGTCCACTCGAATTACATTACAATTAGCGGTTTTTTTCTTCCAAATGTTCTGTGAGTTTTTATTTAAAACTTTTACTTCGCATTATTTACCTGCTTTTAAGCATGTTTTTAATTTTTTTAATTATTTTATTTACTTTAAAAATTTTTTTGGATGTTCTGGTATTGTAAAAGTGCGTTACTACATAGTATTATTCTATTTCATTCCAATCTGCTTTACAGTTTCTACTTATCGTTTTTTAGCAAACTTTATTGTTTAGGTTAATCTGCATTCAATTCCTATCATTAGCTAGTTTCTGAATTTTCAATTCATAGTTTGTTTTCTATGGTTTTCAGTTTTTTTTAAGCTACATTGGGGTGTTTATTACTTAAAAAAAAATTTATTTAAGATTTTTTACAGACTGTAACTCTTTCCGTGTCAGTATTTGATACCGATCTCTGATCTACAGTTGAGCAATTTATTTTTATCTTTGAATTTGTAATTTTCCTTCGTGGCACAGATTTAATTTTGAATTCTTTACAAGTTTTTTTTAGGAAAGTTTTCCATTCTATCGTTATTTTTCATCTATCCCTGAGTTTCCAAAAATGAACAGATAGTCTGGTGTCTTTTCAAAATTGAAGAAGGTATATATATATATATATATATATATATGTATGTGTGTGTGTGTGTATAAAAGGCTGCTGCTGGAATCGAACATGCGACCTATAGGGTAGCCGCTTCAACGTAGCGTGGCTCTTGTTATTGAGCTAAAAAGCCGCCGGTTGGGTAAAGGCTCAAATAACTCTTTTAACTCTTAATTCTCATTTACTTCATTCACATCTGCTCCATTTGTTTCTTTCAACGCAGATAATTACTTTATCAATAAATGGATATATGATCCGGAAGAATGATTGTTGATTACGTTATATCACATGAAAAGTACTTGAAATGATCTCCCGATATTACACAGGAATGTATCATTTGGCCCAGACAACGTAAATAGAATGAACAATTTAAGAAAATGGGGCTTCAACGTAGCTTTGCTCTTACCATTGAGCTAAATATATGCGGGTTTTCATATCAATCTTCCTCTGTGCATATATTTTTATCAGTTTTCATTCAAACTCTGTTCATTGTCTATCCATCTATGATTTTGTCATTTTTCGTTCATATCTATGTCAGCAATCTTCATCTGACCTATATACAATCTACTTTGGTTGCCCAAAGCTGATGTTTGGAGCATGCCACACTTTGTCGTCGGCAATCAATAGTATTGTGCTAAAATAAGGAGTGACAGAACCGAGGGTTATCTACTTCCAGAGACGGGGCATCGTCTTTGCCTCCCGGAAAACCTTTGAAATTTAACCAATTTCAAAGTTGTTTTGAAGCCATATGAGATGAGTGTTTGGACATATACGGGCTAATTATTCTTATCGGTTAATTGTTCAAACAGATTATTTCAGTTGTAGGTATTTTTATATAGACAGTAATGGAACGCTCTCCGCCCAACCTCACGCCAAAAGTTAGGGCATGCTGTTTCCACGCGTTCTCCCAGCACTCAAATACTGGCCGCCCGTGTTTCTTAGATCACTTCTTAATTTGATTTCCTTATCTCTGACTCTCACCTATTGCCGTGAGTAACTGCTAAACTTTCACACGTCCATCAACCCAAGAATATCCGATGTCAAAAGATAAGGATTATCATCAGATTACATTTAAACATATGTGACACTTGGAAGAGGTTATTTTATTATCTGGATAAAATCCAGCGGCTGACTTCTTTTTGTTAACATAACTGGATACACTGTTTAGTGTAATATTAATCTTCACTTCTTACGTGTTTATCTTCTGTTAGGAACGGAGTATAGTATTTGTTTGCAGTACGCGCTTTGGTTGTTTTGCGCCGGTGCAATGACGTGGCCGATGATGGCCAGCTGAGGGTTGGCATTACTAAGCGCAACTGGCCGGGGATTCGTCCGATGGCCTCAAAAAATATCTCAGCCCAGTCTTGGGGGAGCAGTGCACCCCAAGGCAGTGCCGTCCCATTACACTAAAAGGGATGGGTTTGGCTTAGCCTGACACCTTCGAAACACTAGTAGCGGGGACTGCAGTAATCTTTGCGGTTCTCCTGTAACTGGAAACCCATATTTCAAACGACCTTATGTCACATCTTGCTCTTATGGGGAGGCGAGTAAGTACAATCCTCAATTAGGGACCGTCACCAAAACAGTTAACGTAAGTTTCTTCAGTTTTTAAGTTGGTTAGTCTGTCTGTGTGTCTGGCTGGCTACTCATTCATCACGCGCACAGGGCGCTCCAATGGAGCTGGAAGACTGAAAATTTAAACGTTTACTCCATATGTTTGAAAATTTATTTTTATCCCCCCCCCACAAATAAGGTTTTGAGTACGGGGATTCATTTGAAATAAAATGTTTATGCTAAATCGATCCCCCAGTTTTTTTTCTGGAAGCATTCACGTTTTATTTAATTAATTTTTTTTCTTATGAAAATCGGACTTTTTAGTGATTACTGCCCTCCGAAAGGTGGGTGAGGTACCTTATCCAACTTTTCCGATTTTTTAATTGATCGCCCCCAACACAGCATACTGCAAAATGCTGTTGGTCACGCCTCGGTTTCTATTGAGTGATGAACCAGATATGTTTTATTTACTTTCTCTAATCTGAACTTTCATCGTTTTTATCTTCTGTCTTGTGCATTCGTTAAAGGATTTATGGCATTGATGAAAGATTTCACCAGGTGAATATTTTTTGTGTAGTCTGATCCAATGTTGATAAGTTAAAACTGGGAAACTCGATAGAAAAAAGGGTTATCCGATCTTGATCACAGTTGTATATGCACGTATTGATTTAATTACACGCACGTATACAACACATAAATTCATCAGCTTCAGTCTTTGGACAAAGACCTTCCCCAACAATTACCTGAACTCTCTATTATGGGCGTCGCAGAGCCAATACTGCCTGAACTTGTTTGGTTTGTCATGCCATCTTATACTTTGTCAGTTGCGATGTCGCATATGATGTGAGTCATTAAGTCCAGCGGTTGTCTGCCATTCTCGCAACATGTCCAGCCCATTGCTATCTGAGTTTTCAAACGGATTCTATGAAAATATTTACATGAATTGTCATCTCCCCAACACTGACAGACTCCAAAAACCGAACTGAGAGACTGTGCGCTACAGACAAATGAAGACAGATTAACTGGAAACCGACAAGCTCATCAATAACATCAACACGCTGGACTTCAACTGTCACTGCATAAAATATCCATTAAAGATAATACCGTCCCCTATCACTAAGCAATGCAACACGGAGGCATAACAAGAAGCTTCAAGCACAATAATCTACAGTTCAGCATCACTTCTTCTCCAGAGTTACCAGTCTGTGAAACAGTGTCAGTGAGAAAACTGCCACTTGTACAAATACAAATACATATAAAAGTAACCTAAAAAATGACACTGGCTACAATACATGAATTCAGTCATTAATCATCTCAGAATCTACTAACGAAGCGACAACTAAGAATCACCAGCCAGCAAAAGAACCCTACCTGCAGACTGGTATGACAGAGGCTATTTGTTGGGCTTGTATCTTCTAGAAATAGAGGTATTCGAGATAAAGCATTGTTTTTAGAACTGAATACAGGTGCCACTATGTTCTCACCACAAGAGTGCAAATGAGAAAGATAGTGAGAGGAGAGAGGTTGGTGATGGTGGGAAGAAAAGAGAAATATTGTTGTTCAGAGACACACGAAGATTTGAAAGCACGTAGTCACATGAGACAGAATGGAGAGATATACACACGTGGATAAGCATACATACTATATACAGTAGAAACCCCATGCGCATTTGCAAAGCCAAATAAATTCTTCTCTGTTTGTCTGTCTGTCCGTCTCTCTCTCTCTCTCTCTTTCTTTCTCTCTCTCTCTCTCTCTCACATGTATACACAGAAAGACGCTCAGAGGACAGTTTCGATGGATACATCAGTTTTCTTTATGATATAATCGCGTGGGTGCGAGATAACAGTATGGAAAACTGAATCCACATTCCGCGTTCGAATTTTGGTTCAGGCTATTCGTAATCACTTAAGGCTAGCGCACTTTAGGAAGGTGTGAATCAACTTCTTTCTGTGCTCAGTCCCGTCGCTAAAAGGTTCCGTCACTGGTGTGCCACTGTAAGAAGATAATGTCGTGTGTACCCCCTACTTGTAGCCTTAACCCCTCCCCTAACCCCCCAAATTTCGTAAATATCAATAGTCAATGAAGTTGGGGGCTTCGCCGCAGAGCAATAGAAGCGATTGCTATATAACGTCTGTCAGGCAAAACTCTGCTCTTCTCGTTTTTTCCCCTTGCGTTTAGCTGTAAGTTGCGCTGGACTTATTGTACGTCGGATACGCTGATACTTTTGCAGCTTGTCAAAAGGAGAGAAACGAATAAGATCTATTCTTTCAATATCCACAATGTTTTCTCTTCGTGTCATCAATTTTCGCTTTACCGCGATCATGATTACCAAATTGTACGTACGATTATCAAAGATCTTATTTAGTTACGATCCTTTTTTTTTTCGAGTGAGCTCACACTGCAACAGGTGTCCGATTTAGGCCAGCTATTATAACTGTAGTGAACTAGATCCTCACTAAGTGCTTTACTAAGTTCAGCTTCGGCTGAGATAGTTTCGTATTTGCTAGTGGCGTCAGTGGTTGGTGTTCGATTCTATATGAAAACCAGGATTGCTGACTCAACGGGAGATAAGCACAGCATGATTTCTCTTACTCCCATCGGGCTTTACGTACAAATTTATTGTCAGACTCCAATACAAGTTTGCGTTGCTTTACCTTTATACTATAACAAGAACAAGAACAATCCATACTTAATAAAAGGAGGTAAATCTTCCACTGTTTGTCTGTCCTGTCACCTTAAACCATATCGATACATAAAATTAACATTTTCCTACCATGATTTGAAATCACGTGTTAGTGAGCACAAGGTGACCATCCCAACTGAGCTTCGCTGACAAGTATTATATATACATGAAGTCATTTATTCATTATTTATATAATACAGGATATACGATCACATGGCACATACAAGATAAGTTGAGGCCAACTGATAAAAGTTCTCTTCTCATACACAAGGACACGTATACAATACTGGCATAGCTGATGGGGATGGTGGGGTATTCAAAACGCCCCCGGGCCCCCAATGGGGGACTTCTATTTAAATAGTCCTCTAACTATATTTTTACTGACAAATCACAATGCGGCATGCTCACCCTCCCTTTAATCTCGAGCTCTATCGCTGGCACGCTCTCCCGTTTCAAATGCTCCGTTTGAAGTTTGTCCTCATGATAACTTTTTAAGGAGCTTCGTGACTCGATGGACAAGACTCTGCCAACGAATTCCGGATAAGATCAACCAGGAATCTCATTTATTACATCGTCTATAAGATAGCAGCTTAGTGTATTTTTGTTGATGTGTATTTGATTTTGGTTATAAAAGCTCGTTATAACGTATTCATAATCTTCAATTTGTATGTATCTACATGAACGTATGCTAGTGATTTTCCGATACCTATGGCATTCAACACATCAAAATCAAGTACTCGAATGTCGACTTGCAGCTCTGACGGGCAGCTCCAACCTCTTACAAAATTGGCCCAACACAATCTTCCTCAACACAGCTCCTCTGTTTGGCCTTGTATCTTACTGAGATAAGCTTGCAAACTATTGACGTAAAGGGCGAATAACGAGTTTGAATTTTCAAAAGGTACACTCATGTACCGATGCAAAAATTATCCGATACTTTACATTAATTTTATCACAACTCCTTCAAAATTGATAGAATTTCGACCAAATATTTCTGATTTCTGTACATAACCTTTCAATATTCAACTATGTTACAATGTGTTTTTTGTTTTTGTATTTCTAAATCTTTGGTCGAAATCCTGCCAAATTGAAGCCGTAAAACAGAGATTTTAGAACTTGTTTGATCGGTGACGCTTTAAAAAAATACATTATCTACGTTCTGTTACGCAAGCTAATATGTAACGTCATCCTAGCAGTTCAACTGACTAAGGAAGGGTATCTTTTCACAAATATACGAAATTATATATATCTAGTAACACACACAGAGATCATCGGCGGCTCATTGAAGCACATACGGGCAACCATAGGCCTGCAGGTCGGATTTGGTCCAAGTCAATATTTTTGGCTGCCTGCTGCCAATCTAGGTATTTCTATGTAATGTTATAGAATTTTTCCCCATAAGTCAATTTTATAATTCACACTGTAAAACTATAATCGTTTTATTATTATTTATTTGTGTATTATAAAATTGCAGTAATTTTAATTTGAGCTGAATTGTCACGTACGTAAATTTGACATTTTAAAAGTGAATGTGCGTGTGGCCGGCTAAATGAAATAAGTCTTATATGACCTGGTAGACCCAAGAGGTTGACCCTACCTGCATTCAAGTGTCGTGACACACAGTTTGGAAAGCTTTGTGGTAAAACGATGTAGAAGTAAACTTTTTGAAATGTGTCGGATAGTTTTTGAGCTCACTGTATGTACTCGTATCTGTGCGTGTGTGTGTGTAAAAGAGAAAGAGATAGATTGAATAGATAATACCAGGGTCACACAATGTGTATTACACTCTGTGTATATGTGCGTGTGTGTGATCATCTGCATACGTAAAAGAAAAAGAAAGACTGAAGTGAGTTAAAGATTAAGGTCAACGCGATAATAGCTAACAAACAAAGGAATATAATGGAATAAAACAGGCCTGGTTAGTCACTCAATAGAAGCCGTCACGTGACAGCATATCGTGTCGGGGATGATCAATTAAAAAATGGAATGTGGTGATCTATGAATAAGTTACTTCTCACAACTTTTGTAGCGTGGTGATCACTGGAAATGCTATAATTAAAAAATTAACAACAACAAAAAAAGGCATTTATGCTGTCGGATACAATTTAGCATGAACTTCCATTAAAACTGAACATTACTAAAAAAATTACATTTAAAAAGGACATTTTAAGGAAAAAAACAACATTTTTTCCAATCCTCCTCAGATAAAAAAGAAAAATGGATCAAGCAACGTGAGCAGGAAACAGGAAAAGGGCGTGTCGTGATCTTGACGGAAGATAAGCAATGTGTGAAGTGAAATAAACACCCCAAGTTATAAACTCACAACGGAGGGTGACAGGCCGTCCATTCGTCATTTCAATCCTGATTGTCATCTTATGAAGCAAGTAGAAAGGCAACTTAGGTAATCAGTCCAAGAACACTACAATTTCACTCGAGTATCCTTTTTCCGAAGTACAGATATGCTTTGATTAGTGCGGTTAATATGTTCCAAAATTTCCCGTACTATTCAAAACTGCACTGTTCAGGGTCTTTTTAAAAATTTTATGTGTTTTGTCTCAACTGATTCTTAGTTACATAAATTTTTACAACTATGCTCAAACCAAACTACATCAAAACCGCCACCAATTAAAACCGCTCTGTTCACGGTATTCCTATAGATCTTTTTGCATCATTTTAAAAAAGAAGAACTTAATACAGACACACTATCGGATGTTTTTCAGTTGTATAAAGATTCAACTGCAAACAATTAAATGTGTAATCATCTCAAATATCGATTTACAGCTCTTGATGGAGCATAGAGATCGGTATCGAAGATCCGGTTTCTGTTGTACGCGCAAATTTAGGGAGCTTTGTAAGGTCGGGACCAAGACGTTTTTGCCTACAAGCTTTTTATGACCACCACATGCTTAGAGTGGGAATCAAACGCAGTGTGTGAGGCAGACGTACTAACCATTACACTAACAGATCGGTCGCTATATAAAAATTAAGTAATCATCGTAATGCAGTGGTTAGATAATCCGTCCTGCAGTTCAAAAGAAAGAACATTTCTTATAATAATTTACCAAGGTTATTATAGTCTGGCTCCTTCTCACAAAAGTGGTGCACCCAGTGAGAATCGAAACCACCAAGCCCCCCTCTATGGTTGGTTTTAATATCGTTTTAAAAAAGTATTTGATAATAGGAGAAAGATCGTCTACAAAATAGCAATAATGATATCACTGGAATGACGTTTTGAAGACATCCAGAGTGAGATGTACATTAAGATTAGCTTTCGTTGGTGCAGATCCACGATAATACAGCATCTAATCGGGTTAGAACTCGCTACAGATGTAAGTTCTTTACCATCACTCTACGATCAACAAAATCAACTCCAACTTGGACTGGAGTTAAACAATATAATGTTAGTAAAACGTTTTATAGGAGAAACATCTGATGTATAGGAAATACCATCTTCATCCTTTTTAATGTAATGAATGATAAAAGCCGGGCAAGAGAATCGAGAGGAAACACGTGACTGTGCTTGGCTTAACCTAAGAATTATGAAACAGTGGTGTTAAAAAATGGAAATATATAAAATGGTGGACTTGGCAAAAAAAAAAAAAAACAAAAAAAAAACTGTCTGATTTGTCACTCAATAGAAACAGTTACATGACCAACGTATTTTGGTAACATGCTGTATTGGGGGATATCGAATAAAAATTGGAAAAAGGGGTGATCAATAAATAAGTTACTCCTCTCGCATTTTGTTGGGCTGTGATCACTAAGAGTGTCTGAATTTAAAAAGACAAACAAATGTGAATTCTCTACCCCCCTCTTTTTCTATACGTAATAAGAAGTAAATGTTGGAATTTTCAGCCAACTAGCTCCACTAGTGCGACCTGTATGCCTGATACATGGAGAGCAAGACCTACTTGAAAACTGAAAAAAACTTATGTGGCCAATTTTGATAATAGATTTAGTTGAGACTTTTAAAAAACACCAGAAATCCACGTTGTAAAATCCTTTTGTTTCAAAAATAAATCTCACTGATCAGTCGTAAAATGACTAAATTTCATCGTACACTGGTCTTATAGTACAGCAACTGCTCTAAAACAATTTACTGCAGTGCTTAAACTAGAGAACGATTCACCCAAGGGTGAATGAAAATATTTTGGAAGGGAATGAAACTAGAAAGGTCAATGAAGAGTGAATGACTTAATTTACTCAGATTTTTATAGTTTTTCAATACTTAGAAAAAAAATGCAGCCATCAAAGAGGTTTGTAAGATCTTATTACTTTTTAATGGTTGGGGAGCTGGAAATTTCATGTTTTTTTTTTCCCTCCTCGGCCTTCGGATTTCTAATTTCAGTTTATATAACATTTACCGAATTTACTTCGGTTGAAGCATTTAGGGAAGACCAGGGTGAATGATCTGACTTACTCAGGTATCTTTTGTTTTCCAATACTTCGGAAAAGGCTTTGCCATTTAAGTGAGATATTATCTTATCGCTCTTCAGTGGTAGCGGCGCTAGGAATTTGATGTTTTTATTCTCAGCCTTTGGTTGTATAATTTCAAATAGTAAGACATTCACCAGATTTACTTGGGGTAGAACCTTTTCGGGTAGACCAAATTATCCGAAAAATTGCATTGTACAATGTTGAGTATAAAATTATGCAATAGAGATTATGAGACGAAAATGATTTTAAAAAAAACAAAAGTAATTCCATTGTTGGAGAATGAATTGTTATGAGGAAGATTCGAGGGTGAATAACACTGAAATAGTTCAAGAAAAGCTGATAAGCTGAACTTCACAACTTTCAGTGCTATTTGAATGTTTGGCAATGAGTATCATCGATCCGGCAACGGGGATAGAATCGCAACTATCTTTAGTAAGATTGACTGATTTGCGTTCTATAAAGAGTTTGATTCGCATCCAAGGCCAATCGTTGCCAACTGTACAAAGTTAATTCGTGTTCTTCTAAAATCTCCGATACTCCACGGACTTCCAATATCTGTAGATATTTTATAACCTTTGATTAGGCTATCGCATTATATCAAAGAGAATGAAAATCGTATTGCTCCAATATACCAACCTCGGGAATTAGCATTCGAAATTCTGGAAATTATTTGGACACGAACAACAAACACTGGTGTTGATAGGCCATACACACCCATCTCAGCCACCGATCAAAACTGAAACTATAAATACCTATAACAGAATTTGGCTGATTACTTCCTATTACAGTTGCCATACACGGATTTGGCATATGACGGCTCAAGGGTGTTCAGGTTGGCACCAGTGTTGGGGTGGCCTGGACAGAGCGTTGCTAATACGATCAAGAAAAGCCGTGGCTTCGTTGACTGACTAACAAGCTGGTTTGCCGAATTGCTGTGGCCAGCGATTTGGTCAATCCAATGCCAGCAATTTATCTGGAGAGAGAGAGAGAGAGAGAGAGAGAGAGAGAGAGAGAGAGAGAGAGAGAGAGAGAGAGAGAGAGAGAGGATAAAAAATAAACCACAGGTGTAGATGATAGATAATATAAAACTACGTCCATAAATCAGATTTTACGGATGTCAGACTGACCAGAAAATGATGGGCAAGAACTCTTTACTCTTATTTGAAATCTCCACTCATCTGAATACAGTTGCAGAAATCTCTGAGTATGTGTGTGCAATGCTGAGTTAGAAGTTTTTGGATCAGTAGCTCTCAAGAAATTCAATAAAAGTGAGTTTTTAAAAATACAGATTTCACATCTTTCATCCAAGATCATAGATCTAAATCCAAATATGAAATATCTAAAATGGCAACATTGAAAAGTAGTAACCAAGATACTTTGAAGCCGTTGTTTCGTACGACGAACAGAAAATCATTTTAAATGAAAATTATGACAGGCTGCTTTACACACCATGAACTCCAGTTCCCTCTAAACACGTACGTTTGGAATAGGCACTGCCCCATTCTATCAAATTGTTGATCTGTTGGTTTCTCTCTGGGTTCCCCCAAAATGTGAACTTGAACCAAGGTTGACCTATTCAGACAGACAGACAGACAGACAGACAGAGACACAGACACACAGACAGACATATATATATATATATATATATATATATATATATATATATATCCCAATACCTGCTGGTCATTCTTACATTCAGTAGGAGGCCTCTAGTAGCCCTGACAACAAAACTTACCCACAATGCATAGCCCCTGGCAGTGGACTCTGGTTCCACATGGTACATTTTAATTCATACTCACACAATGCACACCACTGATGATGGGAGAAATCCCGAAACATGTATGGACTATTGACATATAAGGATTAATAAACCTTACCACCAAAAACTTCACTCCCGAGTCTGTCTCACTCTCTAAAGTACACATTATATATATATATATATATATATATATATATATATATATATATATAACCGATCGGTTAACACAGAGGAGTGGGCGAGCCGAGTTCAACCCCAGCTAAAATTAGCAATAATGCCTCTAGGAAAGGCATGAATCCGACACCTTTCCACAGCTATGGGCAAAAGAGCGTATAAATGAGTGACTTCACTCACAGTGCTTGTCACATCTAAGTCTATTTCACATGTCCCAAAAGTCTCGAAGAAGTCCAGACAAAGAGGAAATTCTGAAGCCTGGGCAAGGACGGCTGTTATTGTGGCCAGCGTAAGGGTTCTTACTACGCAATACTTAAGGTTAGATCTATCGCCAATCTAGATACCTTATGTCTCAATTTACATCTATAATTTCTCATAAAAGAGCTATAATCTGTCATTTTGAAAATTCATCTTTACAAGATTCCTCCCACTGATCCCCCCCCAAGAACCCACTTCAAACTCGACACTGCAATGCTTTAATGCTAACTAATATATCTGGCGAATGTCAACTTCGTACACTGACCAGTTGTCGAGTATTTGCGATGCATTAGTACACAACAATTTCTTCAATTGTAGTTAGATTAAAAGCTTCACGTTTCTTGCGGCCAAACAATTCTCTTTCATTGATATAAATGCTTGTTTTGTCTTCGAAACATTATAATGGTTATTTGTCGATGTTGCTGACTAATAATAGCAATATTTTTTTCATACATTCTCCCTTTATAGTCTGAACTTACTTTTCGACCTTGACTTTCTTCAACTCTTCGCACTTCTTACACATAAGTAATGGAGAAGAGAAGGTAAAGGAAAGAAAGAAGTCTATCCTTTTATGATTGTTTTTAGTATTTTATTACGTGATCATTGTGAAAAGTAAACAAATGTCTTTATCTATCCTTGTAAACTTATTTTGTAAAGACTGAAGATTTGAGAGAGAGAGAGAGAGAGGGGGTCGGGGGAAGGTAAGATAAAAGTGTAAGGAAAGAAGACAGGGGGAGAAAAAAGAATAGAAAAAAAGGAAAAGTGGAAGGGAGAGCAACAAAACAAACTATGAGAGAGAGAGAGAGAGAGAGAGGGAGAGAGAGAGCAAGGGTGTAAGGATGAAGAGGAAGAAAACATAAGAGACAGAGAGAAGATAGAAAGAAAGGAGAGAGGACTGATTGACCCAGAAGAAGAAGTAATTCAACGAGAGAGAGAGAGAGAGAGAGAGAGAGAGAGAGAGAGAGAGAGAGAGAGAAAAGAATCGGTCTGGTTAGTCACACCGAAGAAACTGCTTTGGGACCAACGTCTTTTGGCAGTAGACCGTGTTGGATGTGATCAATTAAAAATGGAGAAAGGAGAGATCAATGAATGCATTACTTCTCTCGTCCTTTGTTGAGCAGAAGCCTCTGTGAAAGTCTGCACATTGTGAAAAAGAAAACAACAACAACAAAAGAAATAAACAAACAGGAAACAAAAAACAAAAACAAGCTCGAATGCTGCCGGACACAAATCAAGAGACCCATATAGGATAAACTGACATTGTAAATAAAACCCTTGACTAAAAACCTATTCAAGAGGTGACTTTTCAAAAAACAGAAAAAAGTTTTTCTAAATATGATAAAGGTACATGTTTGAATCTCCAACCCTCTCGCCCCATTGGAAAAGCCCGTGCCTGTGATACATATAAACATAGCCAGCCAGCTAGACCACCATGAAAACTGAAGAAATCTATGTTGATGTTCGCAGTTTTGATTGAAGGTTTCTAATAAATGCAAGCGGGATTGAAGTTGTACGTGTGCACGCGCCCGTGTGTGTGTGTGTGTGTGTGTGTGTGTGTGTGTGCGTGTGTGTGTATATATATATATATATATATATACATATATATGTGTATGTGTGTGTGTGTGTATATATATATATATATGTGTGTGTGTGTAAGTGTGAATGTGTGTATGTTTATCTGTGCGTGTGAATATGTATATATCATGAATGCATACATATGTATGATGCATGTGTGTATGTATGTTGTATTGGGGGTAAAAGAATACGAGAGGCACCTGGAAAAAAAGAGTAAAAAGAGGAGAAAGGCGCCAAAAAATGATTCTGAACAAAAGAAATGAAATGACGTTCTTCAGTGCAAAACAACAGCTCATGGACTACAAAGTGGCTCTTTGATATTTTATGAAAAAAACCGATTCTCGGACCGGAAAGTCTGGAATTTGACAGGTTCCAGATTATTAAACAACCAAACATTGAAATTACAAAAGAGAGAAAAAAAAAAGAAGAAAAAACAACAACAAAAAACAAAAACAAACCACGCTCTCATAAATAAACATCCAGGTGTCAAATATGGGTGTGGGGTGAATGTGGCTTGGGAGAAATAAGAACCTGTACAAAATGAGTGAATTGAAAAACAACACGGATTTTCCGATCAGGGTTTTGACAATGCTAATTCAGGTTTCACATTTGAGGGCACAGCTCGGGCAGAGCTGGCAGAGGCCCACACTAGATAAAAAACGTAGGTTCTCATTTCACTCCGCTGAATAAGTATTTTTGTAATCAGCACAAAATATATATGATTTCTGTACAGGTGGTATAAGTACGCCTCTGGAGTTGGCTCCCTCCAAACCGTAGGCCCGGTAAATATGGCCCCACTGTTCCCCATCTGCCCGGACCTGATGAGGGGCTGTGGATGTGGGATCAGAGGAATAATAACGCCCCTAAGGAAAATAACTAATTATAGAAATTAGGGCAGAAAGAAGTTGAAGAGGATTTTTGAAATCAGGAAATATCAGTTGATAGTCGACCTAGAAAAAGGCCAGGTGACAGAAGTCGGTTGACGGCAAACCTGGAAACAGGTGATGCAGAGGAAGTTGACGGTTGACAGGTGACTCAGACAAGAGCTTTTGTCTACAATCTTAATATAAGCAGGAACTCCGAGTGACTGAATCAGTTGGCGCTGTGCCAGTCCTCTGGTGAGGTTATTGACCAGATTACTGCAACACAGCCGCTGCTCCGTCCCCACCTAGACCCCAGGTCGTAAAAGTGACATATTTCTCGATTAAAATAATTAAGCGCATTCCTACCACTTCCTAGTCGATGAACCTAGCAGGTTATAATAAGGACGTCCTAAGTTGCGAACACAATTCAACAGAATGAAACTAATGGTACATCCATTCACAGAATTCCTGTAATTTCTCTTGTTTTGCTCAAATGTTCCAGCCATTATTAGTTCACGGGCGATACAAGTGGGGCAACGAGAAACACAACGAACCCCTTCATGTAAGCACATCCACATACATAACACAGAACGTTCAAACTAAAATTTACGCAACGTCGAGGAGAGCAGATTGCCTGATTCCGCGAGTTAATCAAGCCTTTTGCCTCATTGTCATATATTTCATTATTCAGTGCGGACTTATAACTGACAGACACTTCCGGTGTACCGCAATTCCTGTCAATTTATTATGATTAAACCTTATGTTAACCCCGATCCGTTTATCGTAATTCATCTTACCGCCTCTTGGTTCCTCTATGGATTTCTATCATGTCTACCTCATGACGGGTAACTCTATTCTCTGGTAAGACCTAACCTTTTTCTATCAAGTGATACGTCTAACATGTTGTTCTTATCAAAACATTCATCTAGGTGTTAATACGTGGTACCAATGAACTTGAAGCCTACAGAGAGCATTGGCTATTGACAACGTTTCTCCAAAGCACTCTGCTCCGAGCAGACTTTTTCCAGCTTTGTTCTGGAGTGGCCCTTTCTCTGTACTTCTGCCTCAGATTACCTCAACCATGTGTTCCTGGATATGTTCCTCTTCCTCTTCTTCAGGTCAAGGCCATTCTAGAAATCCAACGACCATCCCTGCATACTAGACAAAAGGCTGCAACGGACTGGTGATCATAAGACTGATGTTATACGATCTTTTCAATTTCTTGCAGTAGGCATCATGATGTACTTGTAAAATTTGCAATGCCGTAACATAAATATTAATATATAAGTAAATCCCATCAGTGGCCTCGCCACAAACGACAGATGTTCAAGTTGAAATTAAACTTGAATAGCGAGTTTTATAGCAAGCATATCATCTACCACTTCAAAGACTGACACTATATGATCTTCCCTAGAGATTGGCCCGGAACCAGATATTTTAGATAATTGTAATGCCAGATAAAAGAACAAACGTCGGTTTTGAATGCTGAATTTTGTTACAATGTGAATAGACAACGAAATAAGTACCAAATTATTGAACAACTTTTTCAGAGTTACTTTCAGCCATTGTGTTTCAAAATTATCAGCACACACACACACACACACACACACACATATATATATATATATATATATATATACATATATATATATGTATTGTGTCGCCCATAAATGTGTACATTCAAAACCACTTTTCTATAGAAAGGTAATCTTCTTCTTCTAAACCAAACATAGCGGGATATTATTATTATTTCTGGTGAAACAGTACACAATCGATAAATTATCAGGTATCATTGATGTCCAAACTCTACAGCATTGAGACAGAAATATGAATATGTTGCCGTCCGAAAATGAGTGCACAAAAAATATTTTTACCAACAGAGTTTTACCACTATATAGTTTGTTCATAGATAATACCTGATAATATTCGTTTTGATAGTGTAATGTTCCACTTAGAGTAATAAAATACTGCTGTTTGGTTTTGCAAGAAAATGAACCTTCCACAAAAACGGTAGAAATGTACTCCTTTATGGGCGATACTGTACACGTATGCACATATAGGAGTACGTACACAATTTGTTCACGCACATACATGCGTCTAAGAATCTGTCTGACCTTCAGAAATATTTACTGAATCAACCGTATAAGATGTATCTATTTATTTATCTATCTACCCGTTAAATGATTTCTATTTCTAACAACCAGCAAGCCATCGAACATCCTGACAGCTAACCTTTCTCTATTTACCTTTGTTTTTGTTTTTTACCCCTGTTATTCCCAACATGTATATCGCTTTACGTATCTTTAGATTGGTGCTTTCATAATGCCATTCTTTTGATAAGTATAAATCATTCCTGATGGGTTTGTTTTTCTCTTCACATAAAGCCGACCTTTTCTCGCTTCGGTTGACATCTATACTTGCACACGCCTCTCGAATATTCCATCATTCTCGCTCCAATCACAGATTCAGTGGCAGTGCTGCCAATTTAGATGTTTTTTTTTTAAATGTTTTTTTTTCATCTAAATCTAGATGTTTTTCGTTGCATCTGGATGTCAGAAATATGCTATTTAGATGATCTAAAAAAAACCCCAATAAAATAAGTGAAATTAGTTTTTTTCAGTTTTCAAGTCAGGCTATGTATGTATGCATGTATGCATCAAGCATACAGGCTGCATAAATAGAGCTAGAGGGCTGAAGATTTACACATTAACTCTTACGTCAACAAAAACGTTTTAAAAAAAATCATACTAAATACATTCTTAGAGGAGGGATTAGTTTGCAATATGAATTTATGTTAAATTGGTCTCATGTTTGAGTCCACTTGTTTTTCTTGTTGAAAAATCATCCCTTTTAGTGATTACAGCCCAACAAAAAGCTAGAGAAGTAATTTATTCATTGATCACCCCTTGTCCCCTTGTAATTAATTATAAAATAATGAGCTATACTCTCAATGAAATTAGGAATATTTCAATGAAATATTGAAGTTACAGTTCATTTTTTATTGATAATATGTGGTATGTATTCCCTAGATTTTTACCGGTTCACTTCGATTAGTGCAGTCAATTCGTTCAAAAATTTTATAATTTAAAACTGCACTGTTCAAGGTCTTATTATAATTCAATGTCTTTCAGGTTGTACTTTCTCAATTTGAACAGCGATATCTTTGAACGTACCGCAGCAAAACCCATACAAATCGAAGTAACTCTATCAAGGTATTGCTGTATATATCTGGAGAATCTAGATTTTTTTGGTTGTTTTTCGACTCGATTTTAGATGTAAACTTGAAAATAAAGTTGGCAACTGTTCAGCGGCATCCATTTTTATTTCTCGTCAAGTTGGTTCTTATACCACATCTGACAATCGATTCTCATGAAAATAAACAAGCCTGGCTGCTGCCGGGTAAAACCTCACTCCTACTTCCATTCCAACTGAAAATAATTACTGCAACTATTTGACAAGTATATTGCCCATATAATAAATCAAAATTTATTAAAAAAATATTATCTAGTATTATATATTTATTTATTAAAATGAAATACACCGGTCCAGGTAAGATCACCGAACGCCGAGCCTAGATGGGTGACCATTGAGGCCTGCCAGGCGCTGTAAGCAGATTTAAATTTCGACAGTCAAGTGACCAATACCAGACGTTAGAAATGAATATTATTAGTCAGTAAGCTTGGCTGTGACATGGTCAAACTCCATCCCAACTTCTTTTCCGACTGAAGACGAATATAACAACCTTTCTATTGAATATATGAATTTAAAAAAATACATGAAATCATTTTTTCAGTATAAATGTATTCATTCATTAGAATGAAATAAACCTTTGTTTATCTATAAAAAGAAATTCGTACATCAGCGTGGGAAACTGGGGAGAGCAGGTATTGGATCAAAGTTACTGGAGGTGCTCGGTTTAGGAGGGATCCAGCATGTTTGGGAGAAGACAAATGAATCATGCAGAACTGAAACGAATTTTGCACAAAAGAGTTTCTGTGTATCTGCCGGAAAATGTAAAGAACTGTAAGTGTGATGTCTGTTGTCGTACTCTTCTCTCAAATGCAGGCTATGTAAAATCAAATTAAATCACATATAAAACCACAGAAATATATTGTATATGACAATCTTTTACCTCCTTTTTCCGACAATACAACTTGCGCAGTATGTGGTTGGGTGAGCGTAAGACGGGCCATGGGCTGAAGAGACATATGGAAGTGCACATGATTGCCATTTCCAAGACAGATTCAATCAATCCTGTGAACAGTCTGACTTTTGTCTGTCATTTGTGCTCCGGGCCTTGCATGTCAACAACTGGTCTTAAGAACCATCTTAGACCACATGGGCGTGGTGGAACGAAGCAGGGTGACCAGGTGAAGTGATAGGACGTGTATCATCTGACAAGATGAAGCAATCATTTCGTATGTATCACGCGTACAGAACACACCAATAGAGCTTGGGGCTGGACATTAAAACATGTACTCTTCATTATGTCTACAAAAACTTGAAAAAAAATCAAATCTAAATATGTTTGTAGAAGGGTGGGGATGGGGTTGAAGGAGTAATTTTCAAAATAAGTTTATGCAAAATTGATGACGTAGTTTGTTTCTGGCAGCATTCACGCCTGTTTTTGTTTGTTTGTTTTTTTTTGTTGAAAATTCAGGCTTGTATAATGATTATAACCCAGAAGTGAGTGAAGTAACTTATTCATTGATCACCCCTTTTCTAATTTTTCCAACTCAACACAAAATGCTACCTCAAGTCATGAGTCACGAGACGGTTTCTATTGAGTGTCTAACCAGACATGTTTTGTCATTTTTTTTCATCTGACCACTTGGATAGACGTAATACTCTAATTTCATTTGTCATCTGCTGATGCATCTGGTAAAAATGAATCAAAGGACAAAGTCATCCGTCGTGTAAAATGAACATGTAAAAAAGCGTTAGCGACCAAATAAAATCACTTTCAGCCATTTTGTGTTGGACGCTCCAGTCCTCGTACGATCACTAAAGTAAATCAGCGTCAAGCTCGGTCAGTAGCTAGGTGGGTGGCTGTCTGGAAATACCAGATGCCCTAAGAAGCTAGGTATCATTTAAAGAGCCTCTTGTGGCGATCCTGTAAATTTTTGTAAGGAGGAAGCCGATCTCTACACTCTGATGAATAATACAAGCCTCCTCCCCCACTGGAAGCCTTTGATTACGCTGACAGAATGCGAAAAGAAAAGAATGAATCAAATAAAACACCTCGACCAGAGCCAGTGACGAATGAATTTAATACCTGTCCAGTAACAGGGGTGCCATATAGTTCGGAAGGTTTCTGGACAAAACATACGAAGCAAATGGCCAAATACCAAAATTGTTTATAAAAGCAATTATTTTTTTCATTAGATGAATATTGTAAATCATTTTTTTTCATTATTATCCTTATATATCTTTCTCACAACTAACTTTATCTTCATTTTTTAGTTGGTACAAAAAGTTGCAGTAAAAAGCAAGTGAAAATTTTTGATGAAAGTTAACAGCACTTTGAAAAAACCCCAATAATGATGGTTAGAGTATCATAAGAACACATGAAAAAAATCGTTTAAAAAACAACTACTGAGAGTCAAATAGTCCAAAATTTTAATGAAGACTAACCAAAACAAAGCCAGATGCCTTTCAATGGAGTCAGATTTGTCTAATATCGTCATACAATGGCCAAGATGGCAACCCTGCTCTGCAATAAACGCTTACAGCTGTAAGTAGGTCAAAACAGAATACCCACTGAAATGCAAAATTTTCTATATTCCTTAGGCCCATCTGTTGGCCATACTTGTATTATCGAGCCTAAAACTGAACTGTACCTGAATGACCTGTATTTACAATATAACTGATATCTGATACATATATTGCAAGACAAGGGAGGGCGCTCAGTGCTAAAGTGCGGTTTAGATGAAAGGTGGAAACGTTAGTCATTTTGTTTGACTCAATCGCCCCTGTCGTAGGCCGTGGGGGTTCTCAGTAAAGTACGTACATTCCGTATCAAATCTCTACAAGAAAGTTTTATCAGTTGATAATTCCTATACAAAACCGCAATCCTATCAAATCTTAACAAGAAAGTTTGATTTACTTGATAATTCTTGTACAAAATCACGACTCACAGAAAATGACTCGTGAGACCTAAATGGTCGGTTCCAACGATACCTTGCACGGGTGATCAGTCTCTCTTTTGTTGTAAAGAATTCAAATTCAATGAATAGAACTCTCTTATTATAAGATTGGAGCTATCATAGATCATCATCAAAGGAATCAGAGAATTTCTTGTAATGTGTCGACCTATGTTTATTCAACTGGTGAATGGTTCAACCAAGTGTGAATGAAATCATTCTGGGGATTAATGCAATTGGAGCGAGAAGGTGTATCAAAGGCCAATGACTTAATTTACACAGATATTTTCACGTGTTTATCAAACTACAGTCCAAGTTATAGTTGACTTTATTTCCTCTCGCAACAACAAGAACAATAACTATCCTCACCAAATTTAGCAAGGTACTAAACTCTTCACTGTTTTCTCACCCGTCACACTAAATCAAATATTTATAAAATTGAAACATTTCCCCATCGTGATATAAAATCACGACCAAGTGATTGCTAGATGGTTCTCTTACTAACTAAGTCAAACTGACAAATAATGAATTTACAGATTCATTCATTAGATACAAAAGTTGCAGTAATCATCTCCAGTTGGAATAAAAGTAGGAGTGGAGTTTGACCCGGCAGCAAACAAGCCTGTCAATACTTGTAAAGGCAATGCCATTAAAATGGTTAGGAACCTTTTTATTGCTTTGTAATGACGGTAGAGCTTGAAACCTGGTATAATCTTATCTGTACCTTCAGTTTTCGAGTTCCGAAGTAGCGGGATTTTTCCTAAATTTACTTCAAGATAAGTTTTGGGGGGAAAATCAGATGAGCACACGATACAGAATGAATTATGTATGAAATTACATTATACTCGAGGGAGGGTAAGACGAAATTGATAAAAAAAAAAACAAGGAAAATCTCTACACAGGTGAATGTAATTTCGTTATACAGATCCTGAGATGAATAACACGGAAATAGTTTATAAAACACTGGTGAAGATGATTACACACACATACAAATGACACACACACACACACACACACACACACGTACACAAATGCATACAAAAGACATCCGTCACTGACACACACCAGAAACAAAAACATCTAATTTATATAAACACAGACACGTCCCGCATCCACTTCAAAGCCAAAACACAAACACACCAATCTACTTTATCTAAACACCCCCAACACACCTACTTGAGAAACGAGACACAACAAGATCACATGTCACTTGTTTCCCACGCCCATTGTGTCCGAAGATACCTCAGGCCTGACCCCTCAACCCATATCCGGGTTTCTTCGAAACTCTCCCTCTTTTTTTTCAGTCTATGACACAACCATCTAATGCTGGTTTTTCATTCTATTATCTTAGTTCATTCTCAACATGTAACAGATTGCACTCCACATTTTTCTGTACCGCACAAACTTCTGACGATACCTGAGAGATGGCACAATGCATAGTTTTATCGAAATATCAATAAGATTTTCGAGATGTAATACGTTTTTCTCAATCTTTCATTCCTGCATTGCCAACTTACGACTACCATGTGCACCAGAAGCAATAATAACGTAAATGATTGTCCTGTTGGAGCTTTTAGTAATATATCTTGTCTCATTTCGATGGTCATCAGCTGTATCAACTTTTTGAAGGAGTACAACTGGTTCACCTTCTTTGAGAAGCGGTCGGTGTTGTACCATCCCGATAAAACATATAGTATTGTCTATAAGTTCGAGAAGAGTCATTAACTTACCAACTTATGCTCGATCGATCTAATCTCTTCTTCACATCTTCGATCTTGACACAGCGTTTCGACCGATTCATTCTACTGTCGGAGAAGGAGACCGATAAAAGTAAACCCCTTACCTTGCTGATCTACATTACTGCTAAAAAAGACCATAGAATGACTCGGCCGGAACTTTGTGTCAACATCAAAGATATAAAGAAGCGATTAGATTGTCCTAACAAGGTTGGTATGAAACAAATTATATTCAAAATTCAATTCGGTTGAGACGTGCTTCATCACTATTGGGGACATAATCACTGCACAACTATTCTCGATTTGACTTGGAAAGCAGTCTATTAGGACGCCATTATCTTAGGTAAAGCTATCCTGTTATCTGTTGGACAAGGAATTCCATGCTCGCTGAGCCAATCCATAAAACTACAGTTTTCCCGGATGTCCTCGAAAATATTGTTGCGATAGCTTTTCAGAAACTTTTTGAAACTTGAATTTCCCAACACGATAATTTTCCTTCACTGCTTTTGAGCAGATGTTGCGCAAAAGTTTCCCCAATATCGCCTGCTGCCGTCTCCATGCTTTCTGGTGAGTTGCATGATTCCATCATCTTTCAAAAACGGAGAGGTCTTGAAATTTATTTATTACTTCAGAATTTGGCAACAATCAGCAGAAAGCATCATCGTAATTAAACTAAAAGGTCTGTCAATTTCATGGAAATCACGGAATGTGCGGTCCATTGCCTCAAATACCTTTCTGCTAGCAATAGGTACTTCATCTATGGCAAGTAAATTCGTTTGGGTTATGAACTGACCGGTTACACTACCTTGGTGAGAAATTACAATTTGAGTTCCCCGACACAATGAAGGCATTTCGAAACGAAAATATGCAGTTCGGCAAAGTGTTGCAGTTGCCTTGTCTTCTCATCGCATTATGACAAATATTGTTGACAATAAGAAGCTTTTGTCGTTTATTCCATGAGCCCCGAGGCCGATTAGTTGCCAACGTGCTTCCCTGACTGATGTGACAGCACGTTTGTAAAAGGCCTGCTGCTCTGATGGAGAGATCACAAGACAGCACAGAATATTAAAGAAAAACAGGAATCATAGATATCATAACATTCATTAGAAAACTTGATGTGCCTGCCAAATTGCAAGAATATCAGATAGCCGCGGTGAATCACGGCTCTCAACGTGGATCCCTAGAGATCATATGCGAAATAAAAGATGAGATGACGCAATGTCCTATTCAGGTTCTGGAGATATACACGATGCGACGTCCACGATCGACGGGTCTTGCGAATCTGGGGGAAGGTCTATGTCCAACGGAGAGCGTCGAAAAGCTGAATCGGGTTTCATTTCTTCTGTATTGTATAAGATTCGGTTCGCAAGGGTCAACTATGCTAAGTCAAGGATAGGGCGGAATTAAATCTGTCTCAGTATCAAAGCTGTAACACTTCTTGAGTTCAGACATTTACAGAAGCACTTCGCTAATCCAATCATTTGGCTCTTGTAAATCGACAGAAATCTACGGGATAAGAATGTCACACACACACACACACACACACATATATATATATTACAATTTCATCACAGTCTCATTCTTTTGTATGATCCTTGATAAGTAGGTAATATAATTCCAGATTCAGTTCTCAAATCGACGACAATGGTTTGTCGTGGTTTATGATATAGCTGCATTCTTACAGCTGTCTGGTGAGGATTCAGGATGACGGTGGGAATCCTGCCAATCGTCTCACCCAGACACCAACTTCATAAAGGCAGACCTGAGCGTTAGGATTTTTGTCGGCTTCCTGCTGAATCTCCCTTTCTTTTTCGCTTTAGCGGCCTACATCTGCTCACCTCCTGTGAGCATCTTGCCTTTACTTGCTTTCATTTAATCGGGCTTTAGCCACACGGGTTCTGTTTGCATCCAGGAGGGTGTTTCTTTATTGCTCAGTTTTATTTACACGTTAATGTCATTTCCCTTTGCGGCCCTCTTCTCAGCTCCGATTTCTTGGCATTAAAATAATAATTTCATTTCGTTCAAGCATAGCTTAAGAGAACATGGTTTTTACTTTAAAAAAGAAAATATGTAATGAATTAGTTCAAAATAAATTTTTAAGTTTTCAAATTATATATATA
This sequence comes from Thysanoteuthis rhombus, assembly GCA_963457665.1. NCBI lineage: Eukaryota > Metazoa > Mollusca > Cephalopoda > Oegopsida > Thysanoteuthidae > Thysanoteuthis > Thysanoteuthis major. The sequence goes on along the minus strand of OY735219.1, from coordinate 13,903,596 downwards.
TATATATATATATATATATATATATATATATATATATATATATATATATATAACGTCAATTTCGACCCCGCAGGTTAAAATTCTAGACCCACCATTAACTTTCAATGAAAAAGTTGTACGAGTTAGGTCTCTTTACAAACAAGCAAGTCATTTGTCTTGAACGTGGGGGAGGAAACACACAGACAGACAGGACGCACAGACAGACACTAGATAAATCATTATAACTTGGACGAGATCAAACGCAAACCCTACACTATTATCATTCAATCGGAAACCACCTGAACTTTTCTTTCATTCTCAGCGTTGAGACATTTCACATTTAAACATTTATCATTGTTTATAGATAAAAGCACACATCAAATAATCATCTTTACACAATATTTCAGTTGTAGACGTTTGCATCAGCGGTTGTATAATGAATACCATGATTCTTCTAAAACTCATTTACATCTGTTGTTGGTACAATCTATTCTATTCCATAATCCTACAAAATTATGGCCGAAAAGAATTCTTCGATATTCAATCTACTTTTATTTACTTCCAGCGTCCCTTGTACTCCTTGGTAAAAAATACATTAGAGTCTACAAATTCTATACTTATGGAGCTGAAACATGTAACCTAACCAAGAGACAAACCTGCAAACTGAGAAGCATGCAGCGTGCGCATGAGAGAATTACGCTCAACCTTACATGGAGAGATCACAAGACAGCACAATATATCAGAAAGAAAATGAGGATCCGAGGCATCATAGAGTGCATTAGAAAACTCAAATGGCAACGGGCTGGTCAAGTTGTGAGAATGAAAGACAACCGATAAACACCACGACTCACAACATGGATCCCCTGAGACCACATGTGAAACCGAGGCCGACGAAATACGAGACAGAGAGATGAACTAGACAAATTTAGAAAATACTGGCTCTGCGACGCCCATGATAGAGAATGTGGTGGATCCTGAGGAAGGTCAATGTCTAATGACGGACGTTAAAAAACTGGTAATGATGAATTCTACACTATGCATCATCTTAAATATTTCTCTCAAGTTTCCCCGCTCCCTCTTTTTTCTAACAACTCCTTTAATCTATACTTATAACCCATACTTTTTAATTCTGGTACTAACTTGATTACACGTCTCTGGACTTATTATACATCATTTCTCTCCTTCTTCAAGTGCAGTAGACAGGCTCGAACATACTATTCAAGGTGCGGGCGAAAATGGGATACTTTAATTTGATACCTCTGGTTACAATACAAGTTCCAGCAACTGAGAGACTACACACAGACAAGCAATATCTGACTTTTAGTATTATATACTTGAAAGCATTCCTTTGCACAGTTCTTAACTCAAGTTTGAATTTAAATCCTAATCAATAAAATGGAATTTCTGTGGGAAGAAAAGAACTTATGAGGAATTCAATTCAATCCTATTTTAGACGAGTATTTTTTCTGTAACTGGTGTGATTTATTTGAAACTATCAACCAAAAATAAGCCTCTTCAGTTTGTCTGGCTGTGTATATATGTATGTTTCATGCGAACAGGCCCCACCAATGGAGTTAGAAGGATTAAAAGTCAAGCCAAAAGGTTCAATTTGCAACGTAGACATATGCTAAATTTGTCACTTAGTTCATGTTTATTGTTTTTTAATTTAGGCTTTTAAAAAAAAATTATCAGTGCCCTGCAAGCGGCAAGAAAAATATCTTGATCACATTCATCTCCAATTTTCTCATTGATCCCTCCAAACACTGCTAAAATACGTTGTTCATGTGACGGTTTCTATCGAGTGACTAACCAGACCTGTATTTTGTTCTAGTTTCAGTGATTCAATTCTGGACGTAGACAATCTGACCACGACGTCCTTTTTTGTTTCGTCAGATGGTAACAAATGTTTTTGGAATAGGTTGCTATTAGGTGGCCAGTTATAAATGTGCAAGAAAAAGAACGTGTCAAGCTATCCACTTCCTTCCTAAAGTGGCTGACATTAATCTCATATGTCAGATACACATATCATCGTGACTCAGTGGTTGAATGCTCGCCCCTGGTCCGGCAGGTCGTAGTTCGATCCACCATCGAGTCATACCAAGAGACTAGAAAAATGGTATCCGATGCCTCTCAGCTAAGCATTCAGCACAAGGATTGGGGTTGCAGAATCTCTCCTGGGTGTTACGGTGAAATTAGGTTTGATACAACGGTTCTCGTAAGGTCACCGAAGTCGAGCTATGTCGAGCCTGGTTAATACCTAGGTCAGCTTTCATTGAACGAAGCTCTGACTGGTGATGGTATACGTGGAGAACAATGATGCATATAAGCACACATTTCTGGACAATCTGGCCTCCACGCCTTATATATGTCAGATATCAACTAATATTATTTCAATGAAATGCAATTTGGTGACTACTGAGTTAGTTGGCAAAAAGAAACTCCCTATTGGTAACAACTTTATATTCTATTGATCGATTGCAGCCAAACTAGTTTTCTACTACTCTAAGGAAACTAAATAAGATGTGTTTCACGATAGTGAAGCAGTATCTACAAGTTAAATATAATATCTATTAGAGACTTGATTCTCACCCACCCTGTATGAATGTGCTAGACGTGTCAAGCTCTCCATCTCCTTTCTACGGTGGCTGTCATTAATCTCACATGTATCAGGTTTACATCATGCTACAGTATTTGGCTCATTAAACCTGAGGCTATCGACCCGTTAAACTATGTCAGACTTTGCATACTAGAACCGATGTTCTCATAATTTATTACTGATAGTTTTAGTCTCTATAGCAACGCCCAGATAAGTTTAGGTAAATATCAGTTGTTGACCGCAACTATATGCTATATGAAAGATGGATATCCATTGGCAAATAGGTATTATGAAGCAATCTAAAAATGATTGACGCAGCCTCAAAACTGAAAGTATTACCCTTAATGATCACCCCTACAGCCGTAATAATATATTCAAGACAGCAGCATTTAGAATAAAGCGAACACGAACATAGACCCTTCATGATATTTGTTTGCCTATGGCGACTCTGGTTCAAACTCACATTCATACATTACCTCAAGAGAAACAAACTACCGAACAATGTTTTGGTATACCCGCACGCTAACCAATACCCTATGGCAAATAGTGAGACATATTGACAAATACTTACACAGGTAAGGTGCCTGCATTAGAGTGAAGGTCAGCCTCTCTGATTGTAATGATTCTTATCCCCTCTGATTGACTCATAGTTGTGACTTTGCGCCAAATTAAGCCAATTGGACAAAGTGGTGCCCTTACGCAGGCCACGGCTTTAGACGTTCCTGCTTGGGCTTCATATGTCACCATACTGCTGACTCAGCCCGTTTGCGATGAGTGAATTACACTTATAGGCGACACTCACTTCAACCCGTGCTATTCTTTCCATAGTTAGGGAGAGATGGATTCATGCCTTTGTCGAGGGCATAAGTGCAAATGAAAGGAAACTCTCTCAGCTGGAACTCTCTCGGTTGGTGGATTGACATAAACTGACGAACCAAAACATTATGACAAGAGATGTGTCCAGAATGACAGCTAAAGTCTCGTAACTACTGTGTATGTTAGGGTCAGAGGTATGAACGCGGACAGGCCAGCCTCAATTTCTTCATCTTGATGTTGAAAGATTTGAGTGGCTTTGATAAAGGCCTAACTCTAGGTCAGAGTGTTTTCAAAACGGCACAGATTGTAGGTTACTCATGTCTGTTTGTGGCAGGTTCCCATCTGTAGTGTTCCGACAATGGAAAATCACGAACTGCCAAAAAGATAGGGTCAAGATTTACTTGTGCCAAATGTGAACGGTGCTTTCTCGCCGGGTAAGAGCTAAGGAAGAGGCTACTCTGTACAAATTGCAGTTAGCTTTTATCAGTGTGAAAGAAAGAATGCATCACAACAGAAAAAACAAGTCGATTGATGTGGTGTGGCGGCTTGGGCAACATTCTACCGGGAAACACCCAGGCACTAGATCCCAGAGAAGACCTTTAGTAGTCATCGGGTTGATTGGGCGAGAGATTTTCACTGGGACATAAAACACCAACATTATTATTAGCAAGGTGGTTATAATGTTTTGCCTCATCGGTGAACACGCGTATCACATATACAAATATATATACAAGCCACAACATGCAGCATTTGCGTTCAAAGTATATACACACAAATACACACACACACACACACACACACACACATATATATATATATATATATATATATATATATATATATATATATATATATATATATCAAGTGGATCTATGAGTCCTGATACAGTTGTTTGTTGAATTTTTATCTGACATTTACTCTGTATAATGTTTGATTATGTGATTAATATAGAAAGGTAGGGTTAAGTGGATTGTCAAGGAAGGGGATTATGTTGATAAATGAATATTCGTTGAGTAAAACAAACGCTTTTTCATCATTTGGCTATAGATTTATTGATTTACATGCGTACATACATAAACATCGGATATGGAAGTTGCGATGAAAACAACAGAAATTTGGATGAAAAGATTACTTGTCCAAAATTAATGAAAATTGTTTCCGCTTTATCTAGAATATTCCGAAAACTATTGAAACAGTTCTGGTTAGTCACTTTATAGAAACCGTCGTCTTAACAACGTATTTTAGCAGCATGCCATATTGGGGTTGATTATTGAAAATTGGGAAACGAGTGGATCAATGAACAGGTTACTCCTCTCACCTATTGTCTGAAAAAGACAATCGCCTGTCATAAACTAGGGGATCAATTTAGCATAAACTTACATCACTTTGCAACCCCCTACACTGATAATCGGGGGGGGGGGCTTCAAAAATACAAAAAAAAATGTTCCATCAGTGGGGCCTGTACGTGTGATCCGTACACGCATTACCAGTGAGGCAGACAGAGAAACGAACTTGAAAACTGAAGAATGTTGACTGCTTTAGCTGACAGTTTTAGCTGACGGTTTCGAATAGGCACTCTCGAACGGAACTCGAAGTAGGTTCCCCGAATCCGTTGTCGGAATCGGTAGAAGTCAGACCAGCTTACACTTGCTGTGAGAGCCACAAGGACTATTTGCAAGCAGCGACTCTACTGAGATTAACATGTCCGAAAAGAACGGTTGTACAAAATGGTAGAAAAACTCGATTCAAATAAAAACAGAGACGGAAATAAACCATTTTTTTAGTAACAGAGTTAAATTTGATACAATTTCCTTTAATTTCTGCATATTTGTTGATGTTTTCCTTTCTTTGGTACTTCTATGCATGATTTGCTACCTTTATGTTTGATTTTGGTACATTTGCTAAAATCTCCGTTGAAACCCCGGTTCCATGTAAATGGATCTGAGTTGATGAGTGAAAGAAAAATCCCACTCTCTATGACACCGTAGGGAAATATTCTTTGAATAACCCTGTCCATGAGAACAGTGTGAACAGTGTTGGCGGAAGACCAGGAGTTGAGGATTATTAGTTAGGGACTAAATCCTGCTTTGTGTTTATCAAAGAGAAAATCTAGCAAATTGAAGGTTTCATTTCCAGTTCTCCTGATCTGCGGTGGGTGTTGTTTTTTCTTTGCTCCTGAGCCAACAGGAAAAAGAAGATAAGGCTGATAAATGTCTTATGGAGATAGCAAACGCCAAGTAACGGCAAAATTTGTAGAGCCTTGTGTAATCCCCGGTGCCCTATATAACTGTAATTCCCAACTGAAGGCCTCATTAATTTAAAGGGAGGTAAACAGTAACACATTGCCGTGACCCAGTGGTAGTGTACTCGTATTCGGTTCGGTAGGTCGTGGTACAATCCATCACCAAGTTATTCCCAATACTTTGAAGATGGTACTCAATGTCTCTCCACTATGCCCTCAGCATAAGCACTAAGACTAACAAACCTCTGGAACCTCTGGAATCAGGTTGGGTACATCGGTTCACGTAAGAACACCACCAAGTTAAACAACGTCGAGCCTGGCCAGACCATTGAGGAATACCAAGTGCCGTAAGCAGACCGAAGCCTCGATACGCCTGGGAAGCCAGAAGTGGGTCTTACTAACAATTGCCTGCTTGTATTTAATCCTTGGGCACTCTCGATGAGAATATAAGCAAAGAACGATTTTACATGCAATATAAACAGTTTGAATAAATCAAATGCTCAGGTAGACACATAATCACGTAGATAATCGTGTATGAATCACACGCATAGATAAATACTCACACATACGCATCAAACATGCGCGTGCGTGAGTCGATTAATAAGCCGACAGTCAGGCTTGCAATCAGCCGAAGTTTGATCTGAGATTTTCTTTGTATAATGTTCGATCGATTTGATTAATATTCATCAAGTGCATTGACAAAAAAAAATATGTGTTATTTAGTTTGTAGTGAAAAATAAATGCGTTCTTTCATCGTTGGGCTACGGACTTATAAATGTATACACACTGAATACACACACACACACACATATGTAAATTTCAAGATACATACGCGTGCAGACAAATGCATATAATACATATACACACTCGAACACATACACGTACCAAATGTATATAGAATATAGACAAGTCTACGTGCATCAAAGCATACACTCACATACACACATATGGATATGTACAGAAGAGCAAAAACAGATATACATTACATACAAATACACTGACGCACACATCAACACACATGTATGCTTATTCACGTATGCAAGCACTTACTTAGACATGCTCACTACAGTACACATGCAGACCCATATGCACATGAATACACAAGCACTACAGTGGCACACACATTAATACATACAGATGCATACACACTTGTACACAACGCACATATGTTCTCTTTCACATACACAAAAGCAAATGCGTCACACATGAGCACATACACGGACATGCGAATATGCATGTCAACGCCCACCAACATATAGATACAAACTCCGATGTAAACACACACACACACACACACACACACACACACACACACACACACACACACACACATAAACATTCCTGCTTTGTGGATTAGACACCTGAATACTTCCCACAGAAATTCGAATGCTTATTTTTAAAGCAGATAGGCCCTTTTCTCTTTGTAAATTGGCGCAACTCAATCTTCATACTCTCTTTCAGCCCAATGCCGTATTATGCTAAACTTGACATGTATTGATATTACTGGGTGCCTCGCTGTAAAGCCATCGTTGACCGTCTAATCTTGTAGTCCATCGTTAATGGAGGGAGGTCAGTCTTCATTGATAATTTTCTCAATGTACCGTACTAAGCTAAGCTTATCAAATATATATATATATATATATATATATATATATATATATATATATATATATATATATATATATATATATATATATATATATACATTCTATGCAAACATGGAAGCTAACCAAAAGATTGACCCACAAACTGAGAACCATGTAACGTGCACAGGAGAGGATCATGCTCAAAATCACTCGGGGAGATTAGGAGACAGATCAGGATATGAGAGAAAAATAGTCTGAGATATCATAGCATCGCTATGGTCAGGTCACGTTGCAAGAACGTCAGACAACCAGTGGACATCACCACTCACTATGTTGATCCCCTAGAGATCATGTATGAAATCGTGACCGGCATAAAAATAAGATAATATGACAAGGTCAGAAGATATCGGCACCACAACGCCCACAATCGAGAAGTCTGGCAAATCTCGGGGAAGGTCTATGCCCAACGACTAACTCTGAAAGAATGATGATGATGATGATGATGATGATGATGATGATGATGATGAAACACTATTTTTGTTTTGAATATTCACACCTGTCGTTTATTTTGGATTACAGTGACGAGACACTGGACAGCCCTACTGTCAATCACTCTACCCACGTTCTATCATTGTCTGCAAGATAAGATCAGGGGCGGGGTTCCCCTTCCCACTGTATCATAGGTGAGTGTCTTTTCTTATCTTCACGCTTGTCTGCCATGTTTTGTAGATAGACAAGAATCGATGCGTGACTACTTGGCCATTCCATTCCATCATAACTACATTACCTAACCAGAAGGTGTCATGTGTAAAATCCGTGTATGATATTTCAATTGAATTCATGAATGCATATATTTTACTAACCCACTCATAAGTAATCACACAGACTTAACGGGAGCAATATAACTGCGCCGGGGGGAGGGGCTTATGTTGAGTTGCAGGTGGGTGGATTGATTGATACTTCCAATTTCTTGACAGCGATATAGAATCTATCAGTTAAAACATCCAAATGGAACTTTTTGAACTAAAATGCAATGATGAATGCAAATACAAATTATAAAGAGTTTGAATGACTGAACAGTGTCTGTCTAATTCTACAACTGTACAGCGCTATTCAAACGTGGTTCAAAATGGTTGAAGTACCGTACCGCTTTCCAGCTTCACATTTGGTTGAATGTGGTTTCACTGCAATCAAAATCCTATCGACAAAGGATAGAAATAAAACCTATATATGCATGCGAGAAGACGGACGACTGAAACTCACAAATATCAATCCAAATATTGAAAAGCTGGCAGCAAAACACCCAACGGTCATTTTGAATAAACAACGTAAGTAAAATGTAATTTTAGTTTCATTGGGAATTTCGTTAGGAGTCGTCAGTACACACACACGGTATCACCCACAAGTGAGTACACCTCATACCACTTTAAAAAAAAAAAGAAGCTAATTTTCTTCTAAACCAACATAGCAGGATTGCATTATTTCCAGTGGAATATTATTCATTCCAAACGGGTATTATCAGGTGTTATTTATGACCAAACTCAACAGCGTTGAAGCTATGTAGTCGAAAATATGAATCTGATGCCATCCAAAAACGAGTACAGCCATATAGAAGAACACAAACAAGAGCAAACAACTTCCACTGAAATTACTGAATTCAGTCAAGCTGGCCAGAAAGTTTATGGGGTAGTAAGGAGCCAGCTGCTTGCGTTATTATGCATAAAGTAGAGATCAGACTCTTACTGAGGAAGTTTATCAGGATCGCAACGTTGGGCACTCTACATGATTCTTAGCTGCTCACAGAACCTGGTTTATCCGGTCAGTCACCCTTCTAGTTACTGACCAGGCTCGACGTTGCTTAACTTCGGTGGTCGCACGAGAGCTGGTGTATACATAGAACGCAACATTGGTGAGATTAGGCTATCACATATTAGCTCAAATGCGAATTCAGACACAACAGCTGAAAACTCTTTATTACCTTCTCTCGTACACACACACACACACACACACGCCCACAGACACAAGCCCGTTCACACCTGCAAATAGATTTGCTCACACGAGCACTTTTGATTAGGTATGCACACGAGCATTCACAGACATACGCTTCAACTCAGAAAAACAGAAAAAAACGAAAACAAAAGCCAAAAGATGGTCTGGTTAGTCACTCAATAGAAACTGTCACCTGACCAACGACTTTTGGTGGTATGGTGTATTGGGGGTGATCAATTAAAAAAAGATCTAAAAAAGGGTAATCAATGAATACATTACTTATCGCCTTTTGTTGGATTATGATCACTAAAAAAGTGTGAATCAAAAAAGCAGCCGTGAACGCTGCATTAACTAAGAGATCAATTAAGCATGAATTTGCGTAGTAAATTACTCCTCCCCCAAATAAAAACCAATTTTGGGTGAGTAATTTTCAGAAAAAAAATCAACCGTTTCTTTTGTAGAAATAAGGTTTGAATGATGTTTGAATTTTCATCCCTGTATCTCATTTGCCAGGATCTATACGCGTGATAAATACACAAACAGTCAACCAGCAAGCCAGCAAGCCAGACCACTTTAAAAACTGAATAAACCCATGTAGACAGTTTTGGTTGATAGTTTCTAACAAAAACCCCAAACAAACAGGTGACGCCTTGTTAATGCCAAGAGTAACGAAATCAACATTGGAAATACTTGGGAAAATATTCATCAAAGAGGCATCCGCTAAGGTTCGTACGTCTGCCACTGTTTTGATCTCGATGCGCCAAAAGCAACGCGTGAGTCGATGCTATCAGGTCATCCGCTACACCTGTATTTCTAAAAAATGGTGAATGATTCATCCAAGGGTGAATGAAATTATTTTGAGGGTAAATGAAATTACAGGGACGAGTAAAAGGTTGATGAAACATGATGGACGAAAGACTACTAATATTATATTCATTCTATTGCAAACTTTGGTGATAAAAAAAAAACAACTTTTGGCTGAATGACCCTGAAACATCATGCAATACGTCTCGATACTTCGACTACTGAATCTGCCTCTAAATCAGAGCTTTACAAACATTTGAATTGGCGACACACTGAAAAAAATCCAGAAACATTACTTCAGTTTTGTTAGCCAAGCCAAATATGTAATGTCATCCTAGCGGTTCAATCGACCCAGGAAAATTATTTTTACGAAGATATACAAGATTATACTTAATTTCGCTTCAAATCCAGAGGTTATCAGTAGCATGCTGGAACAGGGATCGGCGAGCCGAATTAGAAGTGTTTTCTTTAATGACTGGTGGGCCAAGTCAACAAAAAAAGTAAACGATGATCATAGGTGGCTATGGAAATTTAAGATGTAATTAACAATAGTTGTACGTGGGACATAACCATATACATGGAATGAATCAATCAAAAGGAATAAGTCGGATATACGGACATGTTTTGCTGAGTATAATAGAATTCTATTGTTCACTTACCAAGTATAGATGAGAAAAGCGAAAAGGATTTTTTTGAAACGTCATTTATTCAATGAAATCGGTGAGTCGGATGAAATGGGACCACGAACCGTAGTCTACCGACCCCTCCACTATAAACGTCGCAATACACACTTTGGGAAGCTCTGAGCTGAATGAACAGAGCCAAGAGACGTGCTGCAAACAAGCCAGTAAATGCAGAGACAGCGTGGGTGCATGGGAATTGTAATGTTTCAGATTGTATCATCATAATCATCATCATCATCATCTGATAGCCACGAAATGTTATTGTAAGTCTTGTCAGGGGATAATCAATGTAATTAGTTGTAATCACAGCAAAAGCAGCAATTAGAACTTCTGTAACTCGAACGGGTCTGAGGGAAATGAAAAAGACTGAAGAACGCGGTTCAAGAGAGTCAATCTAGAGTATCTCGCTGGTCATGATCGGTAACATAGATATACAAAAATGAAATCTCATATCATGACCTTGAACAGTGTTTCCCGAAGTGGGTTTCGCGAAAAAATTCTGGGGTTCTGCGAGGAAAGGAGTCATTTAATAAAATGGTATTTAGCATTTTCAAAATAATAAGTTGGGTGACGAGGAGAACGCTGTTTTTTTTTTTTTTTTTCATTCATTGTATGTTTTTTTATATGAATAAATTTTCTCGCTAAAACAATTTTTAATTCATTTAATGTCTTATCAAAATTAAGGTCGCAGGGGTTGTCCATAAAACATGGGTATGGGATCTGCGATCTTGGGAAAATTTTATAAGTGTTCTGCGACAAAATAGTTTCGAGAACCACCAACCAAGAGTAAAAACCTTATCATGCTTGTTATGCTCGAATATATTCATGATATCTTCCCTCTTCATTGGTTTGGCCAACTTTCTTTAAATATAGACCAGATCGACCCAAATTCAAAGCCGAATTTTCGGTTCCCCCTTGACCTGGCAACATAATGCTTCATATAACTCAATTTTAAGACCGTATAAATATATTGGCTTCAGAATGAGGTTTTGGAAACGTGCCACCTTCTGATAGATACGTTCAAGAGATAGCGACTACATTTCCTTGCTACCTTTCCACATACGAAGCCAAATTACTCGAATATTAATGTGAGATAGGAACGGTTGTTTTGTGGGGCGATTTGGGTGTGGTCACAGGTCGTAGGAGATGGACTAGACGAACAGTTTCCGTTGGTAATCAAGAGAGTGTTCACGTATGAACGAAACATTTTGAAAAAGGTTTCTTATTTCAAAAAAAAAATCTCTGGCACAAACTATTGCAGATGCGTCTCTTTTCGAGAAAAGTGTGAGCAGATTTTACACTAATGAATCGTGCATTTATACTTTAATATGGATACGTGTCAATATTACAGTGATATTAGGAAACTAGCGATTTCGTGAGATCCCTTATTAATTTCGTGAAATCACTGATTTCACAATCAGTTTAGTAATGGTTAACAAGCTTGTGATGCTGACCATTACAACTGTAATGAGTTCTATCCTCACCCAGTATAACCAGTGCTTTGAACTGTAGACGTGGCTCTATTTAATTTTGAATAAATTGGGAAGACTGTTGAATAAATCTTCATAACAAAAAGTGATGGATCAGTGAATGTACATATATTTGACTGAAAACGCGAAGATGAAGATCCGTGTAATAAATGAATAGAACAAGCAAACTATTATTCAAGTAGGGACGTATCTGGAGATTTGGGGGATTTGGGGTCCGGTGGGGGTGGTTCCCCGAGGGCCCTGCCTCCAACAATCGTCAGTAGAAATACAGTTGGTGAACTACTATTTTCTAAAGCTCATGGGGCCCCCTTTCATTGGAAGCCTGGACAGTGTTGGCCCCCTTCCCTCCCCAGCTGTACTTCTGCATTAAAGCTAATGACACTTTAAACGCACTCCGAGCCGTATACATAAGTAGACATTGATCGACATTAAGCCGGACTTGCAGTAGGGGTGCGCATGGTTTGCGATGGTGCAGGGAAAGATGGAAAGACTTGATCAAGATTCCCAGCTGTAAAATAGAGCCAAGAAGAAGATGGTTTGAGAAGTTGGCCGGCGAACGAACGAAACGTCCTTCCTTCCTTTTTTCCTTCCTTCCAAGAGCAGACGACGATTAATCCATCGCTTTGGCTAATCCCAGTATTCAATGCGAACAGCGACCGACGAATGGTTTACCAGTACCCGGATGTAAATTGATCCAACGGAAAATTCTGTAATTGGTATTGACAGAATTTTATCTCAACGTCGGCTTATAAAAAGCATCTTTCGATGTGGGCGTATGAAAAATATTACTTTTATGATTAAAACATCCGTCAAAAAAAAAATCAGACGTGATATTACTTCCTTATTTATATTCGTGCAAGTTTCCTCACTATTAATATCTAGAGACTTTCACTGAAGATCAAGTGATAACATTCTCCTCAATACTCCAGCACTACCTTAGTATCCTGGGTTGTTTCAGTAATGCTGTCGTCTGAATAGTTTCAATTCTTTCCAATCTTGTCAAACTCCATACCAAATTGGATTCGACCGTAACAACAAGAACAATCCTCGCCCCATTTAGGGGGGGGTAAACTCTTCAGTGTCAATCAAGTCATGTTAAACCAAACCAATATATGGAATTAACATTTATCAACGGTGATTTAAAATCATCACCAAGTGATTGGTAAGCGGCTCTCTTACCAACTGACCCAATCTGAAAAGTCTCGTATATCTATCATCTTTACAATACAAAAGATGCTCTCATCATTTTCAGTCGAAATAGAAATAGGAGTGGAGTCTGACCCTGCAGCAGCCACGCTTATTCCAATCCTTTCACAAAGGACTTCAAGGACGTCCCAAGCACCTCAATAATCATTCTAACAACTGTCATCTCTCTTACAAGTCCTTAATATTCTCGTATTATTTAAATCCTCCCAATTTCACTCTGTGGTCTTTTGGAACCGCGCCATCCATTGTAATATCCTCTCTCTGTTTACGATGATTAAGTCTGGACTGAATTTTGTGGTCAATTTGAGAGTCCCATAGAATTTTGATTTTATGATATTTACAATTATTTCTAGCATAGAACCCGTAAAAAATAACAGAAGATTAATGCTTTGATTTCCGTAAATTGAGAACCATGCAACGTGCACATGAAAGAATAATGCTCAGCCTCACATAGAGTGACCACAAAACAGCACAGTACATCCGAGAAAAGACAAGAGTTAGGGACATGATAGAATCCATTAAAAATCTCAAGTGGCGGTGGGCTGGCCATGTTGCAAGAATGGCAGACAATCGATGGACACCACGACTCACAACATGGATCCCCCGAGATCACATGCGCAACCGAGGCCGGCAAAATGTTAGATGGAGAGACGAGCTAGATAAGTTCAGGAAGTACTGGCTCCGTGACACCCATGATAGAGAAGTGTGGCAAATCCTGGGGAAGGTCTATGTCTAACGACGGACGCTAAAAGACTGATGATGATGATGATGATGATGATGATGATGAATGCTTTGATATGGTAACGAATCGACAAATATACAGAACTTGGATCTTTAGGTAAATTCAACGAAAAAGTTACACAGAAAATGCAGGAACCGGGTTGGTTTAAGTGTTTGTTTTAGTTTTTCAGTTTTTTGCATTTTATGAGTTGAAATTTCCAGCGTGCAAGGATAAGTATATATTACTGATTTTTTGCTATAAAGAATGGAGGACGCATAATACTCAAAGTCGCAGTATACTCGAGTTAATACGACAATGAAAAATAAATTAATGAAATTAAATATCAAATCAATAAGTAATCTGTAATTGTAGCCCATTGTATGCTTTTTCAATCGATCTGCAATATGGTTGTCAAATCTAGGCAGTAGTAGCTCATGTGAATATCTTCAATCTGGTAAGGTCAACGTTAGACAATCAAATGGTGGTAGTGTCTCTTTTAATTTTATACATCGGTTTGGAATAATGTAAAAGACAAACAAACATCTTCACAGAAAGTGGTAATGGTATCTATATGGTTAGAAGATCACTGTAGCTCAGTGGAAGATTGCCCACCTCCAGATGAGTGGGGCGTTGATCAATCCACCACCGAGTCATACCAGACACTTTAAAAATAGTTATCAATACCTCTTCGCTAAGCATTCAGCACAAGTATTGGAGAATCTCTGTCCGACGTGGACACCGGTTATGGTAAGATCTCTAAAATTAAGCAACGTCGAAGTTTGTCAGTTTACAACCAATAAGCCCTGCCCTAATAGCCACCTTTGGAACCTAATCAAAAGACTATCCCTCAAGCTGAGAACCATGCAATGTGCACAGGAAAGGGTCATACTCAACACCACAAGGAGAGATCATGTTATCTTACAAAACAAACAGTGGTCAGAGATATGACAGGAACCATAACAAAACTCAAATGGCAATGGTCAGATCATGTTGCAAGAATGTCAGATAACCGCTGGACATCACGAAAAACAACGTGGGGCCCCAGGAATCATATGCAAAACTGTGGTTGGCAAAGATAGCATGATAATCTAGACAAGTTCAGAAAGTACTGGCTCCACGACGCTCATGTTAGAGAGGTCTGGCGAAACTTGAGACGCCTAAAAGGAAGCTGATTATGAAGCTGGAAGTGCGTCTTACTAACAATTTCCCGTGACACTCTCAATGAGGGTATAAGCGGAAACTGTCGATACATAAATAATTATTTCAATAACAGTATTCGTAGTGGCTGTGCTGAATTCTATTGTAGACAAGTTGGTAATGGTGATGAGAGAAGAAATGTTTGAATTCAGAAAAGTATTTAATCATCATTATCGAGCTAATTTAAAAGAAAGTAGTCTACTTGACTCTATAAAATGTTCATAATCTCTATGGTATGAATATCTTTTTAATTCATTCACAAATTAGTCATACTGAGCTATTTTGTTGAACCATACGTGTATAACAACCTTTTTTTTATCAATACACTTTTCTGCTGTATTCGGGCCACACATTCACTTCAAAAATGTAAATTATATTACAGAAAGCGTATTTCATTTCTATAAGTAGATGAACATATGAATTACGATCTTTAATTTATTGATTTGTGGGGGCTAAACAATGATAATTTTACAATATAAATCATGAAATTGACTTTCTGAGAAAAATTACATAAGATTTCAAATAAGCGCCCAGTTGGCCATAGGCCACAAAATTGTTGCCACAGGCCAAATCTGACCCGTGGTGTAAAGGCTGACTATATACGATGTACAAAATGAGAAAATCTCCAAGTCCGAACTGAACAAATCTCGTGATAATAATTGATATTTTGTTGAATCGAGGTAATCTATACACAGGTAGGACGAATACGCCTCGTTCCATATTATTCTTGTTCAGTGGCATTTTCTCCTCTCGATAGGATGAATACGAAACGGCATTCTCTGTACAGAGAGCTAACAGATTCAGCTTCAAGCTCCCGCCCCCGACTCTTGAAACACCGCACAGAATTCATCGCATGGCTGATCACCACTGACCTTTTGTCCACGCTGACCCACAAGTGCTAGACGTGGACAATGACCAAAGCCTAAGAGAGCCTACCTGTGATAGGAGCTGCTTCAGATGGGCAGCAGATAAGACGATAGGGGATTTAATAAGTAACAAGATGATGAGAGAAATTGTCAGAGCAATACCAGTCTACAAATTCATCCATGTGATTAGGATTTAAACATTTATTCCTTGTAATCAACGTCAGATAAGATGCTATTCCGTGTACACAAAATCCCCCCCATATATATATATAGATGTGTGTGTGTTTTTTTCTCTTGATGATTTTATTGAAACCACTGGGAGAAATACTTTCTGTGAGCTGAAAAATACAACTATTGACACAAACCCTTCTTACAATTAAACATAAAAAAATCTCCTATTAGTGGCTTTTCTTTATTTCATTGAAAAGTTTTTTATTTTGGGTGCAAAGAGGGAAACATTTATTTTTGAAACTTAGATACCTTTCTCCGTCCGTCTTACAACTTCTCTTCGCCCCTTCTCTCACTATATATATATATATATATATATATATATATATATATATATATATATATATATATACAAAGGCTATCTAAAGAGAAAACCGAATTTTTTAAACAACGCCACTGTATGAGTGTGCAGCTGGACAGAGTCATATTTGTGAAGCACTCAGGCATGAACTCATAACCAACCGTTTGCGAAATCCAAATGATAACGATCGCCTATACTTGTTTGTATGTTTGTATATGCACATGCATACACGCACGCATGTTCGCGCACACACACACGCACACACAGACACATATATATATATATATATATATAGATAGATAGATTGATATGATGTATACTCTACATGTTGTATAGTCTACGTATCCTTTGCTGACATAAAAAGGTCTTTTCTTCGGTTTTGAGATCAAAGATATCCTCAATACATACATCATTTGGTATTTCCACTTGATATTGACTTGGAAGAACTGAATGTCATCTCCATGTTTTTAGAACCTTTGGATCGGTATCAAATTAATCTTCGAAGTTGCTTCTCTATTCAGGAAACAAATAAATGACAAATCTGATCAGTCACTCAATACAAACCACGTGACCTACGTCATCTGACAGCATGCTGTGTTAGGGGTGATTAATTAAAAATTGGAAAAAAAGGGGCGATCAATGAATAACTTCTTTCGCATTTTGATGAGAAGTGTTACTAAAAAGTATATAAATCTCCCCTCATCCCCGCAATGTGATGTTGTTCAACAAAAAAAGAACCAACTTAGCATAAAATCACATGGTAAATTCAACGCCCAACCGAGAAAAAAATAATTCGGGCAGAATTTAGGAAAAAAAAAACAAACGTTTTTTTAGACATGATAAGAAGTAAATGCTTAAATTTTCCACCCTCTAGCTCCATTGATGTATGTGTAATACATACATATGTAGCCAGTCAGTCAAATCAACTCGTACAAGTGAGGAAACCAATGTTGATGTTGACTGTTGGCTGACAGATTCTAATAACATATCAGACGACAGTTCATCATCACAAACCTTTCAGCGTCTGTCGTTGGATACAGACCTTCCCCAATATTCGCCAGACCTCTTTATTAAAATATCTCAACGTCAATATAATTTCACTTGATTTACTATCAAAATAATTATATGAGGGCGACATTTTAAGCAAAATTCCCACCACACATCTTTGTTAATAGATGAAGATGTTTCAGATTTGATATTACGTACTTCAGTGATCGAACAAATCTATCTATCCTTCTCAGAGTTTTCATATCTGTCTATCTGGGAAGATCTCTAATAGTAGTTTTATTGATAAACTGCGCTCTTCTTTACATTAGAGGTGCTACACAATCTTCCAACTTGATAGCAATCATTATAGTCTGCAATACACACTTAGCCTACTCATCTATCCATAATATCTTTCTTTCAAACCAAATAAAAAGTTATATTTTGCCAAGCTTATGTACAAGCATGTACATATGCATATATATATAAATATATATATATGTGAATATATATGCATATGTATGTACATATGCACATATTTGCACACCCATATATGCATACACGCACAATCACACCCACCCAAAAACGCGCACACACACACACACACACACATATATATAATGAACTGTAAGATTTTTTGTTTCAGTAACAATGAACTTTTCACTCCAAACGTGTTTAGTCAGATGAAAACGTTAACATTTATTTACTCTATTCACAGTTTTGAAGCAATGGATCACACAAACACACACACATACACACGAATGTCTCTCTCTCTCTCTCTCACACACACACACATATATATATACACACACACACACACACACATATATATATATATATATATATATATATATTCATTTATATACGTGGGTGCACACGTAATGGGAGTGGATGCTTCTTAATTTTGCACTCGGTTACTTTAAAAACGCTTCTTAACTCGTAATATAAATCGGACAGTTGATTAAGCAAAAGTGAACGACCATGGGGAAAAATATTAGTAAGTGAATCTTTTCATTATTATTATTATTATTATTATTATTATTATTATTACATATTCTTCTTTTCTCTTGGAAGCGGATGATGGCTACTTGCGTCTTCGACAGAGATTTTCTGAAATTCCACCACTCCAACCCAACTACAGCTTCTGGCAAAATGTGCATCAGATGACGTGACTGATTATCGGACAGGATCTTTGCTCGATGGACGGAAAAGATGATCTCTCCAATTAAAAGAAAATGAAGTAGTTGGAATGGAAATAAAATAGATAGGTCTGGTTAGTCACTCAATGGAAAACGTTGCATGACCAATATCTCACGACGGCATGCTGTGATGGATGATCAATTAAATAAATCAGGTGATCAATGAATAAATCATTTTTATCGCCTTGATCACTAAAAAGTTCAAATTTAGAAGAAAAAAAAAAAGCCTGAACACCGAACACAAACTAAGGGATCAGTTTGGTATAAACTTACATTGCAAATTGAACCCCCTAACTAAAATTCTACGGAGGGGGCGACTTAGAAACCGTTTTCTAGACATCATCATCAGTCTTTTAACGTCCGTTGTTGGACATAGACCTTCCCCAGGATTCGCCACAATTCTCAATCATCGGACCAGATTACATAAGATGCCGACAATCAGTTCGAAGACTTCCCGAAATAACACCATGGGAAGTAAAGCAAGCCATCAAGAAAAAAGGAAAAGCCCCCTGAACCAGATAACATCACCATCGATCTACTCAAAAAAGCTGGAAAGAGAGTCAACAGAAAACTAGCCATTCTATTCAACTTTCTAGACATAATAAAGTGTAATTTTTGAAATTTTAATTCCTCTAGCTCTAATGAGGAAATCTATAGTGACAGTTTTCGTGACAGTTTTGGTTGGATTTTCAAACCCAGGTCTGGAGGTTTCGATTCTTTCTTGGCTTCTGTTTTTTTTTTTCAGTTTAAAATCTTTTTCTATGCAAAACAATTTATTCTACCACTAGAATCTGCCGAGCAGAGATTGGAAACGATCCGTTACGCACGGTATTCAACATCATACGAACAGCACTAATCTTTATATTATGCATTCAAACGTCTTTAGTAATCTAACCATATAATGAGCTTATATACAAATCTTTCTGCTTATTTGTTTGTTTGTTTGTGCTCAAATGGGATGATCTCATTGGTAGGTTTACCTTGCTATTATGACATAATAAAAATACGCCATAGAAACTTTCAAAACTTCATTTCTGATCATCACACATTGAATTAGCTTGAGATGAATTGATACTTGAAAAAACTCTGAATTAAGATACTTGAATTATAAAAAATTAATATCTGTAGGCTTCTAGGTGCCGACCCATACATAAATAACTCTGTCATTTTGGACGGGTATATTCTAGTTCTATACAAAACTAACATATATTTTCACGATATAAGTTTTGTCAAATTTATTCCCTCTCAAACAACAGAGAAATAAATCTGAGAATCATAATGAAATGATCTCAATTTTCGAAGATTCCGATGAATAAAAGAAAAATCAAAAGAATAATTTATGTATAACACTGTTTAGTAGCTAAATTGTAGCTCTTGATAAAAAGGTAAAAATTAGTAGAAAAAATTGCCGGCGGACCTGATTGAGAATAGAGCAATTAAGGTCTTCCAATCCAATAAGGAATAGTGTAGTGAGACGATTCGTCAGCGTAAATCTTGGATAGCAAAATGTAAGACTTGGTTAGCATAGAAGAGAATGGTTTCAGGAATTTATTTTTAAAAAATTAAACTTTTTTCAGGCCACATTTGAGGTTAGAAGCATATGCTTATCTTTCCTTTTCTGGATTTTCCCCCAGAAAGTTTCAGCAAATCGTTTTATCAAACTTTTGACAAATAAAATCAAATCAAAATATTTGTGTATAAGTACAATTCTTTGCAGAAATAGCCCAATATTTTATTTTTCTGAGGATTATTCTGTTTGTACGGTGATCTTTGGAAATATTGACAAAGCTTAGCACTGGATCATGGTTGCGTTGCGAGTTCGATCCCTGCTTGCTGCCACACTATTATGTTACATTAGCCTAAGCTAAATTTATGATAAATATAGTTTCTGAACTTCCGGTATCAATTCAGAGGTTCAGATGGCCTAACGGTGCGGAGAATGGACTCAGCAAACCTAGATCAATCTCCAGCTGAGGAACTTCACGTTCACACAGCACAAATGCTCTTGGGAGAGGCACGAATCCACACTCATCAGCTACGGTTAAATAGCTGAGCGGTATGAGACCTTTAGACCTGTAAGACAGTAGCTAAATCTTGGGCGATGCGTTACAACCTGGTCCCGTGAAACCTAATGATTCCAGATAATGATTGGATCTCTATGGATCATTCAATAAATGGAAACAAAATCATTACCTCTCGTCACATGCAGCACGAGAAGCAACTTCGCTTTCGCATCTATAAGTGGTATTGTATTTAGAGGGTGCTGTGTGCTACGGATGCACAAAAACGCAAAAAAAATATATTTTAGTGTCTGTAAAAAGCCACAGACAGTAAAATCGTTTTTGGTGCAATGAATAGGTGTTCCCGATTGTAAATTTCTCAGTTTCACACACTCACTCATTCGATGTTACAAACCATGAACAAATAAAATGAAATAAGAGAATTAATGAAAGAAAAACAATATTCGGATTGGGCAATATTATCCGCTGATAATAGCGTCCAATACAAACTGTAATTTCTACAATCGGGACCACCTCCCCAACAATGTGCCAAAATGGCTTCTACCGTCCATCTCTTTTTACAGACACTAGAATATTTTTATATTTTCTGAGCATCCGTTGTAGACAGTACATCCAAAATATAGAGCACTGTATGCCATTGATATCTATTTCCCCTCTTCCATCACAAGACCCAGAATAACAAATCTCTTCTATCTATTACTTCAATTGTTTTGCAAGTGTTACTTGCATCCAAGTCACGAGGACTTCCAATCACTTATAATGTCAAGTTCCAGAATTTTCAGCGGAGTTAGAGGGCTGAAAATTTAAACATTCTCTCTTTACTTTACTCTAGAAAAAAAAACAACAACTTTTTTTTCAAATCATTCCCCTCTAAATATGGGGCAAGGTTCAATTTGCAATGTAAGCTTATGCTAAATCGACCCTTTAGTACGTGTCCAGCAGCATTCGAACCTTTTTTCCGAAAATTCAGACTATGTTAGTGACCAACAAAAGGTGAGAGAAGTAACAAATTCATTGATCACCCATTATTTTTTTTAAATCTTAAAAATGATAACTCATAACATAGTATGCTGCTAAGGGACTTTGTTCACGTGACAGTTTCTAATGGGGGACTAACCAGACCGGTCTATTAGTTTTATTCGCGACAAATAATCCCACCTGGTCTGTTTCCCGCTATTGTGTAGAGCCTAATGCGCTTGTCTAATAACTTTAATGGTTCTGTGTGTCTTCAAAGATCTAATGGCAATCTGCTAAATTTGTTGTAAATTAAACAAATCTAAAAATATAATCGGGTATTTTCGTTACTATCACAAGGTCCTTGAGTACCATGCAAGTCACACAAAATGTTGCAACTGGAGTGCTCTAACACTGGCATTGCAATTTGTTGGAGAGAATTTATCATCCATCCCCAGCATAACTCGGGGACATCATGGGCTCTATTAATCATTGCATGTGGGATGGTCGGAATATTTGAATTTTAATTACATAATCACTTGGCATCATACTCCCAAAATGGAAAGATGCATCATTGTGTTCGGACTATTTTCCTCGTCTACGTGTTCATTTGCTTTCAATGTTTTTGACCGTGTACCTGGCGTATTGAACTAAAATCCATTATATATATATATATATATATATATATATATATATATATATATATATATATATATATATATATATATATATATATATGTGTGTATATATATATATATATATATATATATATATATATATATATATACACTGGGAATTTGACACCGAAACACAATACCAATGAATTGGAATATATATATATATATATATATATATATATATATATATATATATATATATGTTCGAGAGCCATGTTGACATGACTGTTTTGTTTTTTCAATCCCCGAAACGGCTACATGTTGAACAACCAATGATCCCAACGGGAGATAATTTATACATAATACCATGATAACAAAGTATATGTAAAACAGAACAAATCACTGAAGAAATTATATAAATTACATCAACAGATACCGGGAAATAAGTGACTCAAGTGACATAAAAATTATTTTTTGAAAAGCTTTTTAATGTTTTGTGTTTAAAGTTGTGAAGCTTTTTAGGCCATATATATATATATACATATATATATATATATATATATATATATATATATATATATATATATATATATATATACATATATATATATATATATATATATATGCATGTAAAAGTGAACAATAATAGATATACAGCTAGCGTGTGTATATGTATTAATTGATAAAGTTAATCTTTGTTCCCCAAAAGCGATCAATACCATAAGTAGAGCAGTTATAAAATCAGTATAGATTTTTTTCAATGGCTCATTACAGACTTTAAATTCTGTTTCACTTAGATTCATTTGAAATTTTTAAAAAAGCGAAGCAGAATGTACAATTTGTAATTAACCATTGAACATTCTCTTACTCATTATATATATATATATATATATATATATATATATATATATATATATATATATATATATATATATATATATCGGATATTACATGTGTAGTCCAATACCTTCTGTGTTTCCACCTTGAACATATGGACTGGCAAAATAATTCGATTATGTCATACGCCAAGATATATCTTTGTATTTTGGGAATATAATGCTTTTAATGTTTTGATTAGAAAATAAAGTGAATTGATTGAATAAGTTATATTGTACTTTTAAAAAGTGGTTTATCATTTTATTCATTTACATGAACTTCAAAAAAAAAAAGATTTGTCATTTTCATAAATTTACGATGTACAGTATTTGCTGGGAAAAATGTCCTACTTTTTGTGGCTTTTTTCCACTTTTCTTACTTAATTCTTTTGTACCGGACTTATCAGGCTATCGTAAAGGCAAGATATCATCATCAGTCTTTCAACGTCCGTCGTTGGACATAGACCTTCCCCAGGATTTGCCACACTTCTCTATCATGGGCGTCGTGGAGCCAGTACTTCCTGAACTTGTCTAGCTCGTCTCTCCATCTAATATTCTGCTGGTCTTGGTTGCGCATGTGATCTCGGGGGATCCATGATGTGAGTCGTGATGTCCATCGGTTGTCTTTCATTCTTGCAACATGGCCAGCCCGCCACCATTTGAGATTTTTGATGGATTCTATGATGTCTCTTAATCTTCCATAGATAAATACTGGCTTTAACGAGGATATTCTTTTGTTCAAAAGTCCAGCTTTGGTTTATATTGTCTACAATCATTTATGGATCCGTGGTCGTAAGGGTATGATATATTTTGTGTGTGTCTCATGGAAAAGAATATCGAGTTTATCATTATCATTTTGAAAAGACTGTCACGAGTAGTTAGTTGTCCCCGTTTCTATCAGACCTTATTCGATTTGAGATTTTGAGATAATTGCAATTAATATTCCAATTTTTTTTGTTTGTTTAAAATCAGAAACCGTCAATCAAAACTGTAAAAGTAAACATCAAAGAAGATTTCTTTTCAGTTTCCAAGTGTGTTTGGCTGGCTGACTGGCGATATATGCTTCACACGTACAGGCTACACCAATGAGGAAAGAGGGCTGAAAGTTTTAACTCTCTTTCCTTATTAGGTATAAAAAACATTTACAATGTAAGTTTATGATTATTCGGTCCCTTTTATATGTCCAGCTGTTTTTAGTAATCACTGCCCAACAAAAAGTGAGAGAAGTAACTTATTCGTTGATCAGCAAATCGATGGAGTTAAAGGGCTGAAAATTTAGGCATTTACTCCTTATCATGTGTAGAAGAAACGTTTTTCTAATTTTCCCCTGAATAGGTTTTTGATGAGGCATTCAATTGACAATAAAATTTCATGATAAGTAGCTCTCTTTTTTGTCCAGCAACATTAGCACTCATTGGGGGGGGGGGTTCATGCTTTCTTAGTGATCACTGCCTAGCAAAATACGAAAGATCTTTCACTGATTATCTCGTTTTCCATTTTTTAATCAATCACCCAACCATGAATTGCTTCCAAAAGACGTTGGGCGGTTCCCATTGATGGACCAACTTGACCTGTCCTTATTTCAGTTGTTTTTCTCGTCCCTTCACAATGTTTTGGCAGGTTCATTCTCTAGATTCTACAGGTGAAATCTCTCCAGCTTTTATGGTTTTGTTATTTATATTTTGGTCTCTGATATACGCCATGTTGTTTTTTCTTTCGCTTTCCAGCTGTTTGTGACTCATTACTTTGTTGATTCTACTTTTAATCTTTAGTTTAAAATTGTTCCAAAGACGGTTTGATGTGTTTAATTTGTCCTGTGTATAAGATTTGCTTGGCATGAGAGAATCATGTTCAACCTTACATGGAGAGACCACAAGACAGTACAGTATATAAAGAATAAAACGGATGTCTATGACATCATAGAAACTATTAAAAAACTCAAATGGCAATGGGCAGGCCATATTGCAAGAGTGAAAGACAACCGATGGACATCACGTCTCACAACGTGGATCCCCAGAGATCACATAAGAAACTGAGGACGACAGAACACAAGATGGAGAGATGAACTAGACAGATTCAGAAAATACCTGCTCCGCGACGCCCATGATAGAGAATTGTGGCGAATCCTAGGGAAGATCTATGTCCAACGACGGACGTCAAAGGACTGATGATGATAAGATTTGCAATCAAAAACCTACTCAGTAAGACGCCATAGGCCAGCAAGGGGGCGTTGACCACAAACTAGATTATATAAGCAGAACCTTTAACTTATTTGAGTCCAAGGGTCTATCTTTAACAAAACTATTTCAGCTGTTTTGAATTGTGAGAGTGATGAATGTATGCTCATAGTTTCCCTCATACAGTTTATGCGAATAATCGGCAAACTGAAACCAAATTTTATCCAAATCAAAGGCGGAGAACACATTTTTCTGTTCGTTGGTAGAGAACTACCTGAGCTCTGACCAGCTTCTCACTCTGTCAGCCAATCGGTCTGTTCGTTTGCCTGATTTAAACAGGGAAGCTGTTGTTTGATTATGCAGGAGTGGGCTATTAGAGAGAATGAAAGAGAGGGAGTTTTGGCGCCAATTGGGGGGAAATGGCTAATTGTTTATTCAAGATTTTTGTTCAACTTTGACTTTTCTCACAAGACATTGTTGTTAATTGGTGACGTGAGTCTCCTGTCGGGAGCACGTGGCCGATGATCTGTGGTGCGTAATTATATGACAGAATGGCGACCGCGCCAGAATATTGAATGTTAACAAAGGATGGTTTAGTGTTAATTTGATAATGAATGAATGAATTAATCAATTCGGAACTAAGATATATGTGTTGAAATGAAAACAGAGGACGTAAGAGGTGATGTGAGCGCACATCTACACATATTTACACCTATAAGATTCTCAAATACATCGTTGAATATTCACTCACGTACAAATATACACAGAGTAAAACTCGGGCGCTTGCCACAAAGCAGTGATTAGCAAGATAGTATGACAGCTAAATCCACAACATGTGTGAGTATAGTTACTCCTTATTTATACAGATAAATGAATACTTAGTATATACTTTTTTACCTACCCCCTAAATTACCCAACTACATTCAATCATGCCTTATATGTACATATAAGAAAGCGAAGAAAGCAAAAAAAAAACAAAAAAAAAAAAACGGCCCACACATGAACCTCAGTAAAACGAAAATCACGTGCAACAATCACATAGAGAATAAGGACATAACTGTTAAAATCAAAGATGCAAAACTCGGGAAGGTAGACCACTACATCTACCTCGGACAAGGAATCTTCATGAGATCCCCAAAAGAAGACGAAATCAAGCGGAGAATCAGTCTAGGATGGCAAAACCAGATGATCCCAATAATCCTAAAAAGAAGAGTATACAAACAATGCACCCTCCCGATAGTCACTTATGAAGCTGGAACATAAAACCTAACCAAGACGCAAACCTGCAAACTGAGAAGCATGCAACGTGCGCATGAGAGAATCATGCTTAACCATACATGGAGAGATCACAAGATAGCACAGTACATCAGGAACAAAACGGGAGTCTGAGACATCATAGAAACTATCAAAAACTTGAATAGCAATGGGCAGGCCATGTTGTATGAATGAGATACAACTGATGGACATCATGACTCACAACATGGATCCCCAGAGATCATATGTGAAACCGAGGCCGACAGGAGACAAGATGGAGAGACGAACTAGACAAATTCAGAAAATACTGGCTGAGCGACACCCATGATAAAGAAATGTGGCGAATCCTGGGGAAGGTCTATGTCCAACGACGGACGTTAAAAGACTGATGATGATGATGATTGATGGATACACACAATTGATGAATTTAAAAGACTATTTTTTGAGTTGTTGACAATTAATTTAAGATTTTGTAAAACAGGTGTAAGAGATAATATATGATATAAATCCTAATATAAGGTTGCTGCGCACAATAACGTTTTTTGGGGACCCTAAATTTGATTCTGCCGAAAACGTCACATTTTAAGCAGCATCGGCTGTTTCATAAAGTGTTATTATCATGGATTTAAATGACACGTGTTACATGCTATAGTTATGTTAATAGTATAACAATAAAAAAAGACTTATTAGATTATGTGTACGGATTTTTTCTTTCTTTTTCTCTTTTTTAAACAATAGAAAATAAATCCGTTTAATTTCCATATTTATCCATGTAGGTATTTTTTTTTCGAGTAAAAATAAAAATAACGATGAACAAATTACACACCTTTTAATAGGTATTAGTAAATAGCATTGATAGTGTTTTGGGTAGATTTATTTTCTATTTAAAAAAGAATCCATAAAAAGAATCTATTAAGACTATTGTTTTTTGGTGTTAAATCATACAATTAACATAACTATAACACGTAGCATGTGTTATTTAAATCCATAACAATTACACTTAAGGTCACGATTGGTGTTCACATTTAGGTGAACCTTCCGGTAGAATCAAATTTCGGGTCACTGAAATCGCTGTTGTGCCAGTTGATGCAAAAGTTTACCAAATCATTTCCCTAACTGACTATGACTTTAGGCCACATTTCAGCTAAACTCTGCATTCCATCATGAAGAACGATTCTTGTTTTGATTTGATGAATTCTCCGATAATTTTAACTTGTTGGGGACACTGACCAGACGAGAGTGCTGCATAGAGCAGAGCAGGTGATCATCTGATGGTTACTGAGCTGAAAAATACGTCTAATGCAGAAGAATTTCTCTTCCCAGTTACAAAATCGTTTCTACCTCGCACTTCACAACAAGAGAGAATATGTTGTCATGCGGCAAAATCTCCCATCGACTACCTTGTCCAAAGGTCTTATCTCTTCAAACGTGTCATTGAAATGAGCTAATAGCTCGAAGTGGGGTTGGGCTGTAAAACTTTTGTTAGGATTCCAGCAGTTCGTAAGAAAAACACCCATTTTATTTGAATCCTGACCAATCAGATCAGTTTAGTCACTCACGTGACCGATGTCTTTTGACAGCATACAGTACTGGTTGTGATCAATTAATAATTGGATAAAGGGATGATAAATGAATCAACCCATTCTCTCGCTTTTTGTTGGAAGGTGATCGCTAAAAGAGAATCTGATTTAGAAATAATAAGCGTTAACGTTGCTGGACATTAAATAATGGACCAATTCAGCATGAACTTACAATGTAAATGGGAGGATTTTCAAAAAAACAAAAAAGCGTAAATATTTAGATTTACAGCCCTATAGTTCATTCGGTGTGGCCTGTATGCGTGACACATACATACATTACCAGCCAGCCAGCCAGCCAGCCAGCCAAAAATGGCCTTTTTGTGTCGGTCAAGAGAAAAGATGTGCTGACCAATATCTATTACCATAGGTCCATGGGAAACCCATTTTCTCAAGTTTGCAGTTTTTCTCACGCTTGTAAAACGATATACTACCGTTGAGTGATTGCACAAAAAATATATATAGCTGCCTAAGCATCAAAGGCACTCTTGAGGTTTCTGTAACATAATGCAAAGAATGGTGCAGAGACTCATTGTATTAAGCTAATAATTCAGATCAGGTATCTGTCTGTCTAGATACGTCTTTGAGGCTGAGAAGGCGTTGCCAATAGGAAAATATTCAAACATTCAGTTTCTTTCTTTATTTCTTTCTTTGAGCTTTGAATTAATTTTAATCAATTTGAATGTGTCATGGCCAGGTTTTCAAGTGAGGAACACGCGTTTTATAGGAGATCTGAAACAAGAAAGAAAGGAAGAACCAAGAAAAAAAAGAAAGAGAGAGAGAGAGAGAGAGAAAGAAAGAGAGAGAGAGAGAGGGGGGGGATAAAGAATACATTAAAAATGAATGATAGGCTCAGCTCCAATACCTCAAAGACCGATTTTAAACAAGAAATATTAATTTAAATTATTTTCAGCAGACTTGTCGGCTTTTTATTTGTAATGCTTAAACAATGTAATCAATACATAGATATCAATATAAATACATACGAACATCAATGTAAAGCAATTGAAGTGTTAATACATATCTATCTATCTATCTATCTATCTATCTATCTATCTATCTACATACATATTGCGTAGACTTATGATGGATGTTTACGTTTTACAACATTCTGCTTCATGCATTACGTATATTTTCCTTTCTCTCTCTATATATATGTTGGATAATTGCAACCCCACAAATGGCTGATCAACCAGCTAACTGGTCTACAGATTCTTCTCTGTTCGAGTGTCCATGAGTCTGTGTGTGTCCCCGAGCGCTTCTGGTCACATGTTTGGGGCTAAAACCTTGAAAATCCACTTGAAAGTACACCACTTGGCATCATCTGATTTTTTGTTTTGTAAAAAAAACATGCTTTTCTTGTTTCTATGCTCATCTTGGATCTTTTTTCAAAAATTTTAGATAATATATCTATTTGTTTTAGATACTTTTAAAGATAATTTCAGATAGTCTTTCGGATGGGTTTCAAAGATTTTTTTAGATTATCATTCTGGTATACGTGCAAGCCATGGTGATTCATTTCTGCAAGGTACGGTTCCTGTTTGGTTTCGCAATTCTCGTTTATATTCATAGATACATGCCTACATATATACGCACGCACTCACATGCTGTTATGTAAACACATTGTTTATTCAATATCTATATATCATACAAGTACTGCGATTCGGGGGCTATGGATGAATCTTATCAGAGATCTAAGCTTGAAAGTTTTTGACGCCAGACCAGATATCGTTGCTGCATGCCGACGGCTTTAGACATTTCATCAATGAAGCATCAATGAAAGAGCCCAGAATTTATTAAGGGCCTTGGACGATCCGTCCTTGTTATCACTCTCATCATCGTTTTCTTCACTTTTCCGCCATCTTGATGCCTTTGGACACAATTAATATCATCCTTATCGTCTGTTAATGTAATGGTGTCACATCCAGCTGTCATTTTGCGCGTTAACTTGTTTTATAATCTCTTCGCCACTCCATCCATCGGCAAAATCAATGTCTCGGAGACGAAACCAGATTTTATGTCTTATCAGAGAGATTAATAAGCCACAATCTGGTTATCATTAAAATATACATTTATACATATTGAGAATATAAACAACTGAAATTCGAGGGCGTCATTTTTTAAATCATTTTTTCCAAAATCCATATTATAAAGTCAGACCCATCTTTTGAACTGTTCATTTTATTCATCAAAGTCAGTCGTATAAGTCGATCAGGATTTCAAGAATTCTGATGCCAGTTTTGGCAAAATAAAAACACAAAATCGTGAGCGTTTTGAATCACTCCACGCTCGAGCGAGCGCTGTTCAGATTATTTGCACGTCACAACGAAAAGCCTTTTCAACAAATCGAATTCTTTATGACACTCTTCCTTGTTTTATACGATTAAAAGTCATCTGCATTAACCTGATGAAGTTTCGGGAGCGAACCACCCGAGCGAGACTCAACTTGAAGAAAGAAAACAAAGTAAATTAGAAACAGGTTTGGATAGTCACTCAATCGGAACTATCAAAAGACCAACGTATTTTGGCAGCATGCCTTGCTGATAGTGATCAATTAAAAAATTGGGGGAGGGGTTATCGATAAATATTGTCTCCTGCTGGGCAGTGATGACTAAAAAGTTTCAATTTTCAAAAAAAAAAAAAAGAAAAAAAAAAAGTGTGGATGCTGCCGGACACAAATTAAGGGACAAATTTAGCATGAACTTTGATCGTAAATTGAAAACTCATTTTGGGCAGGGTTTGGAAAACCTCCCAAAATGACGTCTTTTGCAGAAATAATGAAGAATAAATGCGTCTTGCTCCTTTGTTCCAACCTGAACAAGCGATGCATACATACATAGGCAGGCAGACAGCCAGACCAACTTGAAGAGTGAAGAAACCAATGTTGATGTTGACAGTTTTGGTTGAAGGCTTCTAAAATAGTCTGATCAAATCTCCAATTCATGTATCAAGACGTAGAGGACATGGTGAAACCATCCAAAAAACAAACAAATAAACAGACAAACAAGCCTGTTACAAAATCAATAAAGCATTTTACAGTGTGTTTTAGCAGAGAAAGAAGTAAATAACATCATCCTGATTTATTTTATTTGATGAAGTATTGTCGGCCATTTTTGAGTTATGACTAATATTTTCTTTTAGCTTAAATTTTCAGTTGCTTTTTATCGAAACTAACCGAGACCGTTAGTCTACAGCAATGAGTAAACAGCGCCGATCGAGAATAAAGAGCTTATCTTTTAGCCTATTCATTATTCTTTATTTTTGATCTGCATTGTTCACTCACTGTCGTAGACTGATGGTCTGGGGTAGTTGCAATGAAAACAAATAAACAATTCAAGATGAAAGGAAATACTAGTGATAAATAGTTAATAATATATTATCTACTACTAATCTCATTGTTAATATGCAAGTTGAGGCTTCATCAAGGACAGCTTCACGCACAGAGGATCAAACTCAAAAGCAATGCTGTGCGATTTTATCTGTTCATCATAATTCCAAGATAGATACAATAAGATAAAGTATTACTATAATGCATACATAATTATAATTATGATTATGATTTGAAACATTTACTTCTTATTTTCTCTAGAAAATGTTGTTGTTTTTGAAAAAATCCTCCTGAATTTTTTTTAGTGGGCGATTCAATTTACAATGTAAGTTTACGCCAAATTGGTTCCTTAGTCAGTGAATAATATTCACAATGGTCCACCGAGGTGTTGCAAATAACACACACACACACACAGATACACACACACACACACACACACACACACACACACACACACACACACACACATATATATATATAGTAAAGGAAAAAAAACTTGTGTATGTGGTATTTAGATGCTTATGGTATTCCATCATGAGAATGAATTGACCTCCTGTTGGTGAGGATTGATTGAAAAACAGTTTTCTCGTCTGGAACGGGATTGATATTGTATTTCTTCGTATTTCATTTTTTGGGGGCAAATTTTGTGTCAGTGTGGGGGTTGTAAGGAGCTTATGGGGCACAAGGGTTTTTAAGCGTATCATTGTTGTCGGGTGGGTGGTTTGCATGTAGGGGTCATAAATGGTGGTAGTAGGGGGTTGTTCAAGTGCCACTGTAGTCTAAGATTTTTGGTATGTGATTGTTTAGTTTGATTTGATTTAAAATTTTTACCATAATTGATTTTGATTTTATTTCAATTTTACTTATGAATAATCAATTTTTGTCGGTTTCAAAGTGTCTAGTTAAATCCTAATCAATTATTTTCAATTATTACAAGTATGTGTGTGTGTGTGTGTGTGTGTGTGTGTGTGTGTGTGTGTGTGTGTGAGTGTGCAAGTTAAAAATGCAATTGAGAGAAGTTTGATGATATACAATGTGGTAAAAATTAAGGTTGGTGAAAAATTGTCAAATTTTTTGGTTGAATATGTTGGAAGAGAATCAACTCGGAGAAAATTTTTTACGTAATTAGCATTCTTAAAGATGATATCATATGTTAGTTTGCAAGCAGTCTGAGATTATAACTGACACAACGGATTTAATATTCACATGGGTGAACATTCAATTGAAATGACTCGAGCAGCGAGTCACGTCTGTTGTTATACTTACTGATCCCTGATCGTTAAATACGTTTTTGGGGTAACCTACGTAAGTAAGCCCTGTTTCAAAAAAATGAATGCTATGTAGTATGAAATGATATCGATATATAATACACTTAATACCCTATATATAATGACAAACTATATGCATGACATAAACTATATGGTAAGAAAGAGAGGTGGTGTTTGATTAATACTGCTGGGTTGTCATGTTAGTATAACTGTTTTGTTTTTGAAATCGCTGAAACCGTTACATGGTAAACAACTGGTGATCTCAATAAGAGAAAAGTTATACATTGTGCCATGATAACAAATTATATGTAAAAAAGCGGGAAAAATATTGAAGAAAATTACATGAACTGCATTAATAGATATTG
This sequence comes from Thysanoteuthis rhombus, assembly GCA_963457665.1. Taxonomy (NCBI): domain Eukaryota; kingdom Metazoa; phylum Mollusca; class Cephalopoda; order Oegopsida; family Thysanoteuthidae; genus Thysanoteuthis; species Thysanoteuthis major. The sequence continues at coordinate 13,870,273 of OY735219.1, read as the reverse complement.
ATAAATAAGTGACTGAAGCGACACAAAACAAAATTGAAAAAGTTTTTAATTTTAAATATTTGAAGCTGTGATGCTTTCTAGACCATTTGTGTGTGTGTGTGTGTATGTATATATATATATATATATGCAACAAAGCCTCTTATGTCTGTGCTAAGAAATCGGCAAAACCAAGTATATCTACAAATATCCACTTGTCGATGGACTCTCACCAATTCGACCATTTCAATTGACTCAACGGAGCCAACAAAATGTTCTCGTATGTCCAACATAAGCAAAGGCAAGTTGCAGCAGATGAAGGAGGAGAGGTTAGGCTGACTAGCAGCATTCTAGTCAAGAGCGAGAATTGTTGGCCCATGTCCAAGAGCTTTGCTCTCTGTTTCTTTTTTGGTCAGAGTCTGTGTTGTATACTGCTGACGCTACTTTGGGCCTTGACCAAAACATTCTGACTTGTAATCGGGGTATTTATTGATAGCTACCCGAAATACTCTAAACTGCTTTTAGTCCGGATTATCCGTGCGCAGTAAAGCAATAGCGTCTCAGCTTCTAAAACAGTTACATTGCAACTTTTTCTGTCAAACTCCAGTCCAAGTTGCGGGTTTGAGTTGACTTTGTTTTTCTATCGTAACAACAACAGCAACAACCCTCATCTAATCTAGAGGAGCAAATGATTAGCTTTTTGTCAGTGTCATCCTATTGAACCCAACTGAAATTAATAATCTTCCACTGTGATTTGAAATCACGATCCGACGATCAACAAGAGACTCTCTTACTGACTGAGCTCAACTGGAAAGCCCTACATAATTACAAAATCTATTTTATTCTAGTAATTGAATATATGTATATAATCTATCTATCAATATATATATATATATATATATATATATATATATAATTCAACTATTATACCCACGATACAAAAGTTGTAGGAATCATCTTTAGTCGGAATAGAAGTAGGAGCGAAGTTTGACCCTGCAGCAGTTACGTGTATTTTTTCTTGGTTCTTGGGTAGTAAGAGTTATTTTATTATGTCTAAAAAGTATCAAAAATGTCAATTATTCCTTTCAGATTTTGTCTTTGCGGCTGAGACTGATGATTTGATTTTTATTTATTTCCAATCGGAAATATTGGTGTATTTGCACATTTTTCATCACATTAAGTGAAAAAAACAACAAAAAAACAACAATAACATATGAATATCACGGTCCTGGTCACAAAAGTAAAATTTGAAGGAAATAATAGCCATTTTTTCGGCTTTTTTTCTGCACATAAAACAATAAGAAGATAACACTAATTGCCCAGGAACAGAAAAGGCGTTGCAAGGTTTAATCAGATAGACGTTTATTTCGGACACCATAAGAATTCTTCTTCTTTGTTTGCCTAATGCTTTCATCTTACAATAGGAAATAGGAAATGATTCATCAAAGGTTATTAGTAGGAAAATAATTTTTTCCTCATCAATTGTCTTTATATCAAAATATGTATTAAATCATCAATATCTTCTCAGTCTGAATGATCTGAAGAAGCGAATTTTATTTGAAGAAACGTTAAAAAATGCAACGCATTTTTATCAAACGGTTTAATGTCCATCCATTCTTAATTTTTCTTATTTCTACTTCAGTTTTATTTATTCTATTAAATAAACCAAAACTTGCGCATTGTATGATTGATTACCCAGGGAAATCTATTACGTAGCTGCTTGGAATTCCGAGATGAAGTATTGACATTATAACACGAATTATTCGTATTCCCATCTTTTCATCCCAACAATTCGGCTAATGTGTTTTACGGCCATTTTCATTTGTGTGTTTCATTCTGGATTGATGGATTCAGACCACACCTAAAGAAAAGGGATTGCCATATGTCTTTTACCGCACAAGACCAAACGTGTATTGTCTTGGGACCAAATTAGATAAATCCAGCACAAAAATAATCAAATAACTGAATATCCACCATTAGAAGACGCTCGTAGGAAAATAGATTAAAATACATTATTTTCATCCATTGTTAGAAACCGTCAGCTAAAACTGTCATGAAAACTACCAACGTAAGTTTCTCTGGTTTTCAAGTTGACCTGACCGGGAGGCAGCACCAATGGAACAACAGAGGGAAAATTACACATCTACTTCTTATCATGTCGACAAAGAAGCTTTTTTAAAAAGAAATTTTTGACCCCCACCCCATATATTGTTTTCTTTTTAGTGGGGGGTGGTGTCCAATTTCCAATGCAAGTTTATACTGAATTGTTCCCTTGGTTCGTGTCACGCTTGTAATTTTAAGAATTCAGATTCTTGTTCGACAGAATGCGAGGGAAGTAACCTATTCATTGATCACACCTTTCCCCAAAGTTTTAATTAATCACCCCCAACACAGAACGCTTTCAAAACACGTTGGTCACGCGACAATTTCTATTGAGCGACCAACCAGACCTGCTCAGGCATATCTTACGCTGTATCATATCATTCATGTATCGGGAATTGTTTCCTTCTGTAAATTTCCCTTCAGTACCAAATTTTTTCATTTTCGGAACCAAATAGCTTTGTTCAGTACCAAACTTTTTTCCAATTCTGATCATGCAAAATACCAAAAGGTCCCTGCCCTGCTGGGGACGACCAAACAAAACACTAGCCAGATTGTCACGTTAAAAAATTGAAATAACACATGTATTCCCAAATGTTCAGATCGAAAGAGATAGATAGATAGATAGATAGATAGATAGATGGATAGATAGATGGATAGATATATAGATAGAAAGAAAGAAAGAAAGAAAGGTCTATTTAGTCACTCAATAGAAATAGTGGTTGGCAGCATGCTGTGTTGGGGGGGATCGATTAAAAAAATAGTAAAGGGCTGATCAATGAATCAATAACTTCAATCGCATTTTTGATGGGCAGTGAGAAAACGGCCAGAATAAAAAAATATAAGCTTTATACAACCGGACACAAACTAAAGGGACATTCCAGTATATAATTACATTGTAAATTGAACCCTATTAAAAACCAAAGGGGGGATGTCAAAAAACAAACCCTTATGCTGAACCCTACTTTCGCTGTTTGCCTTTTTTCGAAAAAAATGAAAAAGTGGAGTAAAGCGAACCTTCGAAAAGCAGTAACTATCTGTATATTGATTCTATTAGATGATTTTTTCTCTTTCAGAATAGAAGCTAAAAAAATTCGTCCCAGAGGAAGAATCCATTGTTTCAAATGGTGGGTAGTAGGTATTCTTATCAGTAAACTTGTCATCTCTAAGTGGAAGATTCCATGGTTTGCGAAGAGAGAACCAAGAAGATCACAGTGTTCATATTAAAAGCAAATTCATTCAAGTGCGGATTTTTCAGGTTTTATCTTGACCCGGTGAAATCATTTCTAGCAATTTTTTGTTGTTGCCAGAAATGCAAAAATACCATCAGTAAAATTCTAGCTGTCAATCTTGCGACCAAGAAAGCAAATCCATAATTTCGTCATTCTATCTCGTTGCCAATCACTGTCGAACACCAGTTCAAGTCGAACGTTTGAATGGAATCTACCCCAGCCCCCGCAAAAAACAAGAGCAACCCTTACTTTTTTTTGGGGGGGGGAATACACTTTTCATCTGTCTCGTCACATTAAACCAAACTTATACATACATATATAACGATCAAGGCTCTCTAACCAACTGGGCTAAACTAGCTAGTCTTACACATGAAATTTTATGTTGGAAATATACGCAACAGCTTATTTCATTCTTATAATTAGTATATTTATAAAATGTACATTTCCCAACTATGATTTGAGATCATGACCAAGAGGATGGGGAGCGGCTCCTGTGGAGACTGAGCCAAACTGACATGTCATACAAATCTACGAAAATTTATGTTGGAAATACGCAATGGCTTATTCAATTCTAACGAATAAATACATTTATACTAAAACTATATATCATTTTCGTAAATTTTCATTCATTATATATTCAATACAAAATTTGAAGTAATCATCTTTAGTCACACACACGAACATACACACATACATATATATGTGTGTGTGTGTGTGTGTGTGTGTGTATATATATATATATGTGTGTGTGTATATATATATATATATATATACACACACACTCGCACACATACATATATATATACATAAAGAGAGAGAGAGAGAGAGGGAATAGGAACGAAAGAGTGGGGTGATAGCGAGAGAGAGAGAGAGAGCAGGAGAGAGAGGGGAGATAGTGAGAGAGAGAGAGAGAGAAGACAAATGACTTAGTAAAGAGGAGATTGTGACTACTTATTTGGATATTTGCAAATGGAAATATCAATTATCTTATCTTATCTTTCTGCCCTTTACCCCTCTCTCTTTCTTCCCCCTCTCTATCTTTCTCACTCTTGTCACAATCCACCCTTCTCTCTCTCTCTCTCTCTCTCTCTGTCTCTTTGAGCGAGAAAGAGATTCAAGAATTAATGATACGCATACAAAGAAAAGGATCAATAAAAGTTCGTTGAATTTATGGTAACTTTCCTTCCTTAACACAATTGACGTTCAATGTGGGCTTTGTGCAGTGGTGCAAAATACAATAGAGAAACTCCCACATTGACGTTGTTCTTAGGTTCCTGAAAACTACGACTTTAACTGAGACGATGTTAAGTGAAACCGATTTTTCCTTGAACAAAATCATATAAATTAGGTTTATTTAATTCATTGTGATATAGGAATTTTGTGACTTATTTATATCTAGTCAGAAAAATATTTCCAATTCGTCATTCCATCTATAATATTTCATATTAGCATACACTCGTCAAAAATGAGTTATTTATGCATGGATCGGTATTGAGGAGTCAAAAGCTATTCTATTTGGTAATTTATTTTTAATAATTCAAACATGCTAATTTCAAGTTGTTTCAAGTCTCAACTTGACATCAAACATTTCTTACAGTTATTCCACACCTTTTTCTCTCATTTTAGTTTCAAACATCCAACGATTATGTGACGTAATCTTCATTGTTATGGCACAACAGCCCATTTCATTTTATCACTACCCGATAATTGTATTTTTTAGCTGTGTTAATCAATATCTCATGGACCAATCAATGATGTTATAACAAAAATCGGACAAGACATACAACCATACAATTACTCAATTAAACATACTAATTTACTTACATGGCTTTTATATGGATAGATTACTGTATATTTATATATTTTCCATCAACAACGTTATAACGAAACGACGTAAATCGAGGAGTTCCTGTACCATGTTATTGTATGTACAATTCAGTCATAGATTTTAAAAGCCAAAATTCAATAATCATTCTCTATCAAGCTCTACTAATGCCTGAGGTGAATTTCATATATATAATTAAAAAAAAAACTTTTGCAAGCGATTACCATTGATTTAAATAAGAATTTCTTTTCAGCATTCTGGGGCACTCGAAAATTGTGACGATGGTAAGTTAGGCTGAGTTGTTGGAGGTTGTGGCTGTGCTCGGTACAAGAGACTGGGGTATAGGATGGAGAAACTCGTTTCCAAATAAACGCTGGACGCTATTTTCGCTTTTTGCCCTTTTCATAAAAGCAAAAAGCTTTTTTTTGTTTAAATTCCCCTCCTTAGTAGGTTTGGCTAATCAAATTACTTATCGAAGGTTCAATTAGCAATGTAAATTTATGCTGAATTGGTTCCTTATTTTGCGTCTTGCAGAATTCACGCTTTTTTTTGGTTGAAAATTTAGATTATTTTCATTGATCGCTGCCTGACAAAAGGCAAGAGAAGTTGCTGATCATCTCTTTTATTTCAATTTTTTCAATTGATCAACCCTAGCACGGCATGCTGCCAAAAGACGTTGTCACCTAACGATTTCTCTTGAATGACTAACCAGACATGGTTACATGTGGTATCTTAAAATATAACAGTTTTCAGTTAAATTGAAAAAGAGTACGTCTTCATGGCTTGAACTTGAAAAAACCTAATGCGACCTCCTGGCTATTCGCGGTGCAGAAGTGAATGGGCTTTTCATAATCTGAACTAATAATATTTTGCAATCTCGACTGTTTCGCTCGTTAAACATTGTATTCTGGTGGGTCAATGGGAAGAGAATGACTTGCGACAGAAAGAGCAGGATGACCCAACACTGCATGGAGGAGAGCAGATTATCTGGCAGTATGCCTATAATTTAAACATAACATTTATCGAAAATCTTTTTTTAGAGCTTATAGTTTTACACACACCCACACACGCGTTAAACAGAGAGAGGGGCAATGTGCAACTAACGGACTACTGTTGGCCACGGTACTTGCGTCTCTCCTTTTATTTTCCTCATGAATAAAATCCAATATTGGTTCCCTGTCTTTTTGACGCTAAGATACATTTTTGGGTCTGGCTGTGATTCATGGGCTGATGTAATCATTATTATTCACCCTGCCTCGGCTTAATCCTGGCCGACCTCAGGCGAAAATAGCAAGTATTGGCGAGGAAGAAGGCAGTGTCTAAAAAGCGTGAGTACACAACAATAAATACAGGTCTGGTTAGTCAATCAATGGAAACCGTTACGTGAGCAACGTCTTTTGGCAGCATGGTGTGTTGGGGATGATCAATTAGAATAATAGGAAAAGGGTGTGATCGAGTACTTCTCTCTGTTTTTCTTCAGCAGTGGTAACCGAAGAAAAGTCTGAATTTTCGAAATTAAAACAAAAAAAAAAAAAAATACAGCGTGGACAGAAACTAAGGGATCAGTTTAGTAGAAAACTTACATTGCAAACTGAGCCTCCACCTCAAAAAAATACTTGGGGAGGAGTTTTTAAAAAACAAATACACGTACAAGGAGTAAATTTCGTTCCAGATCCATTGGTGCAGCCTGAACGCGTGACACATATGTACTTAGGCAGCCAGCCGGACTGACTTGAAAACTGAAGAAACCTATGTTGACAGTTTTGGTTGACGGTTTTTAACAAGAAAAATTTGGCTCATTGGACTGGCAGCCAACGGTTTTAAAATCCAATACAAATATCCTCCGCTCTACGAAAATTCAATTCACGCCACTTCGTTTTTACAAAAGAACTCAAGCTGCTGAAGGTTTGAACTGTGTCTGTGATCATCTGTGCTGTATTAGAAACCATCAATAAAACTGCCACCAGAACAGTCAACATGTTTTTTTTTCAAAGTTAGACTGGCTATCAGGCTAGCAACTTATGTAAAACAGCTACAAGCTACATCAACGGAGCTATATCATTATTATTTCTTTTATTTTTAAATTCAAACATTTCTTTAGCGATCATTGTTAAACAAACAAGCAAGAGAAGTAACTTTGATCACCCATTTTCAATTTTTTTTAATTGATCGTCCCCAACACGGGCTGCTGCCAAAAGACGATGGCACGGGATGATTTCAATTGAGTGACTTACCAGATCTGTTTCGATTTATTTTGTGAATCTTTTTATAAGATGGGTTCAAACGTATCGGAAAAAAAGATAAGAGAGCTCGTAAGCGTGTTATGTTCAACTGGCAGACATAGAAGAATCCTATTTTGGGGCTCTGGGAACACTAAAAAATGTTATGATGTAAATTAATGGCAATTGCTTCTTTGTATTTTCGCCATTTTGGATTGAGGAACGCTGTACTTTCGGATAGCGGAGAAACCTGTACCAGACTTCATTTTGGTTAGAAGTAAAATCATCATCGTCAGAAACAGCAGCAGCCATCATGTCCACTGCTAGACCAAGGCCTCCCTCGGCTCCTTACATGCCGACCGTGACTTTGCTAACCTTTTCCATGTCTTATAGGCAAACTTATCTGTTCAATTTCTCGATATTGTTTCCGGTCTTCTCCTATTGCATTTGCCATCACTATAGCACCAATCTGTTAACCTTCTGTACCATCTGGTATTTTTTCTTCTTGCTACGTGCCCAGCCCATCTCTATTTTTGTCTATTAATCATCTCTACAATATTTTTCATGAAAATCTATTCTCCAATCCATGTCGATCTTATCTATCTCTTAGTGTTATTCCTAACATTGCTCTTCCCATGGCTCTTTGTGTTGTTCGTAGTTTGTTTCCAGATGATTTAGTTAACTTCTATATTTTATATCTGTACGGGATAGCTGGTATAACACTTGGAAAGAAAAACTATGATAGATAAAATACACTTCAATTTTTCGACTGAGAAAAAAGTAACTTCGTTTTCCGAATTTCTTATAAGATCTGTAACTAATTAATTTTCATAAATATAATTTTATCTCGGTGGAAAAATAACAGAACGTTAATAGAAGAGTCTCAGCAGGACTAAGTGAAAAACAGCGAACAAGGCAAAATACAGAGTAATAACTAATATCAAAAACAATGAAAAAGACCAGATGGAAGTCGTCAGGCCATATACTGAGGAGAGATGAGAATATATCTGCAGAAGAAGCGATGCTGTTCCCTTACAACAGGACAGCAACGGGGTTCAAGTGTAAGCCGAGACTCGATCAAGGTCTTAAGTTTACTATTCCAGGAGTAAGTTACAAGAAAGCAATTACTCCTGGGGGCTCAAACAAAACAGCTCCCAAGACTTGGAAATAGTAGAGGACAGACGGGAACGGTGGAGACTTGTCGGAGAGATCGTGAAGGCTGGCGATGAGGAATCACCGGTAACTGCCACATGCATCAAACAGTAATAAAGCTAATCTTAAGAAATATAACCCAAGTGCCAGTTAATGGTGAGGTTTTAATATCTATATAAATAGATAAAAACTCTGATGTATACTGATTACCAACTGAGTCATTGAATTTAGAGGTCTATTGTAAATTAAGCTAATTTGGCACGAAGGGTACTCAAGATACCTTCTCCTGGCCCTAAAAAATGTATTATTCTTACTTAAGGCCATAGGGCAATTTCAGACAGGGCTGTAGCAACTGGTCGTTTTTGGTTTAAAGGAGAATGGCAAGAAACAGCAACAACCAGTTTGTAATCAACGGCGATTCTCTTGAGGCAAAGAAAATAATCAACCAAAGTTGGCAACATTCATTCTGGATTGGCAAGGGCGAGCAAACCCTTGTTTCTTTTTCCCTCTTCTGATGCAGCCATTCATCGGTGCATTATATTCACTGCTTTTATCATCTCTTAACCATTTCTCTAATCTTTCCTAAGATCATAACGGAATTCATTCGTTCAGGCACGTACAGTTCAGATTTTTCTAGTATTATTTTGTAAACTTTATGCAGTCTTTCAAGAATTTCAAAATTAAAAAAAAAATTAATGCAAAATACTTCCCCCCACACACACTTAAGCACACAGACACAGACAAACACACACACACACACACATATATATATATATATATATATATATATATATATATATATATATATATATATATATATATATATATATATATATATATATATATATATATATATATATATATAATAAGATGTGGATTCGCTACACAAGCTAGTTCATGTTTCTGCCCTCTCTGGGCCTCATCAGGATTAGATTCACCTGATGAGGCCCAGAGAGGGCAGAAACATGAACTAGCTTGTGTAGCGAATCCACATCTTATTATATATTTCCTGCTCTTCTCTCTCTCTCTCTCTCTCTCTCTCTCTCTCTCTCTATATATATATATATATATATATATATATATATATAATGAGTACATATTTTTAATGGTTCATTACAGATTGTACAGTTTGTTCCACTTAAAAAAGACTATCAAATTGAGCACTTTTTTGAACTACGATCTACTTGATACATTTATACATATACGCACGCTTGTTGTATATTTTATCATTGTTCTCATATATATATATATATATATATATATATATATATATATATATATATATGTATATATATATATGTATATATATATATATATATATATATATATATATATATATATATATATGGTGCACTCATTTTGGGACCTCAACATATTCATCTTTATGGCAACAGAGTTTAAATGCTGTAGGGTTCGGCCAAAAACAATGCCTGATGATATTTGTTTTGATAGTGCAGTGTTACACGAGAAATGATAAAATCCTGCAATATTTCGTTTAGATGAAAATGAACTTTCTAAAAAACAAGGGTGTACTCATTTATGGAAGACCCTGATATTTCTATCACGCTATCAGTTTATTAAGAAGGAACCAACAGCTGAGCCACGAGTCGTCTTCATCTCATAATGAGCGTTAAGTTCCAATTAGGGAAAATGCGTTCTAGGCGGAATCATTAGTTTTAAGAGTTGAGCAACCAAGAGGACCTTGAGACACTTGAGTAACATTCTTGAAAATATACTCCTAAGGTTATATAGCTGTATTTGAAAAAAAAAAGATAAAGTTAAACCTCCAAGAATAAAATTACCTTTATGACCTTGTTATCCGAATTAAGATCCCCATCTTACTTGTGTTGTGCCCAACGTTCCGGTAGTTTTATTCTCCTGACTTCTTCGGGTGTAGGTTGTATTCGGGAAACGTTTCATATATGAAACTGAATTGTTTGATCTGATGATATCAATAACCGTAAACGAAAACTCTCATCATTGGTTTCTCCAGTTTTAAAGTTAGTCTAGCTGGCTATGCATATATATGTCATGTATATAGGCCACATCAATGGATATAGAGCGCTGATAATTCAAACACATTATGTTTAGAAAAAAACAGATTCTTCTAAAAAAAATCTCCCTTAGGTTTCTAGGGGAACATGTTCAATTTGAAATGTAAGTTTTTACTAAATTGGCTCATTAATTTATGTCCGGCAGCATTCACGCTTGTTCTCTGAAAATTCATATTTCTTTTTAATGATCACTGCGTGGCAACAGAAGCAATTTATTCATTGATCACCCCTTTCCCAATTTTTCAATTAATCACTCCCATGCTGCCAAAAAGAAGTTGGTCGCTATACGGTTTCTTTTGCGTGACTAATTAGGAATATTTCTGTGAAAAAATCCAAACTCTTGCATTTCTATGCAAAGCTTTGTAATGCTTTTGATCATAGGGAATCTGGGCGTTTTGATACAATGGAAAATCAAATGGCTTAGAATAGTTGGAGCTTACCAGAAATATGCAATCAATGCAACGAAATGTAATAGCAATTGCCGTCATTGATATATGGCCTTTTAATACAGGGTTTTTAAAAGTACGGGTCCTGACCAATTACTGAGTTGCAAGGTCCTGCATAAATAAATAAAGAGTGATCGAGAAAAGTCTAATGATCTTATTATTGCTTTCTCATCAATGCATTCATGTATATACGTACTATACTGAATTATATATAATGATATATGGCATATATCATTATATACGCTATGCAAAATGCTTTTGCTAGTCTTATACATTTGTACATGATATATGTCAGTGGGTCGTGAGGTTATTGAACGAAATTAAACCGGGTGGCGATCGGGGATGTTTGAAGAACCCTGATTTAATACATGGCCATTTAAAATTGAGTACTTTTATAATTATATACGAGCACACACACACACACACACACACACACACACACATATATATATATATATATATATATATATATATATATATATATGTCTGTGATCTAAAAATAAAGAAAAAGTATTCGCTTTACATCACGAATCAGGTCTGAAGTTATTTGAGTTAGCGGTTCTCGAGATATCTAATAAGAAATTATAGATATAAATTTAGATATAACCATAAAGTCCCCCCCAAACATGCACGTTTGGATCGAGTATTTCCTTCAGTGTATTCACTTTGTGTTTTGAGCAATCTCCGTAGAGAATAACAAAAAAAAAAAAAAAAAGACTCGTGCATTTCGCCTGCATCGTTTGTGGTCGATCCAAAGATAATTACACAGGCTCTCCTTCCCAGGATCTCCGATAAGAATTCTATAAATCGGTGCGAAGCTGTCCCCCCACTTGGTTCCGAAGCAGTCCTCCTCTTCGCTCGCTGGTAAACGATCGTTGACCTCTTTTATTAATGGACATATCGTATCGACTTCGAAGTTTCGATATACGGTTCTACGAAAGGAACTCTCGAGTCCCCATCGGCCCTTCTGAGCTGTTTGAACCCCCCACCTCTTAGTGTCCCTACCCTTTCATAAAAAGAGAATGTTACGGAATATAAAGGAAAAAGAAATTTTCCGCTTGTCATTTTTAGAATGGGGATTATTGAGGCTGAAGCTCCTCTCCATCTTCTTCTTACCCCTTCTTCTGTCAGAGCCTTCCTCTCAAATAAAGCCGTCTAAAAGTGCATGTTACTGTCTAAATCTTTTAGTTCTGCTTGTTAACATTCTTCAGTGCATTTTTTTCTTTGTCCTGAAGTCGCCGGACGGATCTTGTTAAAATTGTCGCTTGTTTGAAAGAGTCGAATTCATTAGACTGAGGCAATTATTTACGCTTTTTTGTTTCTACTTTCTTTCTTTTCTTTTTTTTTTTCATCTAACCCCTTTATTTACTCACGTTACTTTTATGTACCACGTGCTTTGTCGTTTAATTTGAGATGTGCGTGTCCTAGGACAGTGAATTTATTAGGAAAAGACCAGACACAAGACGGAGGGATTAGATAGATAGGTATGCCGGTATGATACTACAGAGGGTAAAACAATTGCTTTTGTTCACTAGTGCACTCATTGTGGCTGCTGCTGCTGGTGATGATGATAATGACGATTGTATATATATATATATATATATATATATATATATATATATATATATATATATATGAGACATACCCATTATTCCTATGTTATTCGAAGTGTTGACTACCTAACAGAAAGCAAATATATTATATTTTATGCGACGTAATGTGAATCGTTTATCACGTTGCAAAATGTCGTTGAAGGAGTCTGAAGTTCATCGTCATGTAACGTATAGAGTAAGCAAACTCCCTGCCATATATCTCACAATATGACACCCGCTAAGATATTGATAGCTATTGACATACATACACACATACACGCACACACACACACATATACACATATACATACATATATATATATATATATATATGAACAAATATGCATAAGTATCCGGTCTTGGCCGGGTCTCATCATCATCATCATCATCATCATCAAAGAAATTCCATCGAAGAGTAAATATGTCCAGAAAAAATCTATGTATGATATCACTGGCGTCTTTCCACCGGAAAACATCTGAAACAGGGTAAAAAAACAAAAAAAACAAAAAAAAAACCATCTAGAAACAACAAGATTCTGAAGAATCTAGATGTTATTATTAAACCCTTCAGAATAATGTCTCAGAAAGATCAAAAAAATGCTTTTTAGAAAGGGTGGAGTACTGATACCAATTTTCAAATCTGTAGAGAGACTAGTATGGCCAGGAACTCTAGAACACTCAAACAAACACATGCACATACGAAATCTTCGTCATCTATGATTGCTACGGTTGTTCAAAACATTTCGCCATCTTCGATTGTTCAATACATACAACCACATGAGTTTACTATATTTTGCATCAGTTGCTTTTAGAAGATGCTGACAATATCCAGCTTGTCAAAGAATGTTGATTCCATCTGAATAGCTGCTTTCATCCAACAAAGAATAGAGTTCCATATTACTTTCACAAAGATCGAAAAAGACAAGATCATAAATAGCCAAATATAGGAACAAGAATTAAATTCTATTCTCATATTTTTTCTGACTTTCTATGAAAATTCTTTCCCCCAGAATACAGTACAAATTTACATAACTACTAAATGTAAATTCTTCCAATTTAAAAACTTTTTCCCAATGTCAATTGAAGCTGCTTTTTTCCAGTTTTCGAAAAAATTCTTTTACTGTGCATTTTGCTGTAGTAAAAGGTTTTCTCTTCAACATGAATCATATATACTCATAGACATACATACAGTCACTTGTAGACAGACAAAAACAAGTACATACACGTACAGTATCGAAAACAATTGTGCACCCTACCACTTTTTTGTATAGACAGTTAATTTTTTTCTAAACCAAACAGTGGAATTCGATCATTTTTTTTTCTGGGACATTCAAGGAGAATGAACATTTTGATCAGCTAAAAGTGGCTAGATTAAATTTCTACGGGGCTGTATAGCCAAATAGCGTTCCAATAATTCGTTGTAAGGCTCAAAAAAGTATTTGAAAAACGGTATCTTGAACAACGGTTTTATTTCCATTACTTTGTTAATAACTAATCAATACATTGTATATATGTATATATATATATATATATATATATATATATATATATATATATATATATATATATATATATATATGAATAAAATAAGTATTTCTGTATAGATATAAACAACAGTGACCTTAGAGAGAGAATGACGTTATTTAACGTTTAGATACTCAAATCGAAAATGGTGCCATTTGTGAACGTTAATATCTAATCAGTACGTTATATTTTATATATATATTTGGAGCATTTGTGTGAGTCTTGGAGCGCATGGAAATACCTTATCTCAGCCATAAATTGACAATGCTAGCAACTTTTAGCCATTCAAAATAGCCGATTCAAAATGGTCGTTCAAGAAATCCAAGAAAAGGCGTTATTTCAAGGATTGTCCCTTTTATACATACACATACGTGTTCTTTTTGCCCATAAACAAAAAAAAATAGCTTTTTGATAAAAAAATCCGTTTGACTCTAATTGAAAGCTGTTTCATTCCCAAAGGTAGGTTGCTGCTTCAACACGGCCTCGCTCTTACCATCGAGATATACATGGTTATTATTTTTGTGAGGGTTTAGTTATTGAGTTGTAAGATAAACATTCATAAGAAGAATAAATGGTTTCCGAATTGAAGTTTGTTTTGGCAAAATATTCGATTCTTTCCCAATTCCAAGTTTTCTATTATTGCACTTGGCGATTCTAACAAAAACTTCAAAGCAGAGACCGATAAGACTTCATGAAATAAGATTTCAATTGTTCATCATGGACATCTTTTCAAGTACACACTTCTAATATTTCTATGTAGCAAAGAATTGTTTATTCGTTTTTTGATTGGCAACAGCTATTGAAAAGTTTATCAAATTTATCATTTACTTTTCAGCAAAATATCTTTTTCCTTTGGCATTTCAATTCAGGTCTTAATCTATTGATTAAACCAGATCTCCCTTATGCATACACCGCAAAAGCTTTTCAATGTCCAATATTGTTTCAATAATAAATTGGCCTTTTTGTTTGTTGTATTAATATTCATCTTTGATCCAAATTTTATTGATTTTGAAGCTCTATAAGTATATATATTAACATAAGTTTAAATATACTTCTTGCACTCACTATCTATCAATCTCTCTCTCTCTCTCAATATATATATATATATATATATATATATATATATATATATATATATATTTCAATGTTTGATCATCCCAATCAAAGAAAATGGGACTGCGACCGATAGATTGCATCGCTCTAACCATTGAGATATACAAAGTTATTATTTTTTTGAAGAGTGCCTGATATCAGGGATAGAGCATTTATAAATAGGTATACGAAGAAAATTCAGTTCGTTGTGGTGATTTTCATGCCAGTTGTGCAATAGTCAAAACGTCTGCAACCCCTGAAAAGGTGCAATCATCCGACGTCTAGAAAGATGTTCCTTATATATTGGGCGTTCGACATAACGTGAGGACTTGATAGGATACGCTGAACCTCCAGGCAAAAAATGTTGCAACTAAAAATGCCAAGTTCTAAAGGGTGACACACACACACACATGCACACACACTTATATATATATATATATATATATATATATATATATGTGTGTATATATATATATATATATATGTGTGTGTGTGTGTGTGTGTGTGTGTAAAGAAATGGATATATAATCCGACAGAATAATTATAAATGTGCTATTTAAAAAAAAACTATATTTCAATGACATTCAAATAAAAGTAATGCATTTATAATCATTCTGTCGGATTACATATCCATTTCTTCATAATGTAATTGTCTGCGTTGAGAAACATAAGAGGAGATATGGACAGTGGATGAATAAACACACACACACACACACACACACATATATATATATATATATATATATATATATATATATATATATATATAATGTGATTCAAAAAGACTGCATTGACAAATGTTTCCCACAATAGCGTATAACCGAAAAAATGACGCAAATTAGAAAATCCTGAAATAAACTACAATATTATTCCCATTCAGGTCTGGTCGGTCAATGGATAGAAACTGTCACAAAACTAACGTCGTTTGGCAGCATACCGTGTAGGGGAAGATCAATTAAAATATTGGTAAAAAGAAGTGATCAATGAATAAGTTACTTTTCTTCAATATGTGTGTGTGTATGTGTGTTTGTGCAGTGTTGAGCAGTTGAACACAACGCAATTTTATAGGATTCTTTTACACGTTATCATTGGTAAGTCTGAAATCATTCAATCAGGCTCTGAAGTTTAAACTAAACGAATAATTCAGATATATAAAGGCTTTCATTTGAACAAGTTTCTCCTATCAATTATTTTTCAAATCCTCAATTTACTATAAACAATTAAGAAATTTTTGTTCATAGATACTTAATGACATTTCTTTTATCAGATCAGTATAGAAATTAATTTTTAGGTATAATTTGAAAGTTTGCATCTTATGAATTTATGAATTTAGTCTATTTTCACCGCCTGTCACCAATTTCACCAATATATCATCTCTTGATTAATGTTTTGAATTTAGCTTTATGATTCAATGAACAACTTAGAGAGAGAACGGAAGTCACCCCCAATAATAGCACTGTTAACTCTATATCAAGCCTTTCTGAAGTGATTCATTTTAATTCACTGATTCATCTAACAACAAAAGTTCAAAACAAGCGGTTCACTCCAATATTTGGACCATGAGTCAATTAAGACTTTCTAAGGATTGTTTTTCTATCCTGATTAAGAAGAGCCAACGTAATGCACATGCATTCAGTGTGTAGCTAGTTTCAGTGTTGACTTGACAGTGACAATGACACTGGAATTAATGACGTCATTTGTACCAACAGCACAAGATGGCCATGACAATGACAGACGTTAAGAACGGTGTTGAGACATTAACAAAGAAAATGGTAAATAATGATGAAAGTGACAATAGTAATGAGAACAACATAAGAGTTTTAGGTCAGCCAGTAAGTAATCTATGCTGAGGTACAGAACTATTTCTGAGCAACCCTCCCACTTGAGTAGAGGGAGAGTAATCGTCTAAATTACAAGTTTTGTGTATAGAGACGAATAGACTCTTGTGTGGGGGTAATGGTTGACGATCTAGTCTGATAAACCAGTGGTCGCCAACATAGTTCGCTCTGGGCAGTGCGCATGTGCGCGCACACACACACGTTTCGCTACCAGCGCACAAAGGTAATTAATGTGTGCACCAAACACATCAAGCGCTGTTGGTAACTCACAGAGTTTTCATCGAGAAAAAATTTTGATTCACTGTCTCAAATTCAGAAATGTACACCTATTTTTGTCACGGGAAAAAAAACTGCTCTTCATAAGAGTTTTGCATCCACAGACTGCTAAATGAGAAAAAGAACAATGGTCCCCAACTAATACACCGCTGACCAATACCAGGCCGCTGAATGGTACCGGGCCGTGAGGATACGATAAGATTTGTAAAAAAATAATTTCCTTGGATCATAAGATCAAATTCGAAATAGAGAGTATCATCTATCTATAAGTAACTTATAGTTGACTTATCAATCACCTATAATCTGACGATGAATAAAGTTTGCAGATCTGCAAGAATATTGTCAATATTAAACCTTGCCAAGGTGCAAAAATAGTCGGGGCTTCCTACTCATGGAATCTAACCAAAAAGTTATCCCTCAAACTGAGAACTAGGAGAAAATCACGCACAGCATGACATAGAGAGATCGCAAGACAGTACAGTATATTAGAGGAAAGAAAAGGGGTTCAGAGATATCATTGAATCCATTAGGAAAATCAAATAGCAAAGGGCTGGTCATGCAGCAAGAACATCAGACAACTGTAGGAAATCACTACTCACAACGTAGATTCTCGGAGATCATATGCGAAACTGCAACCGACAGAAAATTAGGTGACAAGTTCAGAAAGTACTGGCCCCACGACGCCCATGATGGAGAAATTTGGCAAATCTTGGGGAAGTTGGACGTGGAACTACAGACGCTAAAAGGCTGCTGATGATGATGATGACGATGATGTAGTCGACCTTTATAGTTGAGTTATATCCTCACCGTGTGAAACAGACAAATCTAACCCTGGTAAATACTTTCAGCCTTGTGGCATATAAGCTAATATAATCAAATATAAAGAAAAAATTTTTTTTTATCCAATGTGTATATATACAGGTCTGCTTAGACAGCCAACAGAAACTCTCGAGTAACTAACGTCTTTTGGCAGCATGTTATTTTGGGGGATATCAATTACAAAATTGCAAAACGGAGTGATCAATACATACGTTATTTCTATAGACTTTTGTTGTGTAGCGATCACTAAAAGAGTCAGAATTTCAAAATACTAAGGGATCAATTTAGCATAAACTTACATTGCAATTCAAACCTGCAACTAAAAACTTATCTGGGAGGGTAATTCTAGACATACATATATACATACATACATACATACATACATACAAAGCCAGATAGACGGACCAAGTTGAAACCTGAAGAAACCTATGTTGAGATTTTTGGTTGACAGTTTTGGTGTACAGTTTCTAATAATTTGCCAGACTTTAATCATCTAGGAAGAAAACAAAAACCCGCTCCCAGATCTCTAGATACAATTGATTCAAATTCCCAGAATTCTGTTTCAAGAAGTGACGCCATTAAGATACAAAAATGGCGTCTGCTATGAGAAAATGTAACGTAGATAAAGTAACATAATTTTAATTTGATTCTGCTTACGATATCAAGGTTTCTAGCGTTAATTTTGGCGGCTAGGGTTCTGATAATGTCGAAAAAGAACAATCAGATTAAAAGAAAGTAAGATAACAAAGACAGCAGGCTTTTTGGCAATGATAGCAAAGAAGCATGCCAAGACAGTGATTGCCAAAGTGTGCACTGTGGCTCCCCTGAGCATCGCGGTTAGATCCCAGGGGCATCAAGGGATATTCGAGGATTTTCACTAATTCCAGGGAATGGAAACTAAATGCACCGATACACGGTCACATTGATCAACAGTTATAGATGATGAACACATCGCAAATCACTCTGGCTATCTACTGTTGAGTTTTACCGTTTCAACAGAACAGCAGGTCTGGTTAGTCACTCGATAAAAACCGTCGGATAACCAACATCTTTTTGCTGCATGTTGCATTCGGGATGATCAATTCAAAAATTGGAAAAAGGGTTTGCCAATGAATGAGTTACTCCTCTCACCTTTTCTTGGGTGATCACTACAAAAGTCCAAATTTTCATAAAATAAACGTTCATGCTTCCGGATGCAAAAGGAAAGACCAATTTAGAATAAATTTCCATTATAAAAAGCTATTTGAGGGATATCAGACAAAAAAATTTTTTTACACACCTAAGAAAAAATAAATGTTTAAATTTTCAGTTTTAAAGCTCCATTGCTACGGTCAGTACGTACGATACATACGTAACCAGCGAGCCAGTTGGACTCATTTAAAAACTGAAGAAACTTATATTGACAGTTTAGGTTGACAGTTTCCAATAGATTGATAGAAGAAAATGCAATGATATAAATTTCCCTGAATTGGGAAGGTCTATTTACTCGGAAATCCAACATGAACTTAAACAGTAAATTTTGGCACTGAAGACAAATAACAACCAATTTAGCTACCAAACAGGTGTAAGATATGAAGAAGATAGATATTTAACTTGAAAAAACACAGTTTGCTTAAGAGTACAGAAGTTCAAATGAATCAAAGAGTTTTGTGAAGGCATTAGCCTATTTATAAAAGTAAGTATCTCTGTAATAATTGTCTTATTCTTAAAGACTACACTATTTACTTGGATTTATGTATTTATTGTTCATTTTCTCAATTTTATGCCATTTTACATGTTTGAAAGTTGTTAGAAATAGTACTAGCTGTGTCACGTAGATTTCAAAATAGGGCTCTGCATTGGTAGTGAAAGCGGTAGTTTCATAGTGGTACGGGGTTAAACTATATGTTTTAGTTCTATGTAAGGCTTCTGTACGAGACATGCGATCCTTTAAATCAGTAGTCCCAGACCCTTTTATTTCGAAAACGGTTTTTTAGGAGTAACTAACCAGACCTATACATCTATCTATGTGCATGTATACGTACATGCATGTATGTTGTAACAGTAGATTTGACAAACATCCTGTCAACAAATCACCCTGGAGTAGGAATACTACTTTTTATGAATTCCTTGGTTAAAAGATAACCTCGGCCCACAGAATGGCATCGGTTGTCCTATGGATAATCACAATGCCTGTGGGAACGGCGTTGACATTTTGATAAGCCGTGACAGATTCAATAACTCATCACACAATAAGCATAACACCGAAGAAAGATAACATCTAATTTATAACACATCTACAAAAAGATTGAATGTCAACAGAGCGTATATCTACATAATTTGATCATAACGGAAAACGCTTACTTTTTATGTTTTTATCTATTCTATTTAATAATTCATAGATTGGAGATATTGGTATTGTCACTACACGTGTGTTGTTAGTTAAAACTACTGCAGCGTATCGCTCAAGTATCGAGAAACAGTGCTTAAATTTTGTATCACGTTGATGAACCTGCTACTACAGTCTGAGTTTTCACAATCAAATCGTGTTGAGGAGAAGAATAGGTTGCTTTTTTACAACTTCGGGCAAGCCTAGATTGTTGGGGTTTGATACGATAGTAACTGACTCCAAAACTTGGATTTCTAGCTTCTCCCCTCATTCATGGAAACGTATTCAAATATTTCACTCTTTGAAATAGTTTCCACAAATGACGTTCAAAGCTAGGAACAAAATACATCTTTCATTATATCTAATTTCAACTATCTAGACTTGTCTGAGACCACGTTTGCAAAATCGATCTATCCTACAGGGGCGGGGGTCCTTGTCCATACGACACCTATGCGCAGCCGAGTGTAAGTCCTGGCTGGTTCTAACAAGCTGATAAGGTGCCATGCCAAAAACAAGTACTTAGTATTTTCTGGTAATCCGCAGCGAATGCAACGGTAAACGTATCTCTCAACGATTAAGCTGGTGGGAGGGTGGAACTCTTATCCTGTTTGATACCCAACGGCTGCAATGGCGGAAGAAGACATTGCCAGGCGGACTTGGCTAGAAAGGTGCAACTCAAGATTACATCGAAGTCAGCAGTAGTCCATCGGGAGTTCATCACCACATCCTGTATCTTTCATAACAAATGAGAGGATGGTTCTGAGATCATAGTGTGTATTGTCAGTTCCTGGCAAAACTGTACTATATGTATTTACGGTGTTTTCCATAAATGAGTGCACCCTTACCAATTTTCCCCTAGAAAGTTAATTTCCTTGTAAACCAAAAGATAGGAAGATCTTATTACTTCTGGTCGAACATTGAACAATCGAAACAGATATTATCAGGTATCATTTACGACCAAACTCTACTTACATATGTGAAACATGGAAACTATCTATAGCTAAATTAGCAATAAATATTTTTTTTCAGAATAGTGTACTCATTTTTGAATGGTGGCATATTCATATTTTTGGTAACAGAATTTCAATGCTGTAGAGTTTGGTCATAAGTAATATCTTTTAGTATCCGTTTTTG
Source organism: Thysanoteuthis rhombus (assembly GCA_963457665.1). Lineage (NCBI taxonomy): Eukaryota > Metazoa > Mollusca > Cephalopoda > Oegopsida > Thysanoteuthidae > Thysanoteuthis > Thysanoteuthis major. The sequence goes on along the minus strand of OY735219.1, from coordinate 13,848,626 downwards.
GTTGTGTAATATTCCACTACAAATGATAAAATCCTGCTATGTTTGGTTTAGAGGAAAATTAACTTTCGATAAAAGGCTGTGCTCATTTATGGGCGATTATGTATATGTATTCATATTCGGGGATAGTATAGCACATTGAAGAATAAAAGAAATTAATGAGGTAATCATTGCCATACCAATTCAAATAAGAGGTAAATAGCTTTTATCCTTGTACCTAATCTCTTACTTTTGAAATCAACGATAACTCCTCTACATAGATGAATAGTGTAGCGTCATACTATTCCAGGAGTTTCAACTCAAATGACAATCAAGGTAAAAATTAAAAAGTCGAAATGTTCAATCCCATAAGAGGTTTATAAGACTTTCTACAACAAACTGGCCTAGAAGAGAATATATTTTTCTGGAGAAAGACTGTTCACTACAGTTCCGTTCACGACCTAGTTTAAAGGACTTGGTTTACGGGTAGGAGGGGCACGCAATAACCCCCAACAAAGTCACTGCTTGAAAACTTACTACTTAGAGATGGCAAAAGGCAATTCTTCTTGTTTTCCAATAAATTCATGTTCCTTTATTTTACGACTTTAACATTGAATAACAACTTTCAGTCAGAGATGATTGCATCCCGGTAAATCCTTGTTAGTTATTGTATCACCTGTGGGCAGACCTGTGAAGATGAACTTATTTTTTCCACTTCGTTCCATGGTTAATTAATGGAGGAGTCAATTTTTTGTGTCTAAGTGTATTTTTGTCAATTTACTATCCAGTGCCATATGTCATAACGATTGTAACTTGAGTTACAAACATATGTTATTACGGTTGTAACTGAAGTTACAAACATTTGTTATTATGATTGTGACTCAATTTACAAACATGTTATAACGATTGTAACTTGAATTGCGAACACATATTATTACAATTATAACTGAAGTTACAAACATTTGTTGTTATGATTGTGGCTTGAGTTACAAACATGTTATATAAACATCCCAAATCGACTCTACTTGTGAAGTCAGATCTATATTACTATATACAAAAGTAGATCAAATAGTCCGTAGCCTAACACAGTTATTCGATGAATTTTAATCTGAATGTTTCACAGTATTGAGCTCGATTTATGCAATCTGTTGAAAAGAAATTTGTATAGTTCGTTTGGGGTCGAATTTTAACACCAATTCAATTTTTGAGAATCAAAATATTTCAACTTTTCTCCCGAACAGTCGGTGTAGTATATGTTTTAGTTTGGTTCCAGATCAGTCAAATTGTCAATTTTTTTGCTGTTTTTTTCGGGGGAGAGGCTAATGCTGTCAAATATTTGAAAAAAGAAAAATAGCACTTTAGCATTTTGGGGAGCTTTTCCGTTGGCCCTCAACGGAACAAAACGTTAACACGTGGGGATTGATATGATAGGTTTACTCCGTTAGTCCCCTACACAGAGTCGGCTTTTTTGTTTTAGTAACATGGACTCATAAAAAAAGACAGCATTTTAAACTGCTAACGTCCATAATGATGAAGTACAGAAGCCTAAATGACGGAAGAGACCCAGCATTTTAGGTCTTCATGATGAGAAAAAAAAGAATAAAAAGTAACTTGAATGCTTTTTTTCTTCTTCACGCTTCCGTACTTTAAAGTCATAGCGTTTGCTGGGGAGAAATGAAAATGACAAAAATTTTCTCAACATCAACTTCATGATTTGTCAGTAAAAAAGACAACAATTTTATTCTAACAACTTAATTTCCAGAGCAAATCTGAAATTATGTCATATTCAATTTTTACGCACATTAAATTACAGTAAATGCCGTAAGTCATAGTTTCTTGGACATTCGAGAAGACGTTTATATATATATATATATATATATATATATATATATATATATATATATATATATATATATATATATATGTGTGTGTGTGTGTGTGTGTGTGTGTGTGTGCGCGTGTGTGTATGCTTGTCGTTGTATTCGTATAGTTTTGCGCGCACTTGCGAGTGCAGGAGAGAGAGAGAGAGAGAGAGAGGGGAGAGAAGTTAATAAACCAGCGAACTGAGCTCAAATCCTACTCACAGCTTCCGGTGTCACATTCTCATATTATCACTCTTTATAAAAGCATAAAAATCTACTTCACACCCACTGTACCCATTGCCAATCCTCCCGAGCAGAATTCCGTCACTGGCGATGAATAGAGGCTAAGAAGATCTTCCATGCTTGATTACCTGATTAATCTGCTTTCTCTATAATTACTCAAACGAATGATTGCAGCAATGTTGGATGGACTCTTAGTCATAACCGATGGAATTAGTAAGTATAAATCTTCTATACAATGAACAGTGTCATTTTCTCGGTTCGTTGTCCGTAACACTAGACTCTTCCACTGGGAGGGTGGATTAAAAGTTGGCTGAAAAAATTACTTCCTATCCACTGTTTCGAACTATGCACTCTCTCTGGTAAACGAATTCAGCTTTGCTTTCTCTTTAACATCCATAAAAAACGAACATCTAAATCCGCATAAATCCATGAACATTTCATACTTAGTTGATATGCTTATAAGCAGTGAGACCTCTTTGATTTTTCGTCCATAACACTTGGCTTTTCCTCCCATTTGTTCATAGAAATACCCCCAGCCATCATTCGAAACTATGGACTCTTCAACTGGTACAAATTTATTTTTCCCCTTCAAAAATCGTTTCATCGAAATTCGAATATACCTGTGAATCTTTTCTCATGAATTAATCACTCTTCTATATGATGAACTGTATAATTTTTGTTTTGTTCATCTATCCGGAACAACTCTTCAACTTGAAGGTAACAATTTTGCTGGTGAAAACATCTCCAACCGGCCACTTAAACAATGGACATTTCCACTCGACATCAACAGTTTCTTTTGTAAAAAAAAAAAGTAATGTCATAGAAATTCAAATATATCCATGAATTCTTTGCTCACGGGGAATAGCTGATAAATCAATGAATATGTACATATGCTTATTCCTATACACACTCAGTTGTACAGAAGTACTTTCAAGGTGAACAGATTTTACTCGGTTCGATAACTACCTTGCCAATCGTTGACCAGTCTTTTTTTTCATTCACTCAGGCCTTCGTTTAAAATGGAGCGTAATTAATTTGTAAATATACTCGCTAAATTATCTATAATATAGATTCTTCTGTTTCAGCACCAGTGCCTATGTTGACAGTTTAGGATGTCGGTTTCTAATATTCGCCATTTTATTTTTCATTAAATTTCAAATGTTGATTTACTGACAGATTCTTATTCAAGAATTTCACCAATAATGGTCGAAGTCCTTCTACTTGAGTTTTGACTTAATTTTCTCAAGCCACAATGACAAGAAGAATGGCTTCACCGAAAACAGATGACGCCGTGTACGTAAAAACAGATGACGAATTCACTCTTTCGACTGACGTCAACTTGTTTTGCTTAAGTTAGCAAAATCTATTCACAGGAACTACTAATAAAGATGTTCAAATGGGACGTAATAGTTTTAGAATAATATTGTATGGATAAAATGAATTCTGTTTCGTTTACTTTTGAGGTTTTAATGCAGAAAGGAAGTTTGACCTTAGCACGGCCAAGCTCGTTCTGTAATGTAGTTGTCTATGATCTCGACCGGAAGTGACCTTATTTGTAACAAAAAAGAGTTGTTGATATATGATTTCAAATTTGATTCTAGACTTGAGATGTTTCTCCCCTTTTCTCTCACCACGTGGGCCACTCAAAATTCGCTGACAATGATTAACGATAAACCTGGTTACTGAAGGTTCAAACTCCACTCTTTCCGACTGAAGATGATTATAGCAACTTTTTTTTATTATACATAATAGATAAAGTCGTATATATATATATATATATATATATATATATATATATATATATATATATATATATATATGACTTTCAAGTTTGGTTCAGTTGGTAAGAGAGCCTCTTAGCAATCACCTGGACGTGATTTGGAATCATGGTTGGAAAATGTTAATTTTATAAATCGCATTGGTTTAATTTGATAGGACAGAAAAACGGTGAAGAGTTCACTCCCCTGAATTAGGCGAATACTGCGCTTGTTCCTGCCGGGAAAAACAGAGAAAAAAATTACAACTTGGACTGAAGTTCGACAAATGTGTCAGAAGTTGTCCTCTTTCAAACATGCTGAGTGAATTTCTATAAAATATTACACCTGAAGAAGGCCGTGCAATGAATCATCCGAAACATTGTATCAATAGTAAAGATGAGAGAAGGAGATTGAATTGTCCTAAAAAAAAAGGTTGGTAATGCTGAGTAAGTTTGCTGGTCTATCCAAAGCAAAGATACGGCCAAGTAAGAAATAAATATTCATGCACTGTTTTCAGTTTTGTTTCAAGAAATGAATAATATATCAGGTAAGAAAGGAAAATAAAAACCGTATCAGAAGGCCTCCTTCTGTTTCGATAGACAATAGACCAACAGTGAAGTGAGACCTTTGGGACACATGCTTGGGAAAAGCGTATGGAGATCCGAGGATGCCCAGTCGCCACCATCTTCCACTCTACCGCGCTTTTGGGCGTCTGCTTAGCTGCAAAGGCTACCGGAATGATGTTAAAGTTGGCTTCTAACCGCTTCAAGGGAGGCCCCACCGCCTGATTTGACATCCGGGTTGTCCTTCGCCCAGACTGGTTACTTTCTAGACAAGGTTAGAGAGCCCAGTCTACCCATAGCTTGTGGTGGTGGGGGGATAGATTCATGCCATTCCAAAGGGCAGTAGTGAGCAGTGAATGTAATCAGCTCACATCGGTGTTTGGACTCGGCTCGCCGATTCCATTATCTGCAACGTTAGCAGTTACGCCACTTGCACCGTCACAGCACAATGTCAATAACAACAGCGACAATGAACGAGACAGACCGATGGAAATGATCATCGCCAATAAAGCAATGACGTTGAAAGAGAATATAGACGCTTCCATCACAGAAACGCGTACGTACATGCATGAATACATATATACATACATGCATACGTATATACATGCGTTCGTACATGCTTGCGTACATACCTATATACGCACATACGCATCAAAACCGATGAGCCATTCAATAATGTGCAACAGGAGAAGATAAGAGGTGATGTGGGGTAGGCTTGGCGATTTGCAAATAATACTGACCAAACATCCGTCTTTTTGGCAGATGTTACCGAACCAATGCACAGAAAAACAAATAAGCACATACTCGTACACACACACACACACACACACATACATATATATGAGATTAGCCTGCACATAAATTAACCTCGTTGTGCGTAATAACCGTGCACCAAGTACGTATGATCATAATGCAACGTACGTATTTCTATGAATATACACACATGCATATATATATATATATATATATATATATATATATATAAATATATATATATATATAATTGAGCTAATGTATTTGGATACATAAAATGGTTGAACACAAGCTTTTATAAATAGTGCACACACACACACACATATACATATATGTATGTATTTGCGAGTAAAAATTTATTCATATATGAGGGTGTCCGTGAAGGAAACGAACTTTTGGAAAAGCAAACGAATGAAACGTTTTTAGCTTGCTTCGATAAAAATGTCATGTCGCAGTGACCTTTCCTTTTTGTATAGAAAAACCTGCATCAGTTCACGTCGGCTAGTTTTTGAGCTACACATGTGAGAGTGAACGTGGGTCGAGTGTGCTTGGAATGTAGCACCTTCCAGTGCCAGGGCTACGGAATTTAGAATATTCCAGTGTCAAAGGTATCAAAATTACGCGTCTATTAGTGCCCAGGCGTGGGAGATCAGCATGTTCCGAAGCCCGGGTGAGTGAGAGGATAGAATAAACCTTTAATAGCATTTCTCAAGATGTGTTGATAATTGATCCGCAATTATTCTCAGTGTCTACTGGTAGCTGGCCATTGTCCAGTTGAGGCAAAAACCTTTGCAGACTGGCCTGCTCAGGCGTCTATATCAAATGTTACATCTGCTTATAGAAATCTATGTATAAATGTAACAATTATTATGGGACATAGAGCAGTAAAAGAAGGAGAGAACTCGGACCCAGGTTTTCTTGGTGCATTATTCTGGGAAGCATCTGGGCCTCCTTGACAAACTTGATACGGATTCATTTAAATAATGTCGCCGTTATTTTGAGACAAACTTTAGAGCTCATTATAAATAATTCATATAATATGTGTGTGGAGGTTCGTGCGAGCGTGTGTGTGTGTGTGTGTGTGTGTAGCTGTTGATTTGGTAACGATTATGACCCTTCTTTGCGTTCCATTTCTCATTTCAAAGATAAGGTGCCTCCAAATGTTGGTTCTTAGAAGACTTTTGAGACCTGCTGTTGTTCTGCAATTCATACAAGTGCTTGGCACTTCCACAGATCTCTCTTGATTATCAGCATTGTAACTGACATAAGTTATGTTATTATGACAGTTAAGTCTGACCGCGGTAGAATTGATTACACCTTATATTTATATATATACATATTCAATTAAAAATGACGGACAAGAAGCATCGATTCTTTCTTGTTTTCGCACAAATTAACAGATCTCTGGTTTCCCTGTATATAGAAACTTTCCAAAAGATAGAGAGTCATTTTCAGTATCATGGTGAAGTTGTACAGTTGAATTTTACGATATTGAAATTAAGAAGAAATAAAAAGATACTGCCGAAAGCACTCTATCTTTAGGAAAGTATCTGTATACATTGAAACCAGAGATCTCTTCAGATTATATATATATATATATATATATATATATATATATATATATATATATATATATATATATATATGGTTAGGAATGGTCCTAGTTATTATTAAGATAAAGTTAATCTGACGCACACGAGGCCAGAGAATTTGGTCATCCAATAAGGATTGAACTCACTGCATTAATGAAATGGTCTGCAATACATGTATGCAACTCATTGTACCCCAGTCGGCGCCCAGGTTCTGTATTTCCCTATGGTATTAAGAGAAAGAAACCTACATCCATTATCGATGTGACATGATCTTCCATTGGGGAAATGGCCGTTCGAATGCTTATTGCTGTGATGGGAGCCAAGAACATTTCCATATTCATATCACGCGATAGAAGGCACCCGAATACAATACTGCTCATAAGCATCTAACCACAACTGAAGATATCTCTGTGACTGTGTGTGTGCGTGTACCGAGATCACTCGACAACTAGTCTTTGTACGAAGTTGACATTCACCAGATATATTAGTGAGCCCACAAGGCAGTGCCGTGTAGATTTAGAAGCCTTTTTGGATCAGTGGTTCTCTAGAAATCTATGCATATGGACTATTCGACATCTGGTCATTGTGCGAAGCTGGCATTTGCCAAATTCAACACACGAGGCAGTTCAGTATCGAGTTTGGATCAAAGAAATCTGATTAAAATGAATAAAAAGTTGAAGATTAAGATTTTTTGGGGGGGTTATTTGAGTTATATTCCCTGGTTTCTGCTCCGCTCTTCAGAATTATCTAGATTTTGGTATGAAATATCTACATTAGCAACACTGGAAAGAAGGAACCGAAATACCTCGAAGTTGTAGTCTCGTACGAAGGATGGATAATTGTTTCACATAGCAATTATGACAGACTGTTCCACACTCTATAAACCTAACCCCTTCTAGACATTTACATTTGGAACAGACTTTGCACTGGTCTGAATGATTTTGCTCTTTTGGCTTGGACATGTACGGGGTATCCCATAAAAATGTATATACATTTTGTTCGTTTATAGCTTCTTTGGTTCTTACCAGAAAGTTAATTAAACACCTCCATAAGAAGGAATAAATGTGATGTAGAATCCTCGAAGTCCACCACCAGCCGAGTGGGCTACAGATTATTCTCTCTTTGCACGTCTATGTGTGTGTCTGGGCGCTGCTGGTCACATTTTGGGGCTACAGCCTTGAATATTTGCATGAGTACACCACTAGGCACCATCTAGAAACTTCTTTTTTTCAGAAAAATTCCTTTTTAGTCTCTAATAATCATTTTGATCGTACGATGCCCAACTCTGGTATTTTTCAAAGATCATTAAAAATAAAGATTTCTTTTTTTTAGATAATTTTGGTCAAAAGATCTCTTTTTTTTTTTGATAATCTTTCATAATTTTGTGAGATGATTAGTTCTGGTACACACGTGGGCTGGCGTGATTCATTTATTCGAGGTACAGAGGTCCAATTTATTTTTTTCTTATGGAAAGGTTTAATTAACTTTCAATCAAAAACCAGAACAGTTTTCAACGAAGTGTGTTAGCATTTTTCTGGGACACTCTGTATACACATGCACAACACCCTGTACGAGCAAAAGAATTATTTTTTAGAGAGAGAGAGATTAAAGAAATTCTATAAATAGAAAACCTAAATTACCATAACATACCCTCAAAAACAAAAAAACAAAAATTTTGTTATTCATCTTTATATATAGATGATTGTATGCATGTGTGTACGTCTCTATTTCTGTACGTTCCCAGTTGTGGGCCACAATATTGTACGTTGAACGCTGAAATTTGGCATTTCTGGGTTTTTGAGTGTTTGAATTTTCTACAACAGTAACACATGTTAGTCTTTGGAGGGAAATTGACTTCGTACACGCTTGAGACAAAATACTCAACGTGGTAGCAATCTATTCTGCATACAAATTAGAACTGCCTTTTCATCCTATCTGTAAAATATTTCAATTAAAAAAAAAATCAAATGACACCCTTAACAATGGGTAGACTCAAGAATAGTGATAGCGAAAGTAACCAAATACTTCACATCCGCACTTTCGTGCAATGGGCGGAAAATAAGGGTTTAGTATTAAAGTTTCATTGTAAGTAAAACTCCAACTAAAACCATGGTACTGACGAATATCTAGAAGGAACGATGGCTTTATTGATTGAAAACACATAAGATTACAAATAGAAATCTTTTTTGCACAAATTTAGTCGTTTTTGGTTATCAGAATCTTGACATTTTATAGAATGATCAATTATTTGTGTTAGGTGAATGCATAATACCCTGGGAGCTTGCCTCGAAGAAATGGATCGAACACTGAGGGTCATAAAAAAAGACAATGGCCCTATTTAATCGAACATTGAATCGACCATGGCAGCATATCTGCACTGTAGGTGGAATACATTAACAACGTCTGATACTTCTGCTAGTCTGAAGTAAGTAAGATATCTTTCGCCTTGTTGAGACACTGAAGCCATCAGAGACGGCGAAGGGTCCTATCTTTTTTTTTCTATTCAAATACGTTTGTTTGTTGATTTGTCTGTGTGTTCAAGCGCTCCTGGCTATACCATTTTGTCTACAGATTTGAAAAACGACATCAGTACTCCACTAGACTCCTTCTAAAAATATTATTTACTTTTGGGGAAAAAAAGTTGTCTTTTTACCTTTGGGGGCCCTGTTATGACGGGTTTATTAATAACATCGAGATTCTCTCGGATTTCTATGCATATTTTCAATTCTATGTTATTCTCGTGGAAAACGACACTGATGTCATAAATAGAATTCATTCTGATCATATTTATTTTTCGATGGGATTTTTTTTTATATGGCTGCAAATTTTGACTCTACAGTTATACAATTATTCTTTATAAATCTATTTACTTATTGCTTCTGTTGCGAATTTCTTTGATTATTTTTTAAAAATTTCTGTTTTGTCAATTCTTGTACTGTGAAAAGCTCAAACGTGAGTGAAAAATATCAAATCACGTATTACTTTCTTGTTTTTGACGTTTGAAAATTTCGTTTTTTCGGATTTATTTGTAAGCATTGGTAAACAAGTATCTTGAATGTCAAATTAGGTTTATAATATGTTCTTGGTTCCGAATTCGTAGTATATTACATTTCAATTAAACTTTTAGTATGCCTGATTTCAAAGTGTGTTGGTAATTAGAAGCTGTCAACCAAAACTGTCACCAAAACTGTCAACATAGGTTTCTTCAGTTTTTAAGTTGGTCTGGCCTGCTAGCACTGCATGTATCAGGTGTACAGATTGCATCAATAGAGCTAGAATGCTGAAAGTTTGAACATTAACTCCTTACTATGTTTAGAGGAAACGGTTTTAAATAATTTTTGTTGGGTGTCAATTAACATTGTAAGTTTACGTAAAATTGGTCCCTTACTTTGTGTCCGGCAGTGTTCAGGCATGCTTTCCGAAAATTCAGACATTTCTTTAGTGATTAATGCCCAACAAAAGGTTTCTAATATGCGTGATCGCATATAGATATATATGGTTCACTTTTGCCCAGCAAAGGCGAGAGAAGTAACTTTTTACACTGATCACCCCTTCTCCCCAATTTTTCGACTGAATACCCCCTACACAGCATGCTACCAAAAGGCGTTGGTCACTTGACAGTTTCTATTGAGTGACTAACCAGACCTGTCGGGTTTTTTTTCAATTTCGTTAATCCCGTTCATAATATCATAAGAAGGTAAAGTTCAAATATTTCGATCTGAGAGCGTGTGACGAAAAATAATGCTTGCAGGACTGCAATTCGGGTTAGTAGCTTGAATTATGATCACATAATTTTTTTATTCCTCCGGGATGTATACATTTAAATATTTTAAATGAAAACTGTTAACTTTTAAAGATTTAACTATTAAGTCGAAAGATCATTTTCGGTTATTCGACGAACGAAGTCGACGTTGTTATGCAGTCATACCAGAGGATCGCCCGAGTTCCTGAGTATCGCTCAAATCTAACCACAGAATTCAAAATGAAGTATCATATGTCATCCAAAGGTTCAATCTTAAGATGTCACATCGACTTTTTTCCCATTTTGAACAACAAGCTTAAACATGGAACCTAACAAAAAGATTGGCTCTCAAAATGAAAACTATGCAAAGCGGTCCATCACATTGAGAGAGATTGCAAGATAGGGCAGTATATTAGAGAGATTTTAGATATTATAATAGAGAATCAGGAATCGGAATATCAATGAGGCGTCCACTTCAAAGTTTAAACGCCATCATTTACAGATCATGTGACCCTGTGTGGAATATTTTCTATAAACAAGAAGCACCTTATCAAGGGACACTTCTCTACCAAGTTTCAAGCTGACTTAAAACAGCTTAGAAATAATATGGGGACAGACGAGACCATCCGACCTATCGACGTTTTTAGGGGTCAAAGTGATTGATAATATTTTCCCTTTGGTGGGTCAAAATTGAGGGGCATTTCTTCTCTTTTTTAGGGGTCAAAATTAGGGGGAAACATTGCTTCCTTTCATGGATCAAAATTAAGGGGAAACTTTTCCTTTTTTGAGAAGATGATAATGACAGAGTAGTTTCCTTTGTTTATCTATTTGCAAATAATTATAATGTCAAATCGATACAAAGGGAGCGACTTGACATCGAGATTAAAGGTAGCCTTAAGTGAATTAAATAGAATATGTACAATAATACTTAGAATACATTTATAAATATGATACACGATACGGTGGACTTGAACTAGTCGAATGTATGGGACCGTTTTTCTCATGCCACAGAAAATCATAATAAATGTAAAATGTGCCGATGCTCTGACCGGGAACACTTGTTAAAATAACATTATTGCTAAGAATTCCAGTTTATAGAACAAAATAAACACTCTGTTAGCCTTTAATTCATGTTGTTAATTTGCCCTCGAAAAAAATTCCTTATCAATTAACTATGCGTGGGAAATAAATTATTGCAGTCTTGGTTGCTACTGGGTTAAACTTGGTAAGGGAACCGGCTACCAATTACTTGGTCGTGATTTCTAATCACGTTAGGTAGATGTTGATTTTATAAACGTATTTATTTATTAGAATGAAATAAGCCCTCAAGTACTTTTAACATGAATTTTCTTAGATATGTAAGACTTGGCAGTTCAGCTTAGTCGGTAATAGAGCTGGTCGTGATTACAAATTACAGTAGGGTAATGTTAATTTTACATATCTGGGAAACCAAAGCCAATTCCAGATTTGGGTTGGAGATCAACAAAAAGATCTTATTTATTTATTTTGGCATGGGGCATTCCTAAGACTATGTTAACTCTTTTAAATTCAAATACGCTGTAATCAAAATTGCTTGCAAAATACAAGCGATAGACTGTATTAAACGTGTCCGTGTTAACAAGGGTTCGTTGTGGATATTTACTTGGCTTAGTTCAGTATGGCGCATGGCCACGATTGTGGAGCACGTGGTGTTGATCGAACTAGTTAGAACTTGCGAAACACCACTTTCGAGGCAAGGTTTCCTAGTTTTACAGTTCGGTGGGAATTAGCATTTTATATGTAGGTCGGACATAACTCGCAAGACGTGAAATAAAATGAAGGAAGACCAGAGGAAGTTAGCAGAGGAGAGAGGGGAGGAAAGAAGGGGAAAAAAATCAGAAGTGAATAAGATTGAAAAGCTCCACATTAATCAGAGAAACACAGAAAAAAGTTCATTTGAACTGCGTTCATCCAGCAAAGAGGTTAAGGAATACAAAGGGAGATTTCACACGGTAGAGCCATGAACACCCGGGTGGCTGGGTGGCACACGGCCGGAATGTTGGGAATGAATAAACATGCAGACGAGGAAGATAGTCCAATCGAATCATACACAATGTATAATGGAAACAATTCTTCAGTTATTTTCAACTGCAGTGGACTGAGATCGTATGGTTTTTTTTTTCATATGAAAAAACGAAAAAAAATGTAGTTTACACATTTTTTGATAGCCATTGGCAACATTTGTTTCTGTGACAAAACTATTTCCAATTGATCGAAAAAAAAAAAAGAATTATGTGAAATTGATTTACAGATTTTTTTGAAAAAAAATAAGACTCACTGAAATTTGACACTGACTTGTTTGCCTTGCTACATTTTCGTTGTAAAAAGCAAGTATCTATTTGTATTCCATACTGTTATCTCCACGCTTACAATATGAAATGCTAGAAAAATGTTTTTGGTTCTCAGATTCCAAACTTTTTTCTAACGTCACATATTTTTCAAATTTCGAGAACCGATATATATATATATATATATATATATATATATATATATATATATATATATATATGATGTAAAAAGGGGAAAAATCCATCTATCTTCGACCACTCTCGCTATCCTTTTTTGGGGGGCGGGGGGTGCTATAAACCTCTTCGAATTGGGTCTGAACAAAAAAACTTATGGGTATTTACTTTTTTCACTAGACGCTATGCATGCATCCTTCATAGACTAAGAAGACCAAGCACACACACACACACGCACACACGCAAACAGACGCTCAAATACGCACACATACATACATATCATATTATTTATACTCTGCACTTGGGATCTTTGTTCTCTCTGATGCAATGTATACATTATGCTTACAACAGTTTGACACTTGAGCGTTTAATGTGAACACTGAATTTATTTATATTGTCCCTTCGCTGTTCACAGTTTCAGTTACATATGATCCATCCCAAAATAAACAATTCGTAAGTTTTAATAAATAATGGCCCAAAGCGGAAGAGCACTGACGTTGATCATTCAGATATTCAAAAGAGAAGTCGTGTTGTTCTTCCTTCAGCTGAAAAAGTGAGAGTTTCCGACTTAATTTGGAAAAGAGAGAAATCGTATGCTGAGGTGACCAAGATCTACGGTAAGAACGAATCTCCTATTCGTCAGATGACTTTCATCACGGTATATCGTTGTAATTGTTATATCTTATAATTAATCATTGTTTTTAATCTCTTAACGTGCCTAATTGATAGATTAAACTTAATCATAGCTATTAAGGTATAGGAAATAACGATATATACGATTTTACGCATCCGCTGAGAGTCATGAACATTTTTCGCAGATAAGAGACGTTTACTTTAGACAGACAGACAGACAGACAGACAGACACACACACACACACATATATATATATATATATATATATATATATATATATGTTCATGTCCAGTACATCGATACAGATTATGATTCATCTGCCAGTATTAGGGAGAAGAGACAATTTTTAAAGCCATAGAATTTTGTGCAAATGGGATTTCCTTATTCGATTTGACGTTTTGTTAGTTCAAAACTATTTTCCTTACTTTTCTGTTGATGTTACTTTTTAACTCTGAAACATCAGATTAAATAGAGAAATCTCATTTGTGCATTGTACATACGCACACACGCATGCATATATATATATATATATATATATATATATATATATATATATATATATATATATATATGCCATATAAATCCTGCCTCGTGGTACTGGACGGGATAACGGATAGTCTATAGCCACACTGAAGAGTTGTAATACAACGAAACAGCTGTCTGTGGATGACACAATAATCATATATATGCCATATATATATGCCATATACATATGACACAGTCCTAAAAATAATGAAATAAAGGTATATATTAAAATCGTAGCTTAAATGGAGGGATCTATGATCCAAACTGCTAGTGAACCATGTCAATATAACTGTTTTGTTTTTAAATCCCCGAAACAGTCCCAAGTTAAACAACTGATGATTCCAGCAATAAAAATTCACATGGTATCATGTTTTTTAATTCCGTGCAAAACATAAATATCACAAAAATATGACATTAATTACATTAACAGACATTGAATTGATTGAAATGACATAAATTTTAGAAAAAAAGTCTTTAAAGATATTCACTTAATGTTTAAAGCTGTAAAGATTTTTAGATTATACGTGTGTTTGTGTGTGTGCTTGTGTCCATGTATGTGTATGCATATGTATGTTTGTGTGTGTGCTTACTCATTACTGCCACGAAGACGAGCGCCTGTGTGCGGAGAGAGGTGGTGATATACATATGTCAGATGTTCTCTTGCATACACAGCAATTTTCAGGTTTCTATCATTTACTTCCCCGACCCCCGAACCCACTGCCACAATTCCACTTCACTGGTGTCATCTCAGTGCAGCCTACCCTGAAAACAAATTGTCTAAATTAAACACAAATGACCTTTTGGGTCAAACGCTGCTGGGGCTCGCATTTTTGTACATCCACCGGACCTAACGGGGTCTGGGTCAGTACATTGTGCCGAAAATGTTGGTAGGGTGAAGATATCTTTATTTTTAGGGAGGAAACGGTGACTGGCTAGCGGGGTTGCCATTTTGGCTATTTAATGGTCATTTATGGCCACATTTGACATGTCTGGATTTTTTGTAATAGTATTTGGTTATGAACTTTTTGATTTGGCCACATTTAAATTTTGGGCCATTTTGACTTTTTTACGCTTGTGTTTCTGATAAATTTTGGAGTGCATAGATGGCAAGGTTAAAAAATCAATCATCATTATCAATTTTCCATTCTATTACCCACCTTCATCTTATTTTTTTCAGTTGCTTTTTGTCAGGGCTTTACTCAGGCAGTCAACCTGAAGTTGCGATAAAAAAAGGAACTGAAATATCAAGATGTAGGTATATAGAAGTATATTCTTAGTAATTATTAAAGATCACTTACAATACTTCGTCTGACAGAAATAAATAATGAAATAATTGCCTTTTTAAATTACTTCGACATTTGGCCATTTTGGGCTTGTTTTTGATCATGAATGTCTCCAACTATCTGGCAACCCTGCTGGTAAGGTGGGAAGGGAGAGGAAGTGGGAAGCGAATGAAATAATTAGTCGAAATCAGGATTTAAATTTGGAGAAAGCAAAGAAGCCATTAAAAAAATGCAGCAAAATGAGAGCAGCAGCAGAGACAGGGTCGGATCAAGCGAGTGTAAATTGAGGAAATACACATGAATATCAAAATGTCCATTTTTTTTATTTGCCAAGTAATTTTTTTTTCATCTGCCATGCAGACAGACGAAACGCCAAACAAGCCTGGTTACTGCAGGGTCAAACTCTACTCCTGCTTCTAATCCGACGATTATCACGACTTTTATGTTGAGAACATAACAGATAAAAAAAAAAGGTATAAGAATGTATATCTTTCAGTATGAATACGTGGTTTTGTTAGATTGAAATAAGCCTTTGCGTATGTGTTACATAGATTTTGATAGATATGCACGATCTGTCAGCTTGGCTTAGTTGGTAAGACAGTCGTCTACCGATCGCTTGGTCGTGATTCCAAATCACGGTGGGGGAATGTTGATTTTATATGTTGGTTCGGTTTAACGTGACCTGACGGATGGAGAGTGAAAAGTTTAGTGCCCTGAGAATTGTTATTGTTGTTGAAACAAAGTTAAAACAAACTCCAGAGTCTAATTTGAACTGCAGATTGATGATACGTCTGAAAATTCAGTAATACTATTCATTTTTTCATTTCGTTGTTTGTGCAGCGGTAATGACTTCAGTTCCAAATACCTTGGTAGTTATGTGTCGTATATGTATTTCATAGATATCACACCATTAATACCATACCATTAATACCATACCATTAATTCCTGTATTGAAATAATGAGTCCAATTAGAAACCCTTTATCTCAAATACTCAGTTGTTCGTAAAAGTTGAAGTCAGTATAGTGTTATCGTGATCGAGCAAAGGCAAAGTTATTGAACTGAAATTGATAGCTTGCGAACCTTTAACGCGGGGTTCTCGAAATTGCGGGGTCCATCGCATATGCTACTTTGGCAACATAGTAATCCCAGCACTGAGCAGACGAAGGGGAAACAAAGGGGAATGGGAAGAGGGAGCTGGACATAAGAGAATGGGGTATGAGGAGGAGAAGAGGTGGAAAGAGTAAAAGGAACTAGGGAGAAGGAGAACAGAAAAAAAGAAGAGGGGGAATAGAGGAAGAATTAAGATGATTTGAGATAATAAAAAATGGGGTCTTGGAATTTGAAAAAAAAAATCTATTCATCAGAAAGGCATGTCGTGTAGAATGCAGTACGTGCAGCTTTTAATATTTTGGGCTGTGTAGTGTGCGGGGGGAATGGGAGTGAAGAATGTGTTACATTGTGTGTAAAAGCAGCGTGTTTAGCTTGCTGCAATGTGTACAACTCAGTCCACCAATTGTGATATTCAGTATGCATTATAAAATGCGTTATTCTACACGAGACATGCGTGAAAACGTAGTATTTTCATAGAACAGTATCAAATACCTTAAAGTACAGTCAGCTTTCCGTAGGGATTACTATTTGAAGTGTGTTCTATTCTGATTAGATTGTATTACTTGGTATGGCGGTGTAATTCTGTATAATGAGTGAAAGCATCACTTATTTTGATTACCAGTCAAGAAACGCAAATTACGTGGTCAATACAGTTTTTCTCCTTGATAATGCGGTTTGAGAGACCAGTGGCGAATATGTTGACCGCTTTCTGATCCAAATGAATAACAGCAATTTTGTTTGTGATTTTGTTTAGGAATTTGTCGATATTTTTCTTATTGATTCGGTTGGACTGTTGTTATGTTTTGGTAGGGTTTTGTTTATAGCATTAGTCTAACATTAGCTGGCAGATTTCATTGTTTGGAATGCGCATTAAAAACGGTATTAATAACGTATTTTCTTTGAAAATTCGATACCGTACACTTCTTGTAGGGCAGCGGCATTCAAACTGTTTCCTGCAAATACTAGGGTCCGTGAGCCCTTTCGAGGGGTTCCACAAAACTAAGAGACGTTTTCGCTATATATTTTAAGATTCTTTCTTACATAAACGATTCCTTTACGGCTCTCACATATGCCTTCGTATTTTATTCATTTTGTGTGATAAATATCTATAATGATCTTAATACATTAAAATTCATAACTAAATTCAAAATACTTATTTTTAACAGTTACGTCAAATTTATTAGTTTTTATCTTGTTTATGACTTGAACGCTGTTCAGTTAGTAGTTGCTCTTATGCCTATTCTCCCCGCTAAGCTTCTTTCTTACTTTTTCATTCGAACTCATATTTTCATTTATTCATGTTTGCACATGATGAATATAAATAATTCCATAAACAAGGCCAAAATTTAAAAGTTATACACATATGTAAATATGTATATTTAGAAAAGGAAAGAATATTCAGTTATAGATAAGGTTTCCCTTGTAGTTAAAGTTTCAAGTCCACTGCTATAGAGCATATGGCCACATTGTGATTTCAGTAACGAGTGAGCTTTACTGGGTGGAGTTACTAGCCCCTACCTGACAGGGCTACAGGGTTCTAATCTCCCTTCTATTCACCCATTTCCAAAGTGAACGATAGTAGAATATGGTTCACTGATTCCTTTTTTTTTTTTTTGCACTGGTAACCCCTTTGCCACTGCCCACCACCTGATCTGTAACAAATACAAGGGTTCAACTTCTACGTAAGTTTCTACACATGTCAGAACTTACTATAATTCACCAAATGTCTCTCGATCTCTTTGTTATCGCATGGCGTAAGGGCAGCTAAAGTTATGGCCACCATTTTTTTGTGATTACTAGTGGAACTCCGGGGTTTATAACTTCATAAGTTCGATTTAAAATGTAAATGTAATGCTAAATTGGATCCTTACTCTGTACCCGCCAGGCGCTAAACCCTATTTCTATCTTCTTCTTCAACCGTACAAGTAAACATTCGGCTGAAAAAACCTGCTCAACTGGTATGCAGAATATGGCATTTTATAATGCAAACTAAATATCACACTTTATGTACCGAGTTGTACACATTGCAGCAAGCTTAACACGCTGCTTTTACACACATTCTTCAACCCCTTCCCCCGCACACTGCAGAGCCTAAAATGTGACTAAAAAGAGAACAGGTCTGGTTAGTCACTCAATAGAAACCATCATGCGACCAACATTTTTTGGCAGCGTGCATTGTTGGGGATAATCAATTAGGGAAATTTGGAAAAGTGGGCGGTCAGTGAATAAGTTACTCCTCTCACCTTTTGTTAGACTGTGATTTCTAAAAATGTTCTGAATTCTCAAAAAAAAAAGAGGACACAGAAAGTGATAGATTCATCATGAACTTGCATTACAAACTTAACCCCTCTATCATGTTTTTCGGGGGAGGGTGAGGAAAAAAACCGTTTTCTCCTGACATAAGTTGTTCAAGTTTCAGCCCTGTAGCTTCATTGATGTGGTTTGTTCGTATGATACATGCATACATAGCCAGCCAGACTCACTTGGAAACTGGAAGAAACCTATTCTGACGTTCTGATAGAAAGGCAGGAGTGAATAAGTATTGAGGTTTAAAAAAAATATGAATGAATGAATGAATGAATGGCTTGGCTTTGCGAACGAAGATAGTTGGGAAGTAAAGCTATAGACGGTGGGGTCTGTGTGCAATGGAATTCATACCACAACAGTGCAACACATGCACTTTTCTCTTGTCTTTTAGTCGTGAATGTCTTGAATCAGTGATCACATTTATGTCTTGTGATCACTGACGCACATGCCCATCATTTCTATTTATTCAAAGCAATGTAAACCGGTCTGGTTAATCACTCAATAGAAACCATCACCTTGTCAACCTATTTTGACAGCAGACTGTGTTGCACCGATCAATTAAAAATCTGAAAAAATCGGCGTCAAAACCAAGCACAAACGCTGCTTGACGCAAATTAAGGGATCGCTTTAGCATAAATTTACACTGTAAACCAACCCCTACACTGAAAACCTATTGTGGGGGTTTGAAGAAAAAAAATTTTTCCACGTGTAATAAGGAGTTGATGTTTGAATTTTCAGCCCTCAAGCTTCATTGGTGCGACATATACGAGTGATACATGATAGACCATTTTAAAAACTCAAGAAACAGTGTATGCGTCTGCGTGTGCGTATGAGTATGAGTGTGTACGTATGTATGTGTGCGTATGTGTGTGCGTGTCTAGTTCGTTCATATCTGATATTAACCGCCTCGAATAAAACCATTGAAATAATGCACATATACATGAGAGGCAATACCAAGCATTTCACAAGATGTGAATGTGCGTCGTGTGACGGTGACAGTTTTGCTGACGGTCTCTAAGAACCACGGCAACGCTCTAGACACAGTTTCTGCTTGTGGCAACGAACGGAGGGCGTGCTCATTTTCTTTATCATTTTTTCTTTATTTTCTTTTCGTTTTGCAGTGTATGTTGTGCTATCCAAGGTAGGAGTGAAGGCATTAATGGTTTCATGTCGAGATCCAATGCTGGTCATGTTTCAGCCGAGAATTCAGAACCTTTACACGTGAAAATGCAAAATGAAATTCGCACATTTCTGATGCATGTTTGTGATAGGTTTACAGATAGAATTCCATGAATAACTGTCCGTTCATTTCTGAGCGGTTAACATCAGATATGGACGTGAACGAACTAGACATGCATTCACACGCGCATGCGCACACGCTCACGCACGCACAATGAGAAAGTCAGAGAGAGATAAGACAATGGGAAGAGTGAATAAAACTATAGATATAGTTTTCAGATTTTACAATTACATGAATGTATCGACTGCAAGGATAGAAAGAAGGACGTGACCGTTCACCAGGCTTATGAATTTGCATACATGATGTGATTTTCGCAAGGTCTTGAACGCTAACTGTCACTATGGTGTTTACTGGCCAAACAGCACTATTTGTAGGTTAGGCAGAATTAAAGACGTGAAAGATAACCGTTTGTGGCTGTGTCAAACTCCTGTCCAAGTTAAAGTTGGCCCTGTTCCCCACCCATCACCGTAACAAGAACAATAGCAACAAGATTTAGGAGAGTAAACTCTTCACTGTCTCATCCCATTAAACCGAACCAATATATAAAAATTAACATTCCCCTACCGTGGTTTGAAATTACAACCAAATGATTGATAGGCGGATCTCTCACTGACTGATCGAAACTGACAAGTTTTACATATCTACCAAAGTTTTGGTAAGAATTACGCAAGGGCTTATTTCATTCTAATAAACACGTCTATTTATGCTTGAAAATATACACTTTTATAATACTTTCACCAACTGAGCTACGCTGACAAGTCTTATACATCTATGAATTTATTTATCATACATATATACGATACAAAAGTTGTAGAAATCATCTTCAGTCGGAATAGAAGTGGGAATTCAGTTTGACCCTGCAATAGCCAGCCTAGTTATTGTTTGTATCGTAAGTTGGATTCCATCATCAGATTTTACACTAATGTCGCTCTTTGTGAGATTCAATGATGGGTCTCAATAAAGCTCAGATAATAAGGCTTCAAATATTCCGCGCTGAATTAGATGATAGGTGTTGTTTTTATTGTAACTTTATGGTAGCAAAGGCGTCTTTTTACTGCACCATTATTCTCTATTATCAACTTTCAAACTCCCTCGCACTCCCTGCGAAGGCCTGATCCAAGGATTGGGAGTCAAATGCCCCCATTGGCTGCCCTCTCTAGCGTCCCCATTTAAAAGTAGAAGTACTAGATAAATACTAAATTTTCGAGTACAAGAGAGGCCCGTAAAAGAAGGAGGAATGCAATACCATATTTTGAAACCAGGGTTTCCATTCTCCAAAGCCAATTTGAGATAACAAAATGCAACTGCCCCGGCACTTAAGATAGAGCCTTAAATATCTCGGCTCTCAGTGTTATGCTTTTCCACTTGACTGCTTACATCTGTCGTCTTGCTAACGTATAGACATGTTGTACGATCAAAGTTAGTATATCAATTGATAAGTGTATATTTTATTTTGGACACTTGATTATCTTGGAATTTATCTCAACACAGATGGATTAATTTCAATGTGAACACCTTGAAATGTAAATCAAAGACCAAAAGACCGAAATATTAGACCAAGACCAAATATGAACGGACTGAACTACTGTGTGAAGATCTATATACATGTTTATCCAACCAAAGAAGAACGAGCCGTAGCAAACTGAAAAGTAACATCTTTGTTAGATAAATCACAGCACGTATTCTGAACATTTGTTGATAGACTAAGACTAACGTCAGTGTAATAAATTCATAGATGTATACCATATGGGTAGTGCGATACATTTGTTACGGTAAGTACCTGCGTTAGAGAGTCAGGTAAACGGGCCGTCCAGAGTTCTAAAATTCTTACTGATATTATACGCTACTTAAAATAACATTAATTGTAAATAACCAATATTTTTTAAACATAATTTCATTCCTTGTGAATGCATTCAATTCAGTGGTCAACATCAATAACGTAGATCAAACATTACTCAATGAAAAATTATCAAATTTTAGTTATTCTATATACATTAAGCTGCAGACTTACTGATGTAAGACAGTCTTGTGTGTGTATATATATATATATATATATATATATATATATATATATATATATATATTGACGAAAGTGACAATTGGAAGGTGAAGAGAAAAACTCAAGAGAAAGTACGTGTTACATCTCATCTTTTTCATTATTCTGTGGGCATGTTTCGATGCATTTTGACGGGTGCCAGTCATCTTCATCAGAAGAAATATGCAAAATTTCCAGTTAGGTGCTGCAAATACTTTCTCTGAAAAAGATGGCTGGCACTCGTCGAAAAGCATCGAATCATGCCCACGGAAAAATAAAAGAAATGAGAAGTAACACCTATTTTCTCTTGAGTTTTTTCTCTTCGCCTTCCATTTGTCGATTTCATCAACACTCTGTCGGATCACTTCACATCCACAATACAAACATATATATACGTGAAGTAAAGGTCACGTTAAAGAACATTGCACGAAGACCGGTTTACTGACTGCTATTTTCTACTGGGTGACACTTGATATCAAAACAAGTACATTTTTTTAAACTTATTTTTATTAGATGAAGTATTATGAATGAGGATGTTATTTGGACTTCTGCTTTATAGCTCAATTTGTGGAGCAAGTGGGCATAAACCATGCCCCCCCAGACGGGGTGTGGCTTTAAATCATTTTCAGATCAATGCTGATTGCTCACTGACAACGGCAAATCGGCTTGAGCATAAATCGCAGAAAATGGCACAAATAGATGTAGGTAATAAGTGAAGGTAAAAGGTAGCCATGAGATAAAAGTAGATATTTAGCTGACATCTACTTTTGACCCCCGGTCACATCCGTAGGATATCAAGTTTTATAGTGTTTTGTACATAGATATTCAAAATATATAATCTATATGTATAGTATTATGGCACAAATACATAAGTATTATAACACAAGACCATAACATTGGGTCACTCCATGAAAATCGAACACATTGTACGATCAATTGTTTGAGATACTACGTTGTCTGACATTTACAATAATCACCCGATTTTTACATACATTTTTACCAATCTCAATATGAACAATGCCGACGATTTTCACTCACTCTCTCTCTCTCTGTCACTGATCATGGTTATAGCCTTAGTCCTGGAGAACCATCCTTCCATATTGTTTCTCTGGTTTAAAATGAAGGACTGATGGGAGATGCTAGTTTCCTAATGTCTGCAGTTATTTCTTGTGCGATGTGGGTATCATTTGTGTCCCTCCGCCAAACTCGTAGTTTGCATCAAAGGTAGTGAACATTGATTGTAATAGCAGATTACAACCCAATGCAATCAAAGAAAGAATGTGTGTACTGCGATTACTCGACAACTGCTCATTCTACGAAATTCACATGTATTGGTTAGCACACAAGGCATTGCAGTGTCGAGATTGAAGTTGTTTGGATTGGCAGTTCCCGAGAAATCTAATGCAACGTGATTTTTCGACAACTGACCATTGGCGAGTTATCTAGATTCAGATAGAAAATTTCTGAATAGACAACCCTGAAAAAAGGTAACCGAAGTACTTCGAATTGTTTTACATGACTATCATGGTAGGCTGCACCCCACACCCAAAAATCTGTCCCCTTCTAAACATGTACCTTTGGGATGAGCCCTGCCCCAGTATTCTATATCAAGGAGAAAATTAGCTCAACAAGTAGTCAGTAAAGCATGTGAGAGAATCGCACATTTTTGTGTTTACACGTGTCTCTTTTGTCTAAGTTTACTTCGCTTAGATCAGTCTTGCTACAGGCTGCAATAGAGAGACGCCAAAGGAGAATCGAACTCAATGATAATAGCCTTTGAGATATGCTTGCTAACCATTGCACTACAGTTGGCTGACAACATGCGTTTATTCATTGTGCTACAGAGGTTGTTTGGAGGCAGTCAGTTGACGTTAGCCTGCATGGGTTTCCGTTGGAGGAGGGGGTGCAAAGAGGGCATCCCCCCCCCCATGTCAGGCCTTCTCTTCGAGGGCGATAGGATTTGATAGTTTGAACATAATAGTCAATTAAGGATAAAGGTACAGCACAATCGATATACGCAATCTTGACTAAATGTTCCCGTAGTATAAAAAGACTATTATTATTCGCTGGTTACAGGGTTGCTGTCAAGTTGTATTCCGAATATATCCTACCCGCCCCTGTAAAAATATATTTTTGTCCCCTTACCACCTGGAAAAGTGATAAAGGGCACCCATGCTTACCTGTATGTGGAAGTGACATGTTTTAACGATGTTTCCATTTTCCGGTATACCTTTAGTGCGGTTAATTCGTCCCGAAATTTTCCGTGCCGTTTAAAACTGCACCGATTAAAATCTTATCATAATTTGATGTGCTTTTTATCAGCTTATACTTAGTTGCAATCATTTGTACAGAAGAGCCTTCACCGTATTATATCGAAATCTGCACTATTCAATTCATCAGAAAAGGTCAGCAAAAACTCTCACCAAAACTTTCATCACAGGTTTCTTCATTTTTTTAAGTTGGTCAGGCTGGCTTTGTATGTATGTATGTATGTATGTATGTATGTATGTATGTATCACGCGTATAAGTTGCACCTACGGGATTAGAGCTGAAAATTTAATCATTTGCTCCTTATGATGTCAGGGAAAAACTTTTTTTCAATCCTTCCCCAATACGTCTTCAGTGTAGGGGATGGCTTTCAATTTGCAAAGTGAGTTTCTGCTAAATTAGCCCGACTTTTTCGGTTGTTGGATTTCAGACTTTTTCAGTGATCACCGCCCAATAAAAGGCGATAGAAGTAACTTTGATTGATCACCCATTTTTCCAATTTTTTTTATAGATCACCCCCAACACTGCTAATGTTGATAATTGAGTGACTAACCAGACCTGTTCCTGTGTTCGTCCGATGTCCTTTCCATAGTGTTTGAGTAATCCAGATTTGTGTGTGTGTTGTTTTGTTGAACACAATGTGTGAATGGGCGTGGATGTTGATATGTGCAGTGGCGTAATGGTGATCGACTTGAATAATAACATCGGCACACTGTTGAGACTGCACGAATGTCCTTGGAAAAAGCATGAGTTTATCTTGACAACAGTCTCGTCAGAGGAAAGAGAAGTGGAAAGGTCAATTCACTTTCTTGCCTCATTTGCCCTGGCAGTGAGAGCAAAATGGCTGCTATATCCTTTGTCGGCTTTTGCACGCACACGCGTGTATATGTACGTGTGTGTGTGTGTGTACATGTCAATCTCAAATTCTACACTCACGGATGCGTATTTACACAAATACAAATAAAGACGAAATTATTTTAACATGAAGTAATACATTCCTTTACGTACTAACAGTACTTTCAAGTCCCACATGTTTTATCGATTCATTCGAGACCCGCATGTCATGGCAGTACTCGTGAGTCCAATTTTTATTTTTCCAATAAAAAAAAATTGTGTTTACCAAAATGTATTTTTTTTATCATTCAATGTTAGTTGTCATTACATGGCCTTCAAGTGTAAATAAGAGCATTGAATTACGTGTATTTTCAAGAGAGAAAAAAAAGTCAGAATTGAAAGGTTTAAATAGTTTACAGGAACACTAACAGCTGTTTCAGGTGTTGTAAGCATAAATTCTTTTCTGCACGGAAAAAACACACTTTTGAGAATGATGGCAGACTGGACACCGTCTTCGCGAGCCTATTTATTTTGATTTGGGATAATGCCGGTGCGTGCCGAATGCAAACAAGTAAGAAAACGTGTGTAGGTGTTCTTGCGTGATCGCATGTATGTATGAAATCTATTACAAATCAGAATAACAGTGGTGTGTACGTGGGAATACTTCAATACAGTTTATATCATAGTAAACAATCTAATTAAGCACACAGTGTCGCGCCATGTTGTGCATTTATTATAAAGTTTTACGTATATTTCAGGGGTTTCATGAAATTCCAGTCTATATAGTTATAGCTGATAAGCTTGCGATGCTGACCGTTACTACTGTAGTGAGTTAAATCCTCACTAGGCGCCCCCATTAGAATGGCCTTGTATCAAACTGAGCTAAACTTAGTAAGTATTAAGTGTACTTCACTTCAGTATTTGCGGTATATATATATATATATATATATATATATATATATATATATATATATATATATATATATATATATATATATATATATATATATATATATATATATACCTAGAACATATATTCTCGCGTAAAAAAAACTATACAAATCATAAGTATAAACACACATCATAACGATCATATTTACACAATATCTGGGGTCTTTTTTTTTTCGGTGGTTTAATTAACATCAACATTCTTTTAAAAATCATTACTTGAATACATAGATGTAAATGATTTTTTAAAAAATACAACTTAGTTTGACACAAGGCAATGATTTCACGAAATCGCTAGTTTCACGTCCTCACTGTAACATATAGACATGAATATTAATATATTCCAAGGCGTGGGCAAACTAACATCTGTACGGTGTCATGTGGCGCCAGGAATCACTTCTCTTTGTGTTGACGAATTTTTCGCCGGGCATTCAAGGAGCAAATAAAGATACTAAAAAAAAAAAATAAAAAAAATTAGCCACCGATGGCTTAATCGGAAACGATACTGTCCTTTAATCGTATTTTAGAAACCAGCAAATAAATCAGGGATTCATGTTTTTTGCTGCTTTCCTTCAAGTCAATAATGTGTGTAGAGTCGCGTGGTATGTACAGGAATACCTTGGATTGAGCTGTTTTGATTAGTGCGGCTTCTAATGTAGTACGGTGACGGCATCGCTATCTAAATTGATGTAACTGAGTATAATTGAAAACCAAAACACATCGAATTATAATAAGACCTTGAACAGTGCTGCTTTGCACTGCACGGAAAATTTTTGAACGAATTAACCGTACTGATCAAGGTATGTCTCTATTTTAGATTATAGACTAACGTGTTCTGTTAGTAGTGCAGTCTCTTAGTGTCAAGTAGTATAACAATGTTATCCAATAAAGTGATTAATTAAGTATGCATATAGAATCGGGTGTTGTTTTCTCGTATAATGTGGTTGCAATGTAGTATGAACCATAGTAGTTGTAACGTGTAGCGCTTTGTGTACGATCGAGGAATATTTGTCGCCTCTGTTTGTGAAAAGAAGGCCGTACACGTGCACATGTAGGCGACTGTACTCTTTATAAATATGCATTTGCGGGTCTATCTTGAGTGGTAAAGCAACGGTGTGCATTCAAGAAGTCCCTAACCAAAGGTGTAGCCTGGGGGGGGGCGCCATTTTAAAAGCCCCCACTTGGCCCTCAAATGGAGTTGGCCCCAAAAAGCTTTATAGATAATAGTTCATCCACTGCATTCCTACTGACATTATACAATAACAAGGAGATATTCGTACATAAATTAATTGCATAAATGATAAACGATTCAGCCTTCGGGGTTGTTTTTCGCCAATTAAGTTATAGTTCATGTCTATTTATTTCAATTTCTACTTTTTTTTCATCAAACGTCATTCAATGTAGGAGGGGGGGGCTATAAAGGAGCCAAGCTTCCGCCCCGGGCCCCCAAGTCTACGTCACTGTCCCTAATCTGACAGCAGCAGAATTCATCACACACACACACACACACACACACACACACACACACACACACACACACACACACACACACACACACACACTACAATTTAATTAGCCTTTGCACCCACTCGTTATTCTTGCACTTTTAACGAACCTGCACAAAAATTGAAAGTATGTAAATACACGTGACATTTTCATTTGAGTTTACGTTAAGTCTCTGGAGAGTCGTGTGCAGGAGAGAGTAGCGAAAAATTCAAATAATGTTTGTGTGCATTATGTGAAAGCTGGACCGGATTTATAGGGGGCAAAGGGGACAAATGTCCTGGTCCCCTGTATACAAGAATGATAATTAAAAAAAATGAGTCGCGTCAGCCATTGTTATCCTTAGAAACTAAAGAGTACATAGCAGCATAGATATGTTTTTGAAAAAAAAAAATTGTCTTGGAGTCTTGCTGTCGTGTATTTACTTGTATACATGTATTGACATCAGATATATAACTCATTTAACCTTTCTATGTGTGTAATTTGTCAGTTCCAATTACGTGTAATAAATGAATTTGATGTGAAGATATTGGGATTTGCCAAATATTTTAATTTCTGCGTATGAAGGGCCCACTGAAACTGAAGATACCTGGGCTAATCCCAAAGTCTAAATGTAGCTATGTAGCTATATATATATATATATATATATATATATATATATATATATATATATATATGTATATGTGGGGGGGGTATATGGTCCAAGTGTGAATAGTCACTAATAATTCTATCTAGATTAATATCACTGCATATGTTGACATTTTTGGTTTGGCAGTCAATAGAATATTTCATCCAAATCATTAGAAAACAAGATTTTTTTTTCTTATAGAAACGAGTCTGGTTAATCACTCAATAGAAGCTGTCATATTGCCAGCGTCTTTTAGCAGCATGCCATGTCGAGAATAACATTAAAAATTGGAAAAGGGGGTTATCAATGAATAATTTATTGCTCCCGCCTTTAGTTGGGTCACTAAAAATTCTGAATTTTCAGAAGACAAGTATGAATGTAGCCGGGCACCATCTAGGATTAGCAAAGACACATTTATTTTTACAATTATGCTAAACATAAACCTTTGAGCATAAAAGCACACACACACACACACACACACACACACACACACACACACACATATATATATATATATATATATATATATATATACACATACACACACACACGCACATACAAGTGCACAAGAGCCATAAACATAAACCTTTGAGCATAAAAGCACACACACACACACACACACACACACACACATATATATATATATATATATATATATATATATATATATATATATATACACATACACACACACACGCACATACAAGTGCACAAAAGCCATTTTTGCAAATTAGTATATTTAATTGTATAATTGTACGGTTGTATATTCTGACCAAATCCTGTTATTTAGGGAAGTGAACTCTGTCTTCACTGTTTGTATTTTAGGTCACGTTAAAGCAAACCGACAAATAAAAACTAAAATTTCCCATGCAGTAATTTGAAATCACGACCCTGAGATTAGTAGACGTGTCTCTTACCAACCGACCTGAACTGACATTTCCTATAACAACGAATTTATTTACTATACATACAATACAAAA
The DNA here is from genome assembly GCA_963457665.1 of Thysanoteuthis rhombus. NCBI lineage: Eukaryota > Metazoa > Mollusca > Cephalopoda > Oegopsida > Thysanoteuthidae > Thysanoteuthis > Thysanoteuthis major. The sequence goes on along the minus strand of OY735219.1, from coordinate 13,819,341 downwards.
GTATTGCAGTAATCATCTCCAGTCGTTGTCATATGCAGACGCACGTGTGCAGGCTAATGTCAAGTATTTAAAGAATGCGTGATCTCAGTCTTTGTGTGCGTATGTGTGTGTGTGTGTGCACGCGCTCGCTCGCTACCATTGTGTGTATTGTTCTATGTGTGTGTGTGTGTCATCATTTGTAATCGTAAATATAAGTATGTGAAGCGTATGCGTGCTTTCATCTTGGAAAAGTGCGTTTACACAAAGATATCTATGCATGTGTATAACAATGCAGTGTGCGTGCAGACCACTTGGGCGTGTTCACACGTGTCATTGTAGATATTTAATTACCCGGCATTCGTTAAACACCCGATATTTGATTAAGATTGACAAATGCATAATAAAGACTCAACTGACGAGCATATGTTCCCTTGGTGTGCTAATTTTTTTAAACTGTTGTTATCGCTGTTTTTGTGTCTGTAAGATCAAATCTGATTTTAAGCATCATGACTATCATAATAAATCGCGGAATTGGCTCCAGTATTAGAAGAGAGGAACCCAGGGCCATCTTGAGTTCCAGAACCAGTTAGGCTCGTTATTATGAATCAAACTGAAATTTCAGCATAGACTAAGAATATTTCATCCTAGCCGGGGGAGGGGGGATTTGAAAACGCCTGCACCCGAGCTCTTAATGGAGGGTGCTCCAAAAGCGTTATGAATAGTAATCTATCAACTAAATTTCTTCTGAGGCTCATTATTATAAATAAAAATGAAATTTCAACATAGACCAAGGACGTTTCATCCTTGCAGAGTCGGAGCTAAGGAGGAGGCTATTCAAAAACGCCCCAGGGGCCCTCAATGGAGGGTGTATTTCTATTGACATTATACAAATATTGCATAAATAAAAAAAAATCAGTGTTTTGGCTTGTTTGGTTTCTACCAATTTAGTGAAAACGTATGTCTATTTAATGCAAATTTTCATTCTTCATCAAATCTCACTAAATGTTGGAGCTGCCCCACCCCACCCATAACCCAAGCCCCCGGTCCTCAAATCCCTCGTTGTGCCTTTGCTAATAGATATCTTTTTATTTGTTTACCAGATATTCTTGCAATTAAGGAAGTCCATGATACGGCCATGGTAACGATATCATTATCAACCACTACTGCCATCACTACATCTAGTAATTCTATTAAATAATAAAAATAACAGTACATTGATGATGATGATGATGATGATGATAATTTTCTCCATCATGTTATAGCTGCCATTGTTAAGTCTAAACATCAGCACTTCGACAAGTTGGTACACTAAACCAGAGACCACGAGTCCAGAGATTCTGTCTTTAATGCCAGGTTGATTAAGTTAACTTACAAAGAATAGGGATTATCTTAGTTTTATAAACTGTAGCAAAGTGAATCTCATCTACCGACAAATAATGTACTTGTAAAATCTGCAGTGCTCTTGTATAAATATTTGAATATGTATGTATGTATATATCTGTTCAGGTGTGCATGAGCTCTTTTAGTTTCCGAACTTTCCTAGTTCGGCATCATTTTTTCTTTCACAAAAAAGAAAAACCAAACGAAAATCAGAAATCGTTCGTATAAAATAAATCGTTTTTATCACGGCATCTATTTAAAACGTTTGCCGATAGTGACCGCACAATCATCTTTGATTTGTATGTTAAATGTGAAAGCTTTTGTTTAATATAAGTATCAGTTGAATCCACAACGAACCTGGTATAGAACTGTTGAATTGTCAGAATATCAACAACGGAAGTCGCTATTAAATGGCTTATTTAGCCAAACATATAACATTCAATCTTTATTTTGGTATGAAGAAAAAACTGTACAAATTTTATATACAAGCACACATCATAACAATCATATTCACAAAATATCTAGGGCCTTAAACATTTGCAGAGGTGTAAAAAAAAATCATACTTCTTTTTTCTAATCAAATGCTCCAACTTGTTTGGTTACGTGGGCAGGAGGCCACATGAGCATATGTTTTTTGTCTGTTATCGAGTTAGTACGTAGGCTGATAATCTTAAATGCAAAGTAGCTCAATATATTTATTAGTACATTTCGCTCAAGGTTGAATGGACGCGAACCTTTTGAAGGCTGGAGGCCCCTTGCCGAATGATGGGATTTCCGATGATCACATCAACTAAAAAGCATTGCATTTCTCGACAGCTAACAGCCATAGTAGCATCGCTCAGTGAGGTTTTGGGATCGAGTCGAAGAAGCGGCTTATGATATCCTTTGTCCCCAAAAGTAAGTCTCAACCGACCAATGCTCACGCACTATATATAATACCGCCCATACCACCCTCTTCAAGTGTTGCCAATTAGAAACCATCAACCAAAACTGTCACCAATATTGTCAACAGTTTTTAAGTGAGTCTGGCTGGCCAGTTGTCTATCTATATATGTATCAAACGCATATGCCACATTATTGGAACTAGAGGGCTGAACAATTGAACATTTACTCCTAATTATGTCTAGAATAAACATTTTTGGTTGAAAATTTCCACCCATTGTATATTCGGTTCCTTATATTATTCTGTACCGGGCAGTGTGCACTTTTTTTTTTTGTTTTTTTCTTCTAAATTCGGAACTTTTTATAGATCATCACACAATAAAAGGTGAGAAAGGTAATTTATGCATTGATCATCCCTTTTTACCATTTTTTTTCTTGTAGATTACTCCCAAAACGACACACTGCCGAAAGACGTTGGTCACGCGACGGTTTCTACAGAGCGACTAACCAGACTTTTTTTTTTTCAATTTTAATTTTAAGATTTGGCAGTCTAGTGTTGCCGATTTGGATGTTAGTTTTCAAAAAAAAATTAATTTTGAAATTTGGAAGTGTTTCCAAAAATCGAAGGACCGAAATAGAAAAAAAAACATCTAAATTCGCATCACTGCGACAAATGCCTGTTAACAGGAGAAACCACAAAGCCTCAAGCCTTTTGCAAATAGAAGTCCTTTTAGCGTCAAAACAACATCCAAATTATGTGTCATGGCTTGATTGATAAAAATGTTGCTTAATTGTACTAATCGATTTAGAAGGTGGCCAAGTACTGGCCTTCCTTGTTATAACGCGGTTCGGCCTAGCGCAGTTCGCGTTATAACGCAGGTGGAAGATGAACACCAAAATATTGATCTAACTCCAAAATAAGAAGGTTTAGCTAATAAAAAAAAATTGTTGAATTTAGCTACAGAGAAGCAAAATTTTTTTAGCTCGGTTATAACGCGCTTCTATCTTTCTGGGAACACCTGCGTTATAACGGAGAATGACAGTAATAACTAAAAGTTACATATTTCCGTTATGTAATCTATTATGGGTAATTTTGACCATCAGCGTATGGAAACTGTTTGACTAGGGGGAGCGAAGGGGTAATTTGCACAAATGGGAAGGGGGCATTTGTCTGTTCCTCTGACCATGGTTGCCAATTTAGCACCTTCTGGTGGTAAATTTTGCACGTTTTTTGTTTTGGCAGTCCGAAAATCTGTAAATTAGTGAGGAAGTGCTTAAACATTTCGACCTTTTCTTGGACATTTTGGGAGGTTTGTTTTGACCACTTTTAGCGTCTTTTTTTTCTTTTATAAAGCGCCTTTTAACGCTTTCTGGCAGTCAAACTAGAGCAAAATATTCATCAAGTTAACAACACCGCCCCCTGGCTCGTACGCGTATGATCTTGACTGAATTAGTCTTTCACGTGGCCTGCTGCCACAGACTGTCTTGAGAATGGATTCAAACATGATATTAGATGATAAATAAACGATGTTGACTGCCGCGAGTTGATTGTTATGCTATGGAGTAGAGGATGCAAAAAATATTTACTGGTATTGGTTAATACATCCGTGCTGTTTCTAAAATCTCCGATAACCACAATACATTATCACAAGAAGGACACAATAAAAAAAATGAGGCACACTTGTGTATCTCCGAGCGCAGTTAGAAGCGATTTGCTGTCGCTACATGTGACAAAAGAAACGTTGGCTTTACATGGAAACATTTGTGTTGCCGTTAGGTTAGCATAAACGGCGCTGGTATCATAGGTTGGTGCGCTTGCAAGATGAGGGCTTAGATACAGATTGGCTTATGGTAAGAAACTAAGAAAGCGTGACAAAAAGATTAATAGATTAATAAACATTTGCTCGTGTTGATGTTTATAATTATATGCATGCACGTATATATATATATATATATATATATATATATATATATATATATATATATATATATATATATATATGTGTGTGTGTGTGTGTGTGTGTGTGTGTGCATATATATCCATATGTATGTATAAGGTTGATAAGTGA
>OY735219.1:13682531-13812531 GCA_963457665.1 Thysanoteuthis rhombus | reverse complement strand
GATAAATAGATAGATAGATAGCCTACCTTGTGTTAAGTGTCGCCCGTCTCTTCACCTGTGATGTCCACGGACACAGTAAAAGCGTTGGCCACCACAATTTTTGTTGAAATTTATCAGCACCAGAAGAGAAGAGTTAGTCACCGTAATCCAGAAATGTATCACTTCCTTTTTATTTAATTAAAAAAAAAATTGTATATATCTTTTTTAATAAAACATTCCTTCTTTCTTTTCTTTGTGGATTTCAGTTGGTTTCAATTTTTAGTCCAGAGATTACAAGGTGGTTGATATCTGTTGGTTCCTAAATCATATATACACACAATTTGCAATTTCCAGAAGTGGGCACATAAACGTTTCAAATAGTTGACAAAATAAAATTGTTTTCCAAAGCTCACTCTCCAGTATATGTATATATATATGTGTGTAATATTTTGTATTATAATTAGTGCATATATGTAATATACATGTATATATTTACGTATATACACCTGCAAAACACAGCTTTACCGCCACTCAAGATAAAAATACTCTCCTTTTTTCTTTCCTTTTTGTCAGTCAACCGCTCCGTTCCCGAATCACGCACTCATATACACAGCACGCATGCAATATGTATGTAAAATTAAGCAAATAAATAGATGGATGTATATTGTATTATGTATGTATTGTGTATATCTGTCAAGTAAAAAAAAAAGGGAGAGAATGGTTTTCTCTGTGGTAAGTCCACGGCTACCGGTCCGTGTGGTTTGCAGTGTATATACTACAGTGCCGTTCTTACAGCAACGCGCACTGACTCGGTTTGAAACTCAGTAGCAGTAGCAGCAGTAACGGTAGCATGTCTCTCAACACCCTCCCCTTCCTCACTATCCTTTTTTTTCTTTCTTTCTTTCTGTTAGAAACCGTCTATCAAGACTGTCAACATTAACGTGGTCAACGTCAACATAGGTTTCTTCAGTTTTACAGGTTGGTCTGCCAAAGTGTGTGATGTGTACATGCCACACCAATGGAGCTAGAGGGAAGGCTGGAAATATAAACATTTACTTCGTGTCTGGAGAATAAGATTTTTTTTTTGTTCTTTTGAAAAATCCCTTCTCAACTAGGTTTTTAGTGGGGGTTCAATTTACAATGCAAGTTTTTACTAAACTGATCCTTTCGTTTGTGTCCAGCTGTGTTAACTGGTTGTTTTTTTGTTTTTTCAAATTTGAATTTTTTTTGTGAACACTGTCCAACAAAACGCCGAAGCAGTGACACTCATTGAACACACCCCATTTCTAAATTATTTAATTGATCACCCCAAAGATGGCTGGTTGTCGAAAAAAGAAGACGTTGATCACATGGTGGTTTCTATCGAGTAACTAACCAGGCTTGTCTATTTGTATTTGCCTTCCTTTCTTTTTTTCTTTCTTTTTTGTTTCTCTCTCTCTCTCTCTCTCTCTCTCTCTCTCTCTCTCTCTGTGTCTCTCTCTCTGTCTCTGTCTCTGTCTCTCTCTCTCTCCACATGTTGATCACATGGTGGTTTCTATGGGGTAACTAACCAGACTTGTCTATTTGTATTTGCCTTTCCTTCTTTTTTTTCTTTCTTTTCTTTCTCTCTCTCTCTCTCTCTCTCTCTCTCTCTCTTCACATCATAACGATCTGAATATAAACTTCAACTGGATTTCGTTCGCTCTCTCTCTCTCTCTCTCTTTCTCACACACACACACACAAACACACACACACACACACACCATTCGCTGCACTATCATCTACTAATAAAATGGATTAATCTACAAATCCCTCTCTCTCTTTCTTTTCCACCCTCTCTGTGTTTCACTTCTCCCCCCTCTCTGTGTGTATGTGTTAGTGTGTTTGGCATATCACTTCTCATAATCTATAAGTGTGTGCTTGTAAGCATGTGTGTGAGCATGCGACTGTTTACACTGTAGCTTTCCAGAACTGTATTTACATATGAACTAGAAAACTTTTCTTACAGGTATACCTTGATTAGTGCGGGTGGTTCGTTTCAAGATTTTCCGTATTGTTGAAAACTGCAGTGTTCAAGGTCTTATCATAATTCAACGTTTTTTGTTTATTCTTATATTGATTTGTACAGCAATGCCTTAAACCGTACTACATCAAAACCCATACTCATTAAAACCGCACAGTTCGAGGTATGGCTGTATATCTCTTCTATCTTATTTAAAAAAATGTTTTTCCACCTGCGTGTGCGTGTTTCGGTCTTTCTTTCTCTCCTTTCTTCATTGTCTCTATCGCTCTGTCTCAAAGGCTCTCTCTCTCTCTCTCTCTCTCTCAGTCCATAGCATAAACATATTTAACAACTACTTCTCTCTTCCTCTCTCTCTCTTTCTTTTTCTTTCTCTCTTTGTCTGTTTCTACTACGGTTCATTAAACATTACTCGACTATATCCCCCTCTCTCTCTCTCTCTCTCTCTCTCTCTCTCTCTTCCTCTCTTCCTCTCTGGTCCAGTCTCTGCACATAAGCCTTAGCATATAGACTGGACTACTGCAGTGGCGTAACAAGGGTTATCAATGTCTGGGAGATGGGGGGGGGGGGCAAATACAGTACCCGGGGGGGGGGAAGTATACCCTGGGTGGAGCAATAATTATTATTTACCATATATATACATTTATAGGCCAGAGGAAATTTTGCAGACCTTCACACCTGTACCCGGGGGGTGGGGGCGACTACCCCTTCTCACCCCCCTTTCCTCTTGACTACTGTGCTCTTCTTGGTTCGTAAGTGAATCTATGCTTGCCAGAACGAAAAACAACAGATTGATATCGTGTGGTTGTTGTGGGGGGTCAATGTTGCAGCTCATTCGTTGCAGACGTTTGTTCCCATTTCGAGTTTAATATCTCCGTGAGACTGACTGAGCAGATAACGGTTCAATACAATGGACTGGGTTCAACCTTCAGCCGGGACAGTCTCTGTTCGCTTCGCACTAATGCCCTTGGGAAAGGCATGGATTCATCTCTCCTCCTAAGTCTATTCCAAAAAGCAGAAACTTGCCGAATAAGTAGTGATGTGACATGTGAAGCCGTTGCCAGCATAAGGGCACTGCTCACTCTATATTCCCCAGTAGTTCAAAATCTGTGATAAACTCTAGTCCAAGTTGATTTTGTTTCCCCCTTAACAAGAACAAGAATATTCCTCACCTAATTCGGGGGAATAAATTCTTCACTGTTTGTTTGCCTATCACATTTAACCAAACCTATATATAAGATGAACATTTCCCTATCATGATTTGAAATTACGACTAAGTGATTGGTAGGCAGCTCTCTTACTAAATGAGCCTAAACAGACTTGTCGAATATCTAGGAATTCATTATATATACATATATACAATACAAAGGTTGCGGTAATAATCTTCAGTTGGAATAGAAGTAGGAGTCCACTTTGATCCTGCTGTAGCCAGGCTCTTTTATTATTTTTATCAGTATTATTGTTGTCATCGTTGTAAAATATTATGATGAATATGATATATGGTGATAATAGGTGTTCAGAACTTCAATAAATAATATAATAAGAGCCATGTCAATCAGGTTTATAGTATTCGTATCAGCCATCAGCGCCTCTTCCTACCTATCCTTTTATGTAAATACCTATCTTTTTGTCCTCCCTCACCTCGTAACCTTTTATTGAACTACCGAACTTCCTTTGCTCCCTTCCAATCGTGACAGTCACACTTATAGTATCAGTAGCAGCTATCAGTCGATCCTGTTTGTTATACTCTGTGGCAACGGTCAGAGAAGCGAATGGTCATGGACCAGTGGTTATAATGAGTAATTATTTTGAAAATAAAATTCATGTCAATCATTCTATCCGGACAAGGAGACCAGAGCCAGTCATTTGTAGAGGCACGCCTAGCTGCATGCAGGGACAAGCTACACTCTACTCTAACTTCTGTGCCAACTCAAGATGATTTCTGCAACTTTCGTATTGTAAATATGATAAATGAACTATATATATATATATATATATATATATATATATATATATATATATATATATCGTTTAAACATATTCATTTATTCGAATGAAAAAGGCCCATTTTTGTATAATATAAAAGATTTGAAAGAAATTTTCAGCAGTAGTTGCAGCAGTCCTTTAGCGTCTGTCGATGGACATAAAACCATCCGAGGATTCGCCATATCTCTTCATCATGGGCGTCGCGGAGCCAATACCTCTAGAACTTGTCTAGTTTGTCATAATAGCTTATATTTTGCCAGCCACAGTTTCGTATATGATCTCTCATGGAATTTATCATATCTCTGGTCCCTGTTTTTTTCTTTCTAATATACTATGCTGTCTTGTTGTCGCCCAATGCCATTTGATTTTTCTAGTAGATTCAATGATATCCCAGACTATCTATTTATCAAAATAAAATGAACCCCTACGTATTTGTAAGAAAAGTTTCCGTAGAAATGGAAGACTTGTCGATTTGGCTCAGTCGCTTAGTTGGTCACGGTTTCAAATCATGCAATGGGAATGACTAATCTTATTTATCGGTTTGGTTTAAAAGGATGGGACCGACAAACAACGAAGAGTTTACTCTTGGAATTAAGTGAGGATTGTTGTCATTGTTTTTACGGGGGGGGGGGGAACTCCAGCCTCCAATTTGGATTGTAGTTTGATAGAAGATAGATATGTTCCATGCTGTTTGTAGCCGTTTCCAGCATAGCACAGGGTATTGAAATAGAATAGAGATTAAACATGAAGACTTTGAAAAAATGAAAATTATGGAACATAAAAGAATGACCGGCCCTATTCTTCTTGGCGTCCCGACGGGTCCTAAATTCGGCGCCCTTCAAAGTATTCTAATATCTTATTTATACAAATATCTATTTGTGACTTCGCCTTATCCAACATAAGTTTTCTCCTAGGCCCCGGTTATTGCGAGCACTGTGTCTCCTTAAGCCACCTGAACTTGACTAAACTTGTCGTTGATCATGAGAAATTCCCTCACCGATTGTTTCTTTTGCTTTCACCACGACAGAGGGTATTTAGCTGTCAGATATTCCTGAAAAATCTGACTTCACATCAGGGAATATCCTTATTTTGTTTTTATCTTGTTTGATGTACTCATTTTCCAATTTTTCCATTTGTATCTGGAAAGTCCTATTGTCTGAGATGCATCAAAGACACCTCTAGTTCTTGGTGCCCTGGGCGACTACCCACTCTGCATAGAGCTGAAGAGTGTATTCATAATCACTGGAGCATTGGAAGCGATCATAGAACTTTTGCAAAAGAAGTTACCAATTTAGAGCTTTTCATAGCCATTTTACGGGACAAATCTAGCCATTTTAGCTATTGAATAACAAAATGGCAAAGCAAGTTGTTTTTTTTAGCGTTTTTTGACCCTTTTTCCCAGTCAATTTAGCACGAAAAATCTGTTCAATCTCCAACAGCATAGAAGAATTAAAGATCCGAGAAAGAACTGAGTCAACTCAAATCACTGAACTTTTGGAGAAAGCGAAAATATCGAGGAAACCCTAGTGAAAGCCACCGGTCACTACTAACTAAATGCAGAGTGTGCCATGAAGATTCATCCATTATTTTTTCCAATCCATTGAAAATTAAATGGATTTACGTCTATAGTACAAAGCACATACATTTCCCTGGCCATACTGCATTCATACAGTTATTTTTCGATACGATCACCTTTTGCCGTGATCATGGCGTTTCGATGAGAGGTAACTGGCTCACATGAAGGCTGCACTGTTTCCTTGTCGGAATTGGACCAGGATTTGACGAGAGTGTGTTTCAGGGTTGCAACACTGCTGTAGGTGATCTTTGAAACATCGCTCTCCAAGATGAATCAGATGGCGAAATCCATGAGATTGGTTCCCGTGCTTGTGCGAGGCCGGGTGTTCTTGTCCCAGAATCCGTTGAAATTCTCTTCACACCTCGTCTGGGTGAACAGGTGCATCATCTCAGATGAAAACGTAACGCTCTCGAAAGACTCCATGACCCAAGGGGACACTTTTTCCTCAAGCATTTTAAGATAAGCTTGGCTATCCTCTCCAATGAAGAGCAAAGTATACTTTTCCCTGTCTAATGCAGTTGTAACCCACACCATCAACCCTGCAGGCTTGTAACAGCGGAAGTGAACTCTGCAACCTCTAGAAAGGTCTCCAGCATCAGCCACATAAACAATTTGGGAATTTCTCACCGTGCACAGCGAAAATATTCTCATCAGACCAGATGGAGGCTTTGTGCGCGGCCCTCTGAAATTCCTCCAACATTTCCTTCCCTCTATCGAGGAGCTTTTGCATTGAGGCAGTTGAAATCAACGTCGATGTTGCATTTTATATGAATTCTGCCTTAAATCTTCTTTCATAAACCTGTTCAACGATTTTCTTCCGAAATGATTCAGCGAGGATTTCTCCTCATTCGCTTCTCCGCATCTTCGACGACCATTCTGGCGCAAATCGAGCGATTTCTGTCAGTGATTAGCTTGCTTAAGGTAGTGTCAGTCTCATTAAAAAGTTTCACGAAGTTATGACCGGTCTTTCGGCAAATATTCAGTTCTTTCATCACTTGATTGTTGTGCAATTTAGATTTCTTCAAAGCGACGAAAGACAAATGAAAATGCAGCAAAAATATTAAGGATAGACGATGTTCTGTACAAAGGTTCAAACTTTTAGGTCAAAATCTTGGTTTATGAGATATAATTGCATGATGGGTAAATCTCCATATACAATAATAATAATAATGATAATAATAATAATAATAATCCAAGAACAACGCCATAAGAGCAATCTACAAAAAGGTCAAGATAGACAAAACACAGAAAAACAGAAAGTGTTGATTACGTGGATATAAAGATGGGACAACCAATCACATAGTAAGCGAGTGTAGCAAACTAACCCAGTTGGAATATAAAAACAGACAAGGCTGGGTAGGTAGGTTGATCCACTCAGAACTGTGCAAGCGAATGAAAGTCGAGCATACATAGCAATGCTACATGCACAGACCAGGATCTGTCTTGGAGAATGAAACTCATTGGATTGTTGAATAGCAAAAGATGCAGAAAAGATAAGAGTAAAGATCTGACAAATATGATCATAAAAATCAGGAGAGTTCATAAGCAAAACAAATGGAAACAATAATGTAGGGAAATTCTCAAAAGCAACTCTAGAACCGATCAAATGAAAAATAGATGAAATATGGAAATGAAGGCTAAGTAAGACGAAATTGAGAGAACAGAAGTAAACAAACTGATAAACAAAAGAACGAGAGGAAAGAAAAAAAACGAAGAAAATGTGGATAAGATAGAACGATTGGTTGGAAAGCATTTAGTGAATATAGAGACATATTGAAAAGTACTTTGCTAATACGCGTAAATTTACAATGAATGTATAATATGGCGTATAAAAAATGCAACATAGAAACGCACGAAATCACTTGAAAACAAACTCAAAATAACACAGAGAGCAATGAAAAGAGAATGATGGGAAAAACTCAAAGGGGTAAAGAAAAAAAGCATGGGTCCGAGAGCATACCAAAGTAGATGTTATAGAAGTGATTAAGTGACAAAAATCGAAATGGGCTGGACACATGACAAGAAGGAAGAATAACAGATGATGCAAAAGGTTAATAGATTGGTTCCGAGTCATAGCAAACGTAGTAGAGGGCACATGTTGGAGAGATGAGATCGAAAATTTTGCTTGTAAGATATGACAGGGGTTAGCACAGTCACGATCGGTATGAGAGATGGAAAAGGCATTTGTCCAGCAGTGGACTCATGAAAGATGATTATTATGATGATGTTGTGATAATTTCCTGTTGTATTCCTGAACAGCAAATAAATATACATCTTGAAAGGAATAATAAACAGGTCTGGTTTGTCAGTGAATAGAATTTGTAACTAGACCAACATCCGGTGGCAGCATACTGTATTGTGGGTCATCAATTAAAAATTGGGAAAAAGGGGTGATGAATGAATAAATTACTCCTCTCGCTTTTTGTCGGGCGGTGATCACTGAGAATGTCCGAATTTTCAAAGTAAGCGTAATTGCTGCAGGACTCAAACTAGATGACAAATTTAGGATCAATTTACATTGTAAACAACCCCCAGTTTTTCTGTGGGGTGTTAAAAAACATGTTCAAATTCCAGCCTTCTAGATCCATTTCTGCAGCCTGTTTGCGTGATAAGTGCATAGCCGGCCAGACCAACTTGAAAGCTGAAGAAACCTGTGTTGACAGTTTTGGTTGCCGGTCTCTAACAGGGACAACTGGATAGAAAGTGTGAATCAAGAGGATATGCGCAAACGGCTTTGTTTCTATCACGGGAACAATGGCGTAAACACAAAACAGAAAGTCTTCGTGGCAAAAATATTTTGAGACTTTGACATTTAATCTGATCAGGAGAAGAGAGAAACTTAATATAAACAAAAAAGTGCCTAGATAGGAGATGTTTCCGTTGCATCAGACCACAGAGTGAAATTAAAGAAGACAGATCTGGTTAGTCACTCAAGATAAACCTTCACGAGACCAACGTCTTTTTGAAGCATGCTGTGTTAGGGATGATCAATCGAAAAAAAATATAAGAAGGGGTTATCAAAGGGTAAGTTACTATTCTTGCCTTTTGTTGAGCAGTGATGTTCAAAAGACACTGAATTCTAAGAAATAAAAGTGTGAATTCTGTCGGTCACACACAAAGGGACCAATTTAGCAAAATATTTGGATTTTGAATTGACAAACATTCTTGTATTGTCAGCCAGCCAGATTAACTTAAATAATGAAGAAACCTATGTTGACAGTTTTTGTTGACGGTTTCTAATATCATGATACTGCTCGGGGTAACGTAACGGTTATAGGTACGGAAAACGGTACCGAGTTGCTGTAGAGTTTGTTTATCTTCATCCTGCACTGATCTACAGCAAACATAATTGGGAAAGGCATGAATCGTCTTGTCCCTCAGCTGTGGGTAATTAACCAGACAGTTAGAGCCTTTTTACACCTATAAAATATTATTAAAAAAAAACATAGGCAATCGCCATAACTGTTCCCAAGTCCAGGTGAAAGAAACCATGAGGATGAAGATGATGATGATTGTATGTTATAGAAAATTAACATACGTTATTGACAGGTTTCGTTTTGTATTATCCAAACTCCCCCCACTTCTCCAATACCATATTCTTCGTAGTTTTTCGGCCATTTCTGAAGACTGGAGGCCGTTATTCTTTTAGTTCCAGTACACTACTCAGTATTTTGCAGATCCCTGTCAAGCTATGGCCTACATAGTTTCAATCCTCCCTCTTATCTCCAAGTCCTCCAAAATTGACTGTTCCAAATGCACCTACTATAAATGACATCACCTTGATCTTCTTGTTCCCAATCTTTCTTAGCTCCCGGGCCAAGTTCCGGTACTTTTCTACTCTTACTTGTCCACTGTACGGACCCCAGGCATAGCCACGTCTATGATTTGCCATGTTTACTTTTCGTTTTGTACAACTACCAGATCTGGTTTTCTTGCTTAGCATTTACAGAGAATACGTCGACACCATAGCCAATAAAATCTTGCAAGATGGAACCAATTTCACCTGAATTAAAGAAAGTAAAATGAAACTGGGAGTTCTGCAATCATCTAACCATATAATGAGCTCTTGTGCAAATGTTCCGGTTCATTTGTTTATTTGTGCTCAAATGGGATGATCTCATTGGTTGTTTTACCTTCATATTATGACATAATGAAAAATACGCCATAGAAACTCTCAAGACTTCGTGTCTGATCATGGCACATTAAAAGAGCTGACTTAAAAACACAGCTTAAAATTAAGATACTTGAATTATCAAAAATAAATTACCTAATAAAATAGCTTAGGCTCCTAAGTGCCGGTCCATGCATAAATAACCCCATCATTTCTGACAGGTATATGCTTGCAAATGATGTAATGGTTCGCTTGGATATAGCGTCCAAAGCTTATGATCAGAACTGATTACATCAACGATGGAAAAATTATATGAATAAAAAATGAATAAGAACTCAAGAGAGAAAATTAAGGAGAATAATTGAAACTAATACATTCATAGAACTTTGATAACTCAATTAAGGAAGAGAGGAAGAAAGAAAGTAAGAGAGAAAAAAAACAACACTTGAATGTGTCCAAGATCCTGTAATGATTCATAACTCTTTCTTAAAGTGTCTTTAGCCTCAATTACTTCAAATCAGAAACAGAATTGAGCTGTATTCGAGGTATGTCCATAAAAATACTCTGTAATTTGTTTTCAACAAAAACAGCCTACCTAGCATAATGGTACCTTAGTCCTTTCAAAGTACTCCCCTAGGGGCCTTGTACACCTACCCCAGCGGCCACTTCTCTTTTTAAAGCAATGTGCAAAGTTCTAGTTCAGGATCACCATCAACTGCCTTGTTGCGTTCTCCTCAATCTCGTCCGTGGTCTGATATCTCTCCGGGAAAGCCAAAAGTCGCAAGGAACCGAACCTGGATTGTAGGAGACTGACAGATCTAAGTGATTCGATATTTTTCAAGATAATCTGAACAAGACGTGGAGAAAAGACAGGCTCAGTCACATAGTACATAAGCTCACCCAACGGCGTCTCACTGCCGACTGAATAACCCTATGGGAGAGTGTCTGTTCACTCACGCGCAGTAAGATATCTTTCTAGTTCGTAGCTAAGTTACACCAAGGCCTCTCGAGATATTAAAACTTTCTGGTTGGTGGTCAGATTAGACATTTTTTTTAATGTCGTGAAAACCAATAGAAATAAAACAACGATCATACAAAGCTCTGGAAAGCTTCTTTTTAAAAATCATTTATTGTTTTAATGTCGTTTGTCATCGATGATGGTAGGATGAGGCTATTCAGGTTAGATTCGTGGACCGTAGTTTGCTGACGCCCGCCCCAGATGCTTTGGGACTCAACATGCTATTTGGCCCATTACTCCTGAGATCGAAACTTGTGTAAATATGAGACCAGACT
This sequence comes from Thysanoteuthis rhombus, assembly GCA_963457665.1. NCBI lineage: Eukaryota > Metazoa > Mollusca > Cephalopoda > Oegopsida > Thysanoteuthidae > Thysanoteuthis > Thysanoteuthis major. Next base: position 13,801,587 of record OY735219.1, on the reverse strand, counting down.
CTCCTGTTGATTCAGTGAAATATCTGCGAATAATAACAACAACAAAGAATTCGATATATAATAACTTGTTTAATGGCTACCTTGGCCTTGTTTATAACTATTTCCAAATAAATAAATGGAAAGTACTATATGGTTAGCATTTTCCCTAAAAGTAAAAGAGTTTCCCCTTATCTTTTATCCCCAAAAGAGAGGAAAATGTTTCACTTTTCATGATGAGAAAAAAAATCAAAAATAGAATGAAATCGGAATATGAGGTCAGGTATGAAAAAATAACTTTAAAGATTGAAGCCAAGTGAAGAAGAAACTTCAAGAAAGTGTGATCAGAATAAACGTATTCTCATGAAGTCACGACCTTTTCTTACGACGTCACAGCCGGCAGACACAAAAGAAAGGTTCAGTTCAGCTTTATAGTTGCATCGTAAACAGAACCGTCTCGTGAAGTCACAACCCCTTCTTATGACGTCACTGCTGGTGGACACAAAAGAAATATTTAGTTCAGCATTATAGTTGAATCGTGAATGGATCCCCTTATGAAACGTAATGTAATAGTTGAAAATCACTGGACTTATTTTATTCTTCAAGCTAGAAAAGTTTTTTCCGTGTTAAAGTAACATACATACGAACATATTATGTACAGACATAAATCCTATCATGATAATGTTGATAACACCGGTTAATAGTTACGACATTGTCACTGATAATAAATTTTAGTATTTGGCTCCAAACAAATTTATCATTCATTCATTATGTATTTTCCAATTATTATTTGAGTAATTCATTGCATAGTAGTCTTTTACAAAGCAAGGAAAGATTTCTCTTGTTTTAAAACCGATCCTTGTTTGATAATTTCTATTTTATTTCATAATGAATATGGCACAAGTTCATAAAATTCCTGGCGCATGAAATGAGGAAAAGAATTCAGCTCATTCAATTGCTAGATAGCTCTGAGAGGTCATAGGATATCTGTATGTACTAAATGATTTCATTGTTTGTTACATTGATCATAACCCCCACAGAGGTCAATGGAAAGAAAATGTCAGGAATAACTGTTAGTGATAGAAAAAGAAATGGTCGTCAAGCAAGAAAAAAGGACAAAAGACTATCCAATTGGTGCCGGAAGGACAATAAACTCAGTAGGAAACGACCAGACACAAGATAGGGTGACGGAATAGGGAAGTTTGTGGGAAAATCACGCTCGTCAGAGAAAGAGATTGGAAAAGCCTTCGTTCAGCAGTAGACATATAACTGCTGATGATATGGAAATTGGTATTTATCAGATAATGTTATCATAAAGGTTTATGTTGGCATCTAAAACATTCTATAACCCGATTCCTTGACTTCTTTTATCAAGTCTCATCTAATCTTATCATTTTTTCTTTATTGTGATTTTTTTTTCAAAATAATCAGTGCGTCATCTCTGTATAAACCAATATTTTCTTTGTTCATCATGTTTGTACGGTATCTATTATGTATTATCAAGTGAGTTCAGAAATTTCTGCTGAATCATAAGATCCCATGGGAAAATCCTTGTTTGATGTTGTTCGAATAGTTTTCCTGTAGCGAAAGATTATTTTCATGTCATTTTCACTGATTCTGGTGTTTAGTTTGGCAAAATTTCTTCATCTTAGCGTTTCTTCTCTTACAGATGGGTAGTAATTTATGGTGTCGAATCGTACGAATTGTTTTTTGCAGATTATATATATATATATATATATATATATATATATATATATATATATATAAATATATATATATATATGAGCATAGAATGCACATAATTCAACTTCGTTATGCGTAATTGTCTCACCAACTTATCAAAAAGTTAGCAAAAGAATGAAACTGCTGAAAAGTGATGAAAATAATAATGTGATTGAAGAAGCAACTAATGTATCTTTTCGAAATATATTTCTTCAGGTATTTGCCACAATCCATATATATATATATATATATATATATATATATATATATATATATATATATATATATATATATATTATAAAGACATTTATTTATAATCTGATAGAATAATTATGAATGCGTCATTTTCACAACAAAGTCCTTTCGAGACCACATCCTGTTTTAATAAAATAGGTGAATATGCCAGTTGACTTGATTTTGACTGGATCCTACTGCACATACCGTGGTCAGACGAGTTGACTGAAAGAAAAAACCTCATCTCTGGTTCAATCTCGAATTTTCTCTCTAACCAAAATTCCATATAAAACGACAACTCAACCAAGAACCAAAGATTTTCTAGCTGTATTTCGACGGTCCTACCACTAAGACGAAGATCCCCGTCAAGATGAAGCAGTTTATTACTTTGGCATTCAAAAGAGGAAGAGGTAGTTCATGAATTGATGATGATTACGGTGTATTTTTTTTAAAAAGTATCTCATCATGTAAAAACTGTAATCACTTGTGAATAATACATTCATCAATTGATCATTCCTAACACGGCATGCTGCTCAAAGACGTTAAGACGGCGGTTTCTATTGAGTGACTAATCAGACCTGATATCAATTCCGATATTTTAGTGTTTGCTTACTTTAAAAAATGTGTGTTTCTCACGGGACAATGATTTATATTTGATTTTGTAAGTCTATAAACATCAGAGAAAATGGAAATCAAAATAAATCTATTCAATTATTAAATTTTCGTTGATTCTTTGCAGAGGCTTGATCTTCGCAGACATTCCAGCCTCGTTATTAATCTTTGCTTTGTCAGTTCTTGGTTTATAAGCAAAGGATTCTTTGTTATTTTTGCGTCAAGTTGTGATCAGAAATCATTAACCAAAACTGTTAACATGGGTTTCTCCAGTTTTTGAATTGGTCAGGCTTGTTATCTATGGGACGGGAGCACTGGAATTTAAACATTTACTCCTTATTATGCCGAAAAAATTGTTTTCTCAAAATTACCCTCCCAGTAAGTTTTTAATGGAAAGTCAATTCGCAAAGTAAGTTTATGCTAAATCGACCCCTTTGTTTGTGTCCGGCAGCATTCACACTTGTTTCTTGAAAATTCTGAATTTTTTAGTCATCACAGCCGAACAAAAGGCGAGAGAGGAAACTGATTTATTGATCGCCCCTTTTTTCCATTTTTTTTCAATTCGATCACCCCCAACACAATCAGCAGACAACATGTGGGTCACGTGACAGTTTCTATCAAGTGATTACCCAGACCTGTTTTCATGGACCTTCGGTTTCAGTTGAGCTCGCCAGAGGGCACAATTCATCTTATTTTGCAGTTGATGAGATTCAACAAGGATTTTGGTTATCATTCATTTGTCGGGAAGGCTAAAGTGAAAATTGGAAAATTAGAAAATCTGAAAAATGCCTCATTCATAATTTATTTGGATTTTTAATAAATTCACTTTCACTTACATTATGTCAGATTTTCAAATCCAATAACCTCTCTCGTGTATCTAATACTAGTCTCCGTGTCGTAAAAAATGGCGACTGTTCTATTAATTACACAGAAGATTAATCACAAATAGTTTTACTTTCCAGCAGAGGAAATAATCTCTTTTAAGATGTCTCGACTGTCTCCTTTTAAACTTCCTACAGTGGATCAGTTTACGGTTAATGTAATTCTCCTCTAAGAAGTCTCGTCTGTCCCATTTACAACATCAACATCGGGTGGTTTTGGGGTTGCCGTGCTGGTGGAAGTAGATTTTTGCAGCTGGAGTGGGGGAAGAAAAGAAGTTGAACGTAAAGAAATTAAAAATTGAAATGTCATACGAACCAACCAACCCACACTGAGTGTTATATGTTATATTCTGTGTTAGATATTGAATAACCGAAAGAAAGACATAGAATCCACTGATCTTCAAGATGTAAATATTATTTGTCAAATGCACGGTGGTTTCATGACATTAAGCAACGTGGGTTGCTTCCGGTCATAAGGTTCTGACGATAAACGTAGAACTGTGGCTCCACCTTGTTGCAGTAATGTCGCAGCTCATGCAATCAGTAAACATGTCATAACCTTCAATAAAAATCAGGTTTTATCAAAACACAATTGGCCTATTTACCCGATCGCCCATGAGAACCGAGTGTGACACAAGGTCGGTTTAATGTAGGGATACCAACCACGCAAGTGCGTAAGTAGGCTATCGGCGAATATTGTCTTTGGTCCTTGCAACGACGTAATCCCTTTTTGCTGAGGCTACACAGAGCAGTAACAGGTCTCATGAAACAAAATCCCAATCGGACATGGTGTCGTATCTGTGTCCGCCCGGTTTTCAATGGACATCCTATTTGTCCGAGCTCGCACGAAAACAGTGTGACTCAAGTTTGGTTTAACGTGGGTATTCCACAAATAAGGAGGTGTGGGTAGAATGATTAAAAGAATTCTTATTAGTCATTGCAGCAGTACCAGGTGTTTTGATACTAAATCCCATCGGCAACTAACTTTTCATCGTATTGTTACAGTCCTATTTATATCAAACCGTAGGAGTCAACTAATTTGCAATAATTTAATTTCAAGGATTTTGAATGAATTTTAAAGGAAATATTTCGTAATTATCTCTATGAATTCAAATTTTTCATCGTACTTAGAGCCGGTTTACACTTGAAATGGCGTGGGTCAGTTTTCTAAAAAGGAACAGCTGGAGCAGTAGCCAGCATAAGGGTACTTTCTAAAGTTCGATTCATACGAAAGTTGCGCCTTGGTCCAGAAGCTTCCAGTACCGAATTTTAGTTCAATCCAACGATCTATAAAGCAACTATACTTGAGGAAACTGCAAGTGGTACAGCCTCCCCACCAAATTAATTCTGTCTGTAGATCTATACTTCGCTCCTACAATAATCAACTGCACTTTCTTGCTTTTTAGTCAAATAATGAAACATGTAGGAAAAATAAACCAAACATGTCTGGTTAGTCACCCAATAGAAACCAATGTGTTTTGGCGGCAAGCTGTGTTGGGGATGATCAATTAAGAAAATAGCAAAAGGTGGAATCAATGAATCAGTTACTTCTCTTGTCCTTTGTTGGGTCTGGATCATGAAAAAAAGTTCAAATTTTCAAAAAAACAAGCGTGAATGCTGTCGGACAATAACTAAGGGACCAATTTAGCATAAACTTGCAATGTATATTGAAACCACACTAAAGACTTTTTCGAAAAAACAAATCCCAAAACGTTTTTCCTAAACGTTACATTTTCCGCTCTCTAGTTCACGCCATACACGCATACATAGCAAGCCAGCCGGACCAACTAAAAAACAGAAAAAAACTTATGTAGACAGTTTTCTTTAACGGTTTCTAATATATCCATTTTAAAGTTGTATAGGTCATTACATTTGAGAGACTTGTAAATACTGAGCTTGACCCCAAACCTGACCTTTACGATGAGAGTCATATTTTGAAAACGAAGTGCGTCTAATATGCCTCAGAATACAATACTTACAGGTTTGTTTTTTTTCTTCTAATTTGTTTATCTGTCATTTCATTAGGTTTATATCTATGTATATTATAACTTTCGGTTTAAAAGCGTTGAGTTGGTCGGGCTTTAACCGTTAGCATATATTCCATACAGTAGCGTTCCTTTGAATTCTGAAAAGGGTCGGTCATGAAACATTTCACACACACACACACACACACATATATATATATATATATATATATATATATATATATACACACACATATATATATATAGAGAGAAAGATAGACAGATAGATAGATAGATAAAGAGAGAGAGATAGAGAGAGATAGAGAGAGATAGATGCTGTTCTAGGCGTTGCTTCACCTATTGTGATAGTGCACAATATTTAAAAATTTCAAAATATAGCGTAGGCATTCATTGTGATCAACGAACAAGCCCTTCCCTAACCACAAACCTTGAACTGCAAGGAGTGGATAATGATAGAATAAGATGATAATTAAAATGCAAACACACACACTCACGTGCACATATATACACAGCCACCACAAACACACACGTATATACACACATACACACACTATGAAAGCCCCAATAGTATACAAAGACAAGAGGAAACAAAGAGAAAACAGTTGTCCGTTGACTGCAATGAATCCGTGAAACTGTTGAGTTATAACAAAATCTGTAAACAACCACTTCTCCCCACCTCTGTCTGTCCGTCTATCTGTCTGTCTCTCTCTCTCTCTCTCTAAATATATATGCAGTTGCTGGCTGAATTTTTATCCGTAATTTTAATTTTATAATGGTCGATATATATGATTTATATTCGCCATTGAATTGAGTGTATTGGTACGAGAGGAAATCCTTATTTTGTTCACTGTCTTGGCCAAATGATAAATTCACCGTGTAATAACGGAAGAACATTGCAATTGAGTTGCAAAGTAGTATAAGGCATTTATAATTATTTCTTAATATAATTGTCCGTGTTGAGAAACAAATAGAGCAGATAGACGGTGAATTAACAAAACGAGAACTTGGAGTAAAAGCATTTAGTTGCGCCTCTACTTCACCGATGGCTGTTTGGCTCAAATGTTCGAGTAACGCCACGTTGAAGCGACGACCTTGTCGGTTGCAGGTTCGATTCCTGCAGCAGTCCCGTCTTCTTTAAAGGTCAAGTGATACATTCACCGTGTAATAACGGGGGATCACTTTAAACAGAGTTTTATAGTAATATAACGTATTTATAATTATGTATATATATATATATATATGTGTGTATGTAGATAGAGAGAGAGAGAGAGAAAGTGAGTTGGATGGAGACAGAAGGGGTGAAGAGAAGGAAACAGAAGTAAATGTAAATGTGCGTATGTCCATTCGTGTGCACATGTCTCCCCTTTCCATCTCTCTCCCTTTCTCTCCCTCCCATGCGTACGGGCTTCTCTCATATTCTACCAATATTTCCCTCTCTACTTTGTACAATGAAAAGTCAAATGAGAAATCTGAGAGAGGCAGCAATGGAAATTGCTGAAGTTCACCCAAACCTAGTTCCCCAAACCAAGCCTTACGTATCATCAGTTCTCCAATCCCATTTCTTTTAAGAATAAGATGTTTTATCAATTAGAACCTAGATATAGTCCATTACGTATTAAGACCCAATAGTGTACCTGGTGTAAAAATCCAGACAATTGAACTCTAGGTTGTCTGATTAATTGTTCACCATCTGTGAGTTAGGAAACTTTAATTGTTCATCTGTAATAATAAATGTTTGACTACAATAATGGATAGACCCCCCACCCATCAACTCTTGCACGAAATTGGGTATTTGGCGAGACGAGTTTGATGAATTCAGGAAGTACTGGCTTCGTGATGCCCATGATAGAGAGGTCTAGCGAATCAGGAGTAAAGTCTACGTCCAACGAACGACACGAGGAGACCGATGATGATTATTATTACGATGATGATGTGTTAGTGAAATTTTACCGACATAGTAAAGATTTTAACAGTAACGAAATTCGACAGTTCTTAGAACGGGGAAATGTCACGTTAAGACCAATTTTCAAATCGGTTAACTACGTTTGCAAGGAATTAAGTGACTCGAAGAGAGAGTGGTTAAAGAGTTTTAGACAGCATTGTTTTATGTTTTCTTTTAATCGGTCCATGGCGTTGGTAAACATAAAATAATATGTTAAGAGTAGGCAAAGAAAGAGGAACACTCTTCTATGTCACACTACGTCATATAATTCCTTTTTTTTTTAAGATCAGTCTCGAGATAAAAAATAGAAAGAACAAGCAAGAAAGAGAGAAAAAGAAAGAGAATATAGAGAAAGGAAGAAAGGTAGATAGACTGTACAGTATTTATAACTAATGTAAACACTTCATATATTTATCTATAACTTTTTCATTAGCCAATGAACCATATCGCATGTTTCATTTTATTTTCGATGCAATTATCATTTTTGTTTTGGTCGTTTTAACGGTGATTAGCTTAGTGTTTCCCAATTGGAAACAAAAAATTTTATTTCAGAGATTTGTATAGACAAATGCTATCAAAAATGTAAGTACAGCGACGCAGTTTTTGAATCTCTTCTTTTGTTCTTGTTTATTCATGTATGACGTTTATCAAGATAATTTAATGGATAATTACTGCAAGATTGATTTGGTAAACTGTCAGAGATCAATTACGTCGCTTGATTCAGTAGCAGATTAGATTAGGCCAGAAAACTTTGATCTGCTTCTTTGACTATGTCTACGTCTATTACTTTTGAAATACTTTATGGGCACGGGTGGATATTGGTAACACAATGGCGAGCCTGAAGTCTTTACTAGCCAAATGCTGGTCATGTCTGCTCTTGAGAGTTTGGAGAGTACTGGCCTCTATCATTGGAGTTGGGAGACTGTTCTATGGGTTCACCACTTGTCACGCAATATGCTGCCCAAGACTTGTATTGAATCTGATTTGTCCTCTTTGAATATATAATCTCGGCTGATACTGTTGCTTTCATGATTACAGGACTGTCCACGTTGTATAATCTGCAGGTTTATTTGTGCGACTCTATCATGTCTTCTCTGAAATTCGTGTACTGCATGCTTAGTATTTATAGGTTTAGAAGTATCTCAAGTTTCTGTTAATTTTTGTCAGCTATACTTCTGTCATATTCCGTTCTGCGAAACGTTCATGTCTATTTTATTCATTTCTTTTAATAAATTCCATCAAAAAATAAAATCGAAAAATAATCTCAGAAGAATTTCGAAGGTTTAGAGTTCAGGAAATCTCTATCTGACAATTTTTCGCAAATAGCAGACACTTTTCTAGGAGTCTTCACTTTAATTAGAATTGTCCATCTTCGACGTAGTTTTCTACATCTAAACCTGCAGTAAACATGCAACAAAGTGAATATCCACACTTACGCACGTACATGATCCAAGCATAAACGAACTAGGCAGTTGCCTAAAGCCTTAAGATCAAAGAGATGCCACGAAATTTATTAAATGATTATTTATATATATATATCTATATAAGACGTGTTTATTATTTTTGCTACACCATGGGCATATGGGCGCATATATATATATATATATATATATATATATATATATATATATATATATATGTATATAAAGTTCTCGATTGTAAGATTTTAATGATTTAGAATTATTAGAAATTGAATTATTTTTTCCTATTAAAGGTTAAAAATTGAAATCTAGAAAAAAATTCCGAAAAAATTAAAGGATGAATATGAAATTTATGCGAATTATTATTGAAGACGGACAGACCAGCAGAAGAGAAGTGAGACAAGGACATTGAGAAGACGATTGAGAAAGAGAGCGATGCAGGCAGAGAGGGGGAGTGGAAGAGATCAAGAGAGAGAGAAAGGGATCAAGAGAGATAATATTGAAACAGAGAGAGAGAGAGAGAGAAACAGAGAGACAGAGAATGACAGAGAGGGTGAGTGTTAGGGAATGGAGACGCCGGTTAAAAAGGGAAGAAAGACGTTTCATAGAAAAGAAGTAAGTCAATCCAGTTTCATTTTGAGGTCAGTGGTTCACACCAGCGGCTGCTATGACACTGCATCTACCACCCACGGTCTTTTTTTTTTTTTACCGTCGCTGCTACTACGGCTAATATCACTGATGCTATTACTGCCCCCTTTTATAGCTGTTTATCGCTATCTCCCTCCGAAGAGTGACAAGCCTAACACAACTACAACAACGACTACAAATACTACTAGTGCCAATGCAATGTCAAATATTTAGCAATATACCTTACCTCCCGAATTTTCCCGTGATTTTTTGTTTACCGTTTTTGAAATATTTATAAGGGTTTTTTGCTCGAACGTCTTCCACGGTTTTTCTTCTCATCATCAAGTTTTCGAAGCCGTCAACCTGAACTGACATCGAAACTCTCAACATAGGTTTCTTCAGTTTTCAAGTTGTTCTGGCTGATTGGTTATATATGTATACAGATGGAGCTACTGAGTGAAATTCTAAACATTTATTTCTTGGTATGTTTTAAAAGAAAGAAAAACGTTTTTGTTTTTCAATCCCAACCCCCCTGTATGTTTTTTAAGCGGGGGTTCGGTTTTTGCTTTTTCAGTTCGTGCCTGGCAGCATTAATAGTTGTTGTTTTTTCTTTACTGAAAATTCAGACACTTTTTAGTGATCACCAAGAGAAGGCAAGTTAAGACATTTATTCGTTGATCACGTCTCGTTTCCAATTGTTTAATCGATCTTGTCATTCATCACATTTTCTCATCATCAACAAATGCTCTTTCTGATAAAATTAATTTCACAAATAAAAGAGGATTCATTCTTTAAACTAGACAAGATCAAATAAATCAATTAAATTGATATTATTTTCTTTGATTTAAAAAAAATCTTAATTAAAATTAATTCAATGAATTAATATATCAACATTATTATTTTCTCAAAAAAAAAACTGGTTGAATTAATTATTTCATTGTTTTTATTGTTAGTTCTTTGTTGTTTATTGTTAAAGTTTTAATTTAGATCCATATAAGCAAGATAAGCATGTTCGGACCTTACTTGAGTGATGCATTATGCATAAGGTTCAATCAGTCGGAAACGTTCATCTATTGCTGTAGGTTTAATTCGAAACGTTTGAAAACGAGAATCATAAGTTGAACGATGCGTCCACCATCCTTACGTCCTTATCTGTGATTTCCGATTTCAAAGGGATCCTAAACAAAGCAATAGAAGTATTACTAATTGTAGTTCTAGTAGCAAGAATAGTGGAGGAGGAAGAGGGGGGGAGAAAGGGGAAGGTGAGGATGCTTCCTCCAAAAATCTAGCAATTAAAAAAACAATTAGCAAGATTAAATTAAAGTAAGGGTACAGTTTTTATCGATAATTTGTTCTGGAGTCTTAGTCTATGGTCATTCTATTATCGGCTGTTAATGATTATGTATAACTATTTCAATTATAAAGTTAGAAGGAAATAGAAAAAGTTTAGCCGATTTTAGCCATTTTTGAAGATAGTTTCAGCTATTTATAACAAACGATACTCAGCAACACTGTAAAAATAAACGCTTGCTACGTCATCTATTGATCAGAATAGATATTTTTTTATGATGTCACCCATTCCCCCCCTCTCTCTCTCTTATTTACATAAACAGAACCAGCCATCTAACCGACAGACCGACCGAAAAGCGTCTTATTGAGATGTGTTGACACATCTGAAAATTATCTATTAAACCAGCCATCACCAAGTGAGCAACTATTTATTAATAGTTCATTTTACCTGTATACATCTATTTCCGGTATATTTAAACGCAGCAAAATGGGCTTATCATACCAGTCAGCAAATAGGGTTCTTTTAATTGTCAGTTCGTTGATTGATTTTGAGATAATTAATCAATTTAAGATTGGCCTTCAAACCGAGAACTATGCAATGTGCACAGGAGATAATCATGCTTAACGTCACATGGATATAAGACAGCACACTTATATCAGAGAACAAACAGAAATCATAGGAATCATACAAAACATTAGAAAACTCAAATGGCAATGGGTTGGCCATGTTCCAAAAACGTCAGACAATCTCCCGGACAACATGACTCCCTAGAAACCATGTGCAAAACTGAAGAAAAAATGAACAAAAAATAAGATGACATGACAAGCTAGACAAGATCAGAAAGTATTGGCCCCATGACAGAGAAGTCTGTTGAACCTTGGGGATAGTCTACGTACAAAGGCGGATATTAAAAGGCCGCAGCTGATGGTAATGAATAAATGAATTATTTATTTATCTATCTATCTATCTATCTATCTATCTATCTATCTATCTATCTATCTATATATATATATATATATATATATATATATATATATATATATATATATATATATATAGTTTCATCTCCATTGCTCATACCTTTAAGGATTATTGGCACTGTACCTCGATAAATACTTTAATTAAATTCCCTGTTTATTTCTTTTATTCATTTTGTGTCTAAATTCAATTGTTTCTCATTTGTACCGTTCCCGAGTTTTGTAGCAAAAGCCATAAAGACTTTACAACGTACTTCATTTGTCCAACTTATATATTCATTCGTGCGGTCTGCTTTTTGAGTCCATGCAAAGGCAGGTCTGGTTAGTCACTTAATAGAAACTGTCATGGGACCAATGTCTTTTGGTAGCATGTAATGCTGGAAGTAATCAATGAAAAAAAAATTGGTTGAAAGGTGCTACTTCACTCGCCTTTTGTCGGGTCACTAAAAGGTCCGAATTTTCAATAAATAAATAAATAAATAAATAAATAAATAAATAAATAAAAAGTAAACAAATGAAATAAGCAGCTCTCTTTTCTTAGTGATCTGCTCGCTGAATTTCGGTTATATTTTAAATGATTGTATTCTCAGCACAAGAATCCACACGTATAATAATTAGTAATGTACATCTGTCGCCTGTTACTCTTACGTCAACAGCAACGTCAATTGTCAACAGTAACTAACGGCCGAAAAAGCCTGGACCACGAAACTAGGATAGTGCCCCAGAATTGAACTTTCAAAAAAGATGTTTGACCATTGTAATACGTTTCAAGATTCGCACTAAAATGGTGCGTGATAGATGCTATTGTCCAGGAGCTTTATCTCTGTTTAGGGTTGCATATCGTTTGACAACGTTTGACAACGTTGAGAAAATTGCGAGGAATCCCAATATGTCATTCTTACAACTGCCGGCATTTGACTCCAGCATGATAATTGCCACGTATCATCGAATATTTGGGAAAGATAAGACAAACATGATGTTGGGAGGGGAAATATGGATGATCATATTGTATGATAATATTTACACTAGATCAATAGGTTGAAATTATGCTAAATAATTTGATTAATTAATTCACCTTCTCGTTACATTATTATATCAGAGTCCATCGTAAAGTGGAAGTGATTTCATGGGGTAGAATCTCGGCAACCAGATTGAATCATTGAATCATACTTAAGAACCATCCAGATTAAGTGAGAAATTGTTTCCAGTTTTTCTATGAGCTATAAGGACGGCCATTCTGAAGTTTAAAGTGGACTGTGGATGTACAATGTACACTCCTTTCAATTATGTCCATCGCATATATATATATATATATATATATATATATATATATATATATGATAAAAAATTGAAAAAATCATTAAACTCTCCAGATTTTGATAAATTTATAATCAATGATGATGGAACCATAATTTTTCTTCACATTATCAAGGTGGCATTGTTGTCGGAGGTGGCCCTGCTTTCACTAATAATAATTGTCATCTTTCGATACATAAGTTGTATATGTTTTCATACAGAAATACACATAATATGCACAAATTATTGGAGCCACCTCAAAATATAAATGCGAATTAATTGAGAATTTCATTGAAATTCATTCAGAACTTTTAGAGATACTGTGTTGACAGACAGGAGCGAATTCTGAAATGTATGGGGAAAATGCAAAAAATATCTCTCAATCAAAAAGAAATCCCTGAGCTTACCCCCAAATCTGATCACTTCTTTTCTACAATGTGACACACCCTTCAATGAAATTTAATCGAAATTAATAGGGAACTTCTTGAGATATTGCGTAGACAGATAGGGACGTATACAGAAGTGCATAGAATATTTGAAAAAAAAATATCTTTGAATCGGCAACGTTAAAAACTCTTGGACACGCAGTATGGCACACAATGCAGTATTCTTCTTTCTCTTCAAAGTCATTTTTTTTTTTTACTTTTCGTAAGGATCTGATTTTTGTTTTTCTTCACACTTTGTTTCGTAGTTTTCTTTTCTCATATCCTTTAGTTTGCCTTCCACTACAGAGTTTTTCCTTCTAACTCTTATGCTTCATTCACAGGAGTTCATGTAAGGATGACAATGGGAACTTGTTTCCTATATTTTGCACGTATTTTTTCTAGTTTCTGCTTTGGGGTATGGTTGGATAGTCTTCTGTACACATCCCAAAGGTTGATGGCATTGAGGGAGATGTTCAGAATGAAGGTGGCCCTGCAGGAGGAGGCACAGCAAAAAAAAAAAAATGAACCTCTTGAGAGAGTAGGCCCTGTCGGGGGAGGCTTGGCAGGAGATGGTCCTGTTGGAGTTGGTGGCCCTGCCAAAGGAAGATGGTCCTCTTGGAAGAGGACGGTTAGTGATGAAGGACGGTACAAAGTCACATTCCCTTTATGAAATGGCCAAAACCCTGTGTATCTAAATCCTGCCTGTTCATTTGTAGGGGTTGCTGCCTCTGGCAAAGCTACCCAGATAATTTAGATTTACGTCACAATGTTGAAAAATACCGTTGTGTGGCTTGTGTCAGTACCTTCCAAGGGGAGAGGATTTCAAAAAACAAAACAAAACAAAAAAATGATTTTCTAGACATGATAAAGAATAAATGCTAAAATTTCCGTACTTAACAAGCCAGTCAACCAGACAAAATTGGCGGCTTTTTTAATAAGAAAAAAAAAAGTAATGCAATTCTCAACGAAGGCCAAATGCCCCCCCCCAAGGCCCTGGTACATTAGAAGAGCCTGTAGACTGAAATGATAATAAGTAAATTTTTGTCTATCAGTTCCTGTTGCATTCCTGTTTGGTTGGTGGGTCCTGGAACCTAAGCAGTGCTCAGAAGGGGGCTATGGCGAAAAGAAGGTTAAGAATGGCTGATTTGAAATACTGAACAAACTGTTCCAGTTATTCAGTAAGAAAAGAAGAGAATAGAACCTTTGAAGTAATATCTCCTGCGTGAATTATTTATGACCTCTATAAGAATTCCATACGACAAACTGATAAATCGACAAACATTTCAGGCGTGCAAGCAAGCGATATATGCAGGCTTGAAAACACTTGATCCCAAAAGATTTCTAGACCTTAACTGGGACTCAAGTGAGTAGAAACACATTTTTCTTTCTCTTTTTTTTTTCTTTACTTGGTGCTTGGAGTTTAAATGCCATGCACCAACTGGCAGAAATATTGCCTTTTTAATGGTGATACGGCCAGTTTTGTGACAGGCATCGTACAACAAAGAATGTATGATCATAGGCATTTGAGATGACTAGACACATTTTCAACGTATCATGTAAACGATTTGGGTTCGACCACGCAAACAAATAGTATATGCATGAACTAGTAGTCAGTCTTCGAGAATTTTGAAAAAAAATGTAAAATACTCTGGGATTCGAAATTCAGACTGGTCATCTTTGTTGCCTCAAGGCTGTGCGCGTGTGCACGTGCACATGTTTTGCAATGACAATGAGCGCACAAAGGAAAATAATGTGCCTCCAAAGATTTCAAATTCTATTGATAGCTGACTGGATTTTTATGGAGAATATATATTGATTTCGTCTGTCGGATTCATGTGCACATACTTTTGTTATAGGGAAAATTAGGTTTTTGCGCCAACTGACTAAATAAGTTAGACGAGTCATTGCTGACCGCTCCATTCAAATGAGAAGACAAGATCTGGTTATTATGCATAAGGAATAGAAAGTCTACCAGATCGGAACGATGGGTGTCACGATTGACCACGGGATGAAAATCAAAAGAACAGAACAAAACTAGAATAATACCAGGATTTCGCCTGAGAACAAAATTAGCTATGTAACGTAAAGGTCAGAATGGTACCCGTATTAGCGGCACTCTTGATAGCGTCCGTAGGAAGTAAAGATTCAAAGAACTGTTGATATTACACATGCCTCAGCAATGCTGAGTTCGGCAAGAATACTGAGCCAGGTGCTGTAGATTTAGGAAGACTTGCTGCCACACGATTCCAGGAATGAACTTGCAGATGCATGAATAATAATAATAATAATAATAATAATAATAATAATAATAATAATAATACAGCAGAAATCTAATAAAAGGAATGAACACCTGGGCTGTGTCAGTAGTTAGGTATACAGGACCATTCCTAGGATGGACAAAGGAAGAGCTCCAATCAATGGATTGGCGAACAAGGAAACTTATGACGATGCATAAAGCATTACACCCTAGGGATGATACAGATAGACTATACGTTAAGAGAAAAGAAGGTGGTAGGGGGCTCATCAGCATAGAAGATTGTGTCCAGAGAGCTAAAACAGTCCTAGAAAGATATGTGCAAACAAATAGTGAAGAAATCATAAAGAGCGCGAGAGATAGTGCGACAAACAATAAAGTAGAAAACAATAGAACAGTACAGCAAGCAAGAAAAGAAAGATGGGAAGGGAAAAAATTGTATGGCGAGTTTAAAAGACAGATACAAGATATAGCAGACGAGGAATCATGGACGTGGTTACGAAAGGGGAACCTTAAGAGAGAAACAGAATCGCTCATCATGGCAGCCCAAAACAAAAGCATAAGGACAAACTACATAAAAACAAAAATCGACAGAACACAGACAAACAGCAAATGCCGCATGTGCGGTGAAAGAGATGAGACAGTAAACCACATAACTAGTGAATGTAGTCAACTCGCCCAGAAGGAGTATAAGCATAGACACGATAGAGTAGCAACGATGATACACTGGGAACTAAGCAAACAAATGGGATTCAACCAAGTGGAAAAGTGGTATCAGCACAAGCCAGAGGCAGTTTTGGAGAATGACAACCACAAACTACTCTGGGACTTTGACATCCAAACTGACCACCTCATCCAGGCAAGAAGACCGGACTTAGTAATAGTAGACAAAAAAAGGAAGGCCTGCCAAATAGTAGACGTTGCTGTACCTGCAGGCCATAGAGTAAAAAAGAAGGAGGGTGAAAAAAGGGAAAAATACCAGGACCTAGCAAGGGAGTTAAGGAAAATGTGGAACATGAAAACCAGGGTAGTACCGGTCATAGTGGGCGCACTAGGAACTGTCCCCAAAACGCTGAGGGAGAGACTGGAGGAGATCAGGATTAGGGGGGGGATAGAGACCGTACAGACCACAGCACTACTGGGAACTGCATGGATACTGAGGAAGGTGCTAGAGATATAAGTACTGCAACGAATTGTAGTTCTGTCATGATATGCGAAAGAGGGAGGAGACGTTAGCTGAAGACCTGAGGAGACTTATTGTCACTCAGCCTTCAGCGATAACTACTGGGCAACCGGTGTGAAACTGTAAATCGTAGAATTACTGCGACCTATGAGTACTGAGGGAGGAGGGCTGGAGACTTGAGGAGACTTGCTGTCACTCAAACTCCAGCGGTTACCACCAGGCAACTGGTGTGAGATTCCAACTAATAATAATAATAATAATAATAATAATAATAATAATAATAATAATAATAATAATAATAATAATAATAATAATAATAATAATAATAATAATAATAATAATATATGAAATGAGCAAATATTTTTTCAGTGGCTCATCACAGATTGCTCATTCGGTTTCACTAAGAAAAGATTTTCAAATTTTCGAATGAAACAGTAAGCAGAATCTGTGATGAGCCATTGAAAATTTTGTGACCGCTCTACTAATGGTATTGAACACATTTTTCAAATTAAGATCTATTTAGTACATTGATACATATTCATACGTTTGTGGTATATTTTATTATTTCTTTATCTCTCTCTTTCTTCCCCCCCTCTCTCTCTCTCTCTCTCTCTCTCTACATATATATATATATATATATATATATATATATATATATATATACATTGTGCAACACATTTCAACGAATGCATAGATACCACATTCTGATCCTTGGAAAAAGTGCAGGGGAGCGGCATTTAGAATCATTGCCACAGCGCTCAAGTACTCTGAGCCTTACAGGAGTGTCGACCCATGCGTAAAAAAATCTCATTTTTTGTTACAGGTACTATGCTACTAATAATAATGGTGGTGACTCGACTGCTGCAAAATCTGAATTATATACATGTGACCGATACTCTGGTATGATAAAATGATTCAACAACGAGACATCATGCTCTAAGAAAATCATGTATAAGTTGTGCTTCTAGAGAAAACTACATGACTTCCAACTGATTATAGATTAAATAAATGAAGGAAGCGTAAAAGTCAGCCAACACATGAACTTCAGCAAAACAAAGGTCATGTGCAACTATCACGTCAGAGATAAGAACACAAAGATCAAAATCGAAGATGCAGAACTGGAGAAAATAGTCCACTACATCTACTGAAGACAACGAATCTCCATGAAATATTCAAAAGAAGAAATCAAGCGAACAATCACTCTTGAATGGCAAGCCTTCGACAGAGCAAGCTCAACCTTCAAAATCAAGAAGATCCAAAAGGGTATATTACTAATGCATCCTCCCGAAAGTCACCTATGGAGCTGAGACATGGAAGTTGACGTGCAAATGAAAGTATCATGCTCAACCTTACATTAAGAGATCACGACAGCTCAGTATATCAATAAGAAAATAGGAGTCCAAGACATCATAGGATCCATTATGAAACTCAAATGGCAATGGGTTGGTCATCTTGCAAGAATGGTAGACAACTGATGGACAGAATACTAGATAGAGTGACAGACTAGACAAATTCAGAAAGTATTGGCTCTGCGACGCCTATGATAGAGATAAGTGGTGAATCCTGAGGAAGGTCTATGTCCAATGACGGACGTTGGAAAACTGATGATGATGATGATAACCAGAAAAACCTATAGCATACACTCAAGAAAACCATATGCTCATTAACAAGAAAAAAACTTGGGCAGTGCCCGTTCCAAAGGCACATGTCTGGAAGGGGCCGGACTTTGTGGTGTGTAATGCAGCCTGCCATTGTTATGTAGTCATTTTTTGGTAAATCTTTCCAATGTTGCCAATTTAGACATTTTAGATAAATTCAAATCTATTGCTAATTTGGATATTTCGGGTCTAAATTTATATCTATAATTTCAGATAAATAATCTATAATCTGTAATTTTTTATTTTTTTCTAATAGATTTTTCGAGAACAGTTGACCCCAAAAAACTTCAAACTTGCCCTACAAAATCACGTGTACTAAATAACATGTCTGGTGAATTTCAGCTTCGTACAACGGCTAGTTGAGTAATGGGAAAGCATGCAAACACTGGTATATAAATCTTCAATCGTAGTTAGAGATTTGAATCAATTTTTGCTTTTCATAAGTTTATGGTCTATCTTGCTGTATACACTTTCCCAATTAATCACTTATCCGCCGGGGGAACTTTCATCTCGTTCAACTGATTCAGATCTTCAAGTGTGGTTTTACTCTGCCTTTGTTCATATGCGCGTGTCGAAAGTACTTGTAAGCTAAGCAGAGAAATTACTTTTCTGCGTCAAAAGTGAACTCTAAATTAGGAATGATGAAATTATGTTTCAACATTTCGAAGTTTCAACAAGGTGTTGATATATGATATGATATAAGTATATAAGATTATGAAAGGAAAGTACGACGATAGGGTTGGTAGCTTCATTAAGAAGAGCGAAGAAAATACACAGGGAACAAGAAATGGAGAACAACCAGAAAATGTACCAACAAAGTGCCAGGTTAGATATACGAAAATATAGTCCCAATGTCTGCATAGTAAAGATATGGAATAGTCTACCTAATGAAATAGTATGTTCCAAGAATGTGAACCCTTCCAAAAACAGACTTGATAAATATTAGGATAAACAGGAGATTTTATACAACTACAAGTCTACAATAAAGACTTGGAAGTTATGAGCGATTTTAAAATGATTACAGAAATCTAGGAAAGAAGATCTAACATGAAACCTGTTCCAGAAAATATCACAAAGCTAAGCTAATGTGTTTGGACAATGCAAACTTCGAGACGTTCAGGGAGCCCTCAGTTGGGTAGCAGATTCCCCACGCATGAGTTGCAAACCTAGAGCGTTAATCAGCCGACCATGACGAGGATACCAATCAGTTGTTAAGTTCTGGACATCATTGTATATAAATCCATATTTATCAATGTCTTAGAAATCTTGTGGGCTTGGAGACCTACAATTTCAGGCAAAACATTCTTTCTCAACTATCAATGGAAACATCTATTTTTTAATCTGTCTATGTATACAAATACATACACACAAACACACATGTATGCACAAACACACACACACTCACACATACACAAATGCCACTCTCTTTCATCTGTCAACGCTGACAATGGATATAAAAGCAATTGGTGGTATAATTATGATAAAGTGGCTTTTTTATGTTTACTCGCCCACTCTTTTCTCAGTCTGTCATCGTGACGTACTTGGAGCGAGACCATATTTATGATGATTAGCGATGAAATAGAGTGCAGGAAGAACTAACTTTTCCAGGGGTCATTAGTGTAAAAAGAATAAGCAGCCTCAACTCAGTCCGATAATTAAGTTTTAAATACTTTTAAATACTTAAAAATACAGATCTGATTAGAAACCGTCACCCGACCAACGTCTTATGGCAGTATGTGGTGTTCAGTGGAAAAATAGGAAACAAAAGGCGATCAATAAATCAGTTACTTCTCTCAGCAGTGATCACTCGAAAAAGTCTTAATTTACAAAAACAACAAAAAACAAAAACAAATGTGAATGCTGGCAGACACAAACTAAGGGAACAATTCAACATAAACTTACATTGCAAATTGACCCCTCGCTAAAATCCTAGTTCAGAAAACGAAAATAAATATCTTTTCTGGACAAAATAAGCTGTGAATATTTGGATTTTCAGCCATCTAGCTCCGTTGGTGCGGCCTGTATATAAATTGATAGCCAGCCAGACCAACTTAAAACCTGAAGAAATCTGTTGATATTGACAGTTTTGGTTGACGGTTTCAAATAAGCAGACTAGTATACTAGTGTACCCATGTAGTAAAAAAATAAGGACAATTTTTCTTTACATATGAATGTGCTGGTTGTGCTAAACAAGATAGACAAACAGATAGATAGATAGATAGATAGATAGATAGATGGATAGACTGGTATATTTAATACGTTGCATAAGTATCATAAACCGAATTAACACATGCTTTGTCCTGACTTGTTGACAAAAAAAAAAAAAAAACATATGTTGAACACGTGTCCGTCTCTTTACTCACCCAGAAGATACCGGGGGACTGAAGCGGATATACGCATGTGAATACCAGCAAGGGTGCATGGTTTTTCTTACATACACACACTCATACACAAGCACATGCACGCACACACGCGCACATATGTATGAAAATACACACACACACACACACACACACAAATATGCATTCTCAAACAGCTATACTCACACATACATACCTGCTTCACACACACATGCATAAACACACACATACATAAAGGCATACACACACACACATGCAAGACAACACACATACACATATACGCATTCTCTTGCAACGATACTCACTCTTACATGTGCGCTTATAAACAAATACACAAGAAAACACATACATACACACAAATACTTGCATACTCACACACTTATGAACACACACATGCATGAAGACATACATACACACACACAAATACACATTCTCTAACAAAAATACTCACATGTACATATTCGCTTATAAATACGACATACAGTAACACACATATGCACACAAATACACATTCTCTAACAGTGATACTCACATATACATAAGCGCTCCTAAATACACACATGTATAAACATACACATACACGAAGACACATTCTCTGACAGTGATACTCACGCATGCATACTTATAAACCCACACACAAATGCATCAACACACACACACATGCATATACGCATTCTTTAACAACGATATTCATACATACATGCACGTTTATACATGCGCACACACGCGCGCAAGCACACCCATGTATAAACACATACACACACACATGCACAAATACGCTTTCTGTAGCAACTATACTCACACACACACGCACACACACATCTGCGCTTATAAATACGCCATACATAAACTCACATATACGCATTCTCTAACAGTGATACTCACACATACCACACTTATAAACACATACACAAGCACAAACACAAACACTCACGTACACTTAAGCACACACATGCATAAACACACATATACACAAATGTGCACTCTCTGATAGCGATACTCATACATACATTCACGCTTATAAACACACCCAAATCCACAAAGAGGCTAAAGTGCGTTTAATCCAAAGTTGTAAACAATGAGAGGCTGCTGCGGAAAACAGTGAATGGAATGTTTGAAAAGTGACGTAACTTGATCGTGCCTCTGTCCCATAATAGTAGTTACATTAGCATATTTCATTCTATATATAAATGTTGCAACTATTATGGGACAGATGCAGTAGATATGAGCTGGGAAAGCATGACAGTAGCGGCGTTAGGTCCGACTGCAACCGCTGAACAGTTTTTAAAGATTATTCTTCAGATTTTTCACATAGATTTTTAAAATTATCTTTTAAAATTTTCCAGGGCTCCTTATATGCATTGCGACCCCAGAGCTCAGGCGTCCTGTGCATACATAAGCACAAGATTACGTACAACTCCGCTGTTCATTGATTGATACAGTGCGAGGGTGATATGGACAGTGCCCATCCACAGAAGCTGGTTGGCACTGTCTCTACTCAAAACGTTTGAAATATCCCTCAGACAAGAACTACTCGTGCCTAAGGCAAACTTGACTACCTATTTGAAAAACGCAATGATGGACATTAGTGTTCACGTACATACATTCTCTTGGGAATTGTCTCTGAATATCAGTCTATCTATCTATCTATCTATCTATGTTTGTTAATGCACATGCTCGATGCATGGTCGTGCTTGTTTGTGAGTGAGACATGCTTGTATCCAACAACTCATTCTTGTTACTTGTTTACTTTCCTTCATCATTTTCTAATGCTTTGGACGGATGCGTATATGATAGAGCCGAAGGAATACTAAATAGTGAAGATAGAAAAAAAAACAGGTACGAAAATCTACAGACAAGCAGCACAAGGATAGATAGATAGATAGATAGATAGATAGATAGATAGTTATTTATAAAGAGAGAGAGAGATTATCTGTAGGTATATAGGTAGATAGATAAATAGATAGACAGGTAGATAGATCGATAGGTAAATAGATATGTAGATAGCGAGAGACATAGGTAGGTATATACATATAAAGAGAGAGAGAGAGAGAGAGGGATATAGATTGGTAGGTAGATAGGTAGATAAATAGATAAGTAGGTAAGGAGATAGATGGGCAGATAGATAAATAGATTGAAAGATATGTAGATATATATAGAGAGAGATGCGTAGGTATATATAAAGAGAGAGAGAGAGAGATCGGTAGGTAGACAGATAGGCAGATAGAAATGTAGATATGTACATATGTAGATAAACACACACACACACACACACACACACACACACACATATATATATATATATATATATATATATATATATATATATATATATATATATATTTAGATAGATAGATAGATCGATCGATAGATAGATAGATTGATATTATTGATATAATCGGATGCATGTGCCTCAGTCGCATACAAGCACCTTACTCGTGCACAAACAAGCAAAAAACGAGCAGAGGAAATCGAACAGGTAAACAATTCTCCCCGTTTAATGAAAATACAAAGAATGCATCGGTTGAAAGGGTGTAGCTAGGGGAAGAGGTTGGGGGCAATCTTAAATCGCCCCTGGACTCTAAAGGGAGGGGAGGCCCCCAGGGATCTCTATGATTAGTTTTCCACTTACTTTATTTCTACTAACATTACGTATACAATAACAGATCTCACTAAATGATGGAAGGGCCTCCTTCTAGGAGCCAAGACCCCCCCCGTGCCCCCATATCTCCATCTGTTCGATATTCACAAATGTTAAGGTTAAAAATAACTATGATGCTTTGGCGTAATTAGTGTCTGTCTATAAAAGTGTGTATATGATCGTGTGTCTATGTGTATGTCTGCGAAATATACGTACCTGTGTGCACATGTATATGACGTGTGAATATATGTATCTCACATGCTTACCCTTCCCCAACCCTGGCAGACGTTCTCTCGGGGAAGGGAGGGGTAAACGGGGCATTTACTCAGATCTTCTCATCGAGGGCGGGGGGGGGAGTCTGGAAGTTGGAGCCTTATGCAGTAGTCAATAAACGATAATGGTGCAGTACAATTGATTTATGTAACTCCAACTTCCCTGTAAAAATGACTGCATTATCATTCACCGGTGCCCATCGTGTCACCTTCGGGTCAGGTCACGCGCCTCCGTCTTGGGTCAAATTCAACATCTGCCATTTAGATCATACAGTGAGTCGCACTTGCTTACACTACGAATGACGGTGGGGGTGCTTATCGTGAACCAAGGTTACCGCAAAGATATATTCTGAATATAACCCCACCTGGGAAGATATGCTTTCGTCCCTCCTCCCCATCGGAATATATACTTTTGCCCCCGACCCCACCCCACCAGAAAAGTGGCAACGGACGCCCGTGTATATACATAGACACGTGGCAAGGTGAATCTTGAAAAAAAAAACAACTCAAAATGTCAAGAATACCAGACTTATCATCATCATCATCATCATCATCAAGAGCAGTAGAAGTAGCAGCAACCATCATAAATCATATTGCTTGACAAAAGCCTTTTCCAAGACGAATGCGATTGTGATAACCTCTGCCATGTTTGGTCTTTTCCTTTTGCATTTACTGAAGCCAACCAATCGATCAGCCTTTTGTTCCATCTTTTGCTATCTCTTCTTGCCGAGTGTCCAATCCATCTCTATTTTTGATACTTGATTATTTGCTTTACGTTTTCCGC
The DNA here is from genome assembly GCA_963457665.1 of Thysanoteuthis rhombus. Classification (NCBI taxonomy): domain Eukaryota; kingdom Metazoa; phylum Mollusca; class Cephalopoda; order Oegopsida; family Thysanoteuthidae; genus Thysanoteuthis; species Thysanoteuthis major. Next base: position 13,777,046 of record OY735219.1, on the reverse strand, counting down.
TCTAGTCCCCACTTTCTGATCCATGTTCGTTCTTTTTTCAAATCAAAATGAAATTCAAACTTCCAGTAGCGTCGACTAAAGACAGATGGTAAGACTATTGAACTGAACACAAAAACGAATAACGGATTGGCAGTGAATACGCACATCTCTAGAGATTGCTGTCACTGACTGACCGACTTATTTACCGGCTGAGTGACTGACTGACATACCGAAAGACTTCCATCATCTTTCGAATCATACCAACTCGCTCTTCTATGCTCCGACTTTCAGTCTTGTTTCCTTTTTTTTTTCTTTGCTTTGCCATGTTGGAGAAGTATATGTATTCGATTGTGTCTGTCTTTCCATATGTCCGTTTGTCCATCTGTCTGTTTGTCCATCTGTCCGTCTGTCCATCTTTCTGTCGGTCTGTCTTTCCGTTTGTCTGGTCATAGCATATCTACCTGAATGCTCGATGGATTTTGTGGAAGAGAGAGCAATGGGTTGGAAAGGAGTTACATTTTGGAGCCGATCGGGCTATATTTTCCTGCTTTTATCCCTTCTCATACATACAGCTTTTACTCGTCTAGTATTTACTTTACGCTCATGACAGTCCACACTATATCATTATATTCATTCGGATGATATTTTGTGGAATGATGGATATTAGGATACGGAAGAAGGGATTAGGTTTTGGGGGAAAGATCCAAGCACAATTACCCCCTACATTGTAGTTATATGTCCTTACCACATAATGTCACCAAGGGTTCATAGCTTTCTACACGATACCCCTAAATGTTCCCAATGAATTTCAATAGGTTTTGGCGAAAAGTAGGTAATGGATTACGGAGGTGATTACATTTTGGGGCGGATCCATACATAAATACTTCCCCTGTCAATGGCATTATCAGAGGTGAGCGCTCTCTGAGTGCTTTCTAGTTTGATTTTTTTAAATACCTGTCCACTGAAACAAACCTTGACAAGACAAGAAAGAAGTGAAGACGGAAGATTTCTTAATTGGCCGGAGTCACTTCTTTTTAATAATGCAAACCAATGGTCTAAGCGGAGGTGGATGCCTTTCAATAAAGCACTTCTTTTGTAAGTCTTTCGTCTCAGCTCGTTATTTTATTTATTTCTATTGTCCCAAGGAAGATTGCTCTGTCTGTAGTTGATACGACTGCTTTGAGCTTTTACTCGTCTAGTATTTACATTACTCTAGTAATGACTGTACATTGTAACCAGGGCCATATTTAGACCTTGGGGCCGCGTCACTTCAGGGTCGGTGAGCCATTGACATACAGAAATTGAATTACACGGCAAATCACAATAACCGTTTATTGTAGATCCAAATAACAAGCAGCAATTTTATTATTTTATTTAGAACAATTGAAGGCATTGTATTGAAACGAATTCCGAAATTAATTCCAAGTAAAAATTGTTAGTTCATTTTCTACCAAAGAAACTAATTATATCAATATTAATCGTGTAAAATCCTCCTTAAATCTTCGCCTTGGAATCCATGCCGGGAGGCTGGGGCAATTGTCCCTTTGGCCCCTTATAGATCCGGCACTGAATGCACCTCTTAGAAATTATCAGAGACTGATGAAGCTAGCACGAGATCTCTAGCATATGTTATAAAAGGAACTCAAAGAAAATACATATGAATATCAAAACGTGTACATATTTTATTTGCAATGTAAATAGTATCATTTTTAATTTGCGATATAATACAACAAATATGTCTGAAATTTCTGATATAGCATTATTCTGTTTTCTTTTGTAATGTTTGTGTGATGGCTATGACTTCAGTTTCAAATACCACCGTCCAAATTATAACTTTTAAATTAAAACCCCGATTAAAGGCGATAATTGGCTAAAATTGCTAACCTTAAACACCCAGTAGTTCATAAATATTGAAGGTAATATAGTAATAGATCAAGTGCAGTATCATTGAATCAGATTTGCTAGCTTGCAAACATTTATCGCGGGGCCCTTGAAATTACGGGTTCGTAGCATTTGCTTTTCTCGCTACATAGTTACTAGAGCATTGGTTATTATTTTTAGGGTACTATTACTACTAAGGAGAGTAGCTAGTGATTTTAGGTCCTGAGGAGCTTGGCACCCTGAGAATCCCCCTCTAACATTTAGTGAGATTTATTATTGTGTAATGTCAAAATTCAGTCGGTGAACTACTATTTAGAAAGCTTTTGGGGACCCCTTTATTTGAGGCCCAGATGTGATTCCAAATCGCCCCCTCTCACATCTCGGGCTACGCCTCTTCTTCTTCTTCTTCTTCTTCTTCTTCTTCTTCTTCTTCTTCTTCTTTTTCTTCTTCTTCTTCTTCTTCTTCTTCTTTAATCCATGTACCCTACGTAAGTATAATAATTTAGCAGCTGCCGGACACCAACCAGTCACCAGATATTTTCATCGACAAGCTGTGATCATACAGTGTGATCTTTCCACTTGTCAACTTTCCTACGAGAGAGTTTAGATTTTATCGAGTAAGCAACGACACTTCTAAAAGTGCAAGTAAGGATTCTGGGCACGTGGAAATGAATAAATAAAAAGGTCATGTCTTTGGTTTTACTGAAGTTCATGAGAAAATCTATTTCTAGCTTTTTTCAATCAGTTCGTTTAACATTATCTGGAGATCGTTAAGGTTCTCAGCAATGTAGACTATATCAGCCAACCTTAGATTACTTAGGCATTCGCCATAAATTCTGATTATATTTGCCTAGTCTAAATTTCAGATGATCTTTTTGAGGCAAGCTGTGAAGAGTCTTGATGAGCAAGCATCATCTTGTCTGACTCCTTTTTCTAGTTGAAAGGTGTCTTTATGTAACCCGATAAAGGAGCTACTGACTCAGTGGATGTGTTGCAGAACTTTTACGGGGACTATTCCTAGTTGAATAACGGCGTCGATGAGTTTGGGGATTTTCACTAGGTGGAAGGCCTTCTTTATTGAAGAAATTCTACTGCTAGTGGCATCTTTGTGCTCAATTGCTTTTCACTTTTAGTTGATTCACCGAATGAAGATGGTCAATGGTTGAGTAACGCTTTCTAAACCTGTTCTCATAACTAGTTCTCAAATAAGGTATCAGTGATTTGGTTGGTGATTACTTTGGTAAAAAGTTTATACATGCAGTTGAGTAAGCTGATTGGTCTGTAGTTTCTTAGACCTTTAAGATTGCCTCTTCATAGAGTAGCATGATGATTGCAGTGTTCCAATCAGAAATGGTTCCCCAAAGCTTTATGAATAGTAGTCCACCTACTGCATTTCTACCAACATTATCCAATATCCACAGCCCCAAACTTGCGAAACACTGCAGTAAATGTTGGAGGGAGCCCTCAAGGAGCCAGCCTACCGGGTTCAAAAGCTATACCTCTCACTTTCACTTTTACTGCTGCGACATCTATCTCTTGATTGCTTGTAGAAGTGCCCTAATGTACAGAATAGTTATCCTTTGCAGAAGTCTAGAAATTGATAGGTTTACAGCACCCTCGAAAACTCAGATTTATGGGTAAGAATGCAGTTGAGTTCAGAATCTTTCAAATTTCAAAATGGATTATATAAGAATGTATGAAAATTATGATTAGTAAAATGCTTCCTGATGAGTTTGATTCTTATCTGGTACTCGATAAAGTTGGTCTCGTACCAGACATAGCAGCGGATCGAATGTAGAGTCCGGACCCCAAAACTGATTTCAGTTAAAAGCTCATTTTGTCACATTACACCGTCATCAAAATTTAATTTAATTTTATCGAATCAAGAATTTTTGTGTTACTATTTCTTCACAATATTATTTTATATTGCTAAAGAGGTCTGAATTCTACTCTTAATCTTTTTTTTGATTAAAATAAATCAAATTTTCATTACGGTGTAATACGAAAATTTGAGCTTTTGACTTGAATCAATTTTGGGGTTTGGATTCAATATTTGATCCAACATGGCTAGATTCAAGTATGAAACAAGCCACCACCAATTTTTTTTCCTCAATGGAGAGAAAATTATTGCCCAGACATACAGAGAAGTAGGATTGAAACCCGACATTTTCACGTTCCTGATTACCCAGTCAAATCGGTAATCATCATAAAGGCTGCCGGCGCAAAACTTGGTTTTTCAATTCATGTCTAGGTTTCTGCAAGACTCAAGAGAAGCTAAGAATTATAATGAAATCGTCTTGAATTTACCAGGTTTCAATGAATAGTAATGGAATCAATGGAAACATTTGTAACACTATAGTAGTAGCTAACGAGAAACTATCAAGAAATAGGTAAAGATAAACCATTTTAAAACTGCCTTATCAGGTTATATGTTATCTGTTGTCGTTTTTTTGTACAGACCGTGGGTTTTGTTTGGGCTCAGGATCTTCGGGGTTTTTTGCTGGCAGCCTTGCTCATCAGAGCTTTTTCTGTCGTACAATATACTTACAACATAAATACCAAGGCTCAGATACACAGCTGTTTCCCCTTAATGCTTACCATTTCCCAAGATGACATCTACGGCAGCAAGGGAAGATTTAAGGAGATTAGAGAAAAGAAAAACAGGAGTCAGAGATATCATAGAATTCATAGGAAAACTCAAATGGCAATTGGCTGGTCATGTTGCAAGAATGCCAGACAACCGCAGGACATCACGACTAACAACGTGTATCCCTAGAGATCATATACGAAATTGTGGCCGACAAAAAAATAAGATGGTGTGACGATTTAGACAGGTTCAGGAAATATTGGCGCTGCGAGGCTCACGATAGAAGGGTCAGGCAAATCTTGGAGAAGGTCTATGTCCAACAACGATCGTTTAAAAAGTTGTTGACTCTGCTGCTGCAGATTTTCTCCATTGAGAGGCACTGAGTGGCGTAATGGTTACCGGCACGGATGGCGGAATCAGCGGACCAAGTTCAGGTTTTGGCGGGACTGTTTACGTTCACTTCGGATTAATCCTCCTGAGAAAGGTATGAATCCTATTCTTCCACTAGCTATAGATAAATAGCAGGTCAGTTGGAGCCCTTCAGGTCTGTAAGGCAGTCCATCTGAAAGAAATTTACTCAGAAAAAAAAATCTACAGTCACCAAAACTGGTCTTGAGCTAGAAACTGCAACCCGTGAAACATCATCATCAACATCACCTTCAACATCATCATCGTCCTTTTAATATCCATCGTTGGACTAGACTTTCCCTAAGACTCGACAGATCTCTCGATCGTGAGCGTCATGGGGCCATTATCTCCTGAACTTGTCTAGTTCGTCACACCATTTTATTTTCTATCGTCCGCAGTTTTACATATGATCTCTGGGGATCCACGTTGTTAATTGTGATGTCCATCGGTTCTCTGATATTCTTGCAACACGACCAGCCAATTGCCATTTGAGTTTTCTAATGGATTCTATGATATCTTGGACTACTGTTCTTTCTCTTATATACTGAGTGATCTTGTGATCTCTCCTCGTGATACTTACTACAAATACTGTAGTAGTATAGTAAGCAAACTTTCTCTACAGATCAAAAGCAGACCTTATAATATTTACTGGGTTGGTGGTGGCGCAAGTCTGTAATTTTCCGGCAAAGTGAGTGTGCAGGGTGAATATGGGAAGAAATCTGCAAATGCAAAGAACATTGAGGGTATGGCACCTGTAACCCCTCCTTAGGTACACCCCTGCTAGAGATGGCCATCTCATACTCCTGGCATGAAGATGTATATCGTAGCAAAAACACCTAAAACTTACGTTTTATTTTCTTTAATGGATTTCTTCAAATCAAAATTATTTTTTTAAAGAAAGCAGAAAATATTAGCTTGATCTGATATCCTGAAAATCGTGTTATGAAAAAAATATACGGATACATACAAATTTCTTTGGATGAATGAAAGATATCACGGAAAAAACAAAGTACAGAACAGGTCTGGTTAGTCACCCAATAGAAACTGTTTAGATAACATGTCGTGTCGAGGATGATCAATAGAAAAATGGTATAAAAGAGTGATCAATAACTAAGTTACTTCTCCCTGCCTTTTGTTGGGCACTGATCTCTGGAAAAAATTTGAATTTTCGAAAAAAAAAAAAAAAGAGAAAAGGAAGCATTGATACTGCCGGACACAAACTAAGGGATCAATTTAGCATTGCCTTACATTGCAAATTGAAACCCCCAATAAAAAAACCTTACGGGGATATTGAAAGAATAAAAGATTATTTCTATGCATAATGAAGAGCAAATGTTAAAATTTTCTGCTTCATTTGAGAGGCCTATACGCGTGATACATACATAGCCAGCCATACTAACTTGAAAAAAAAATATGCTGACGGTTTTGGTGACAGTTTTGTTTGACGGTTTCTGATAAGTACAATAATTTGGTTAACGACCTGAGAAGCCAGCTGTCAATATATAATGGGATAAACATCTGTTTGTCCGAATTCAACTTTGAAAACGGGAAGATGTAAGTGAAGAGACAGCGATCGCAGACAAGATTTACAAACACGTCTACCAGTATGATTACATATTCAGCTCCGGCAGTAAGAATCTTATTTCGAAACCAATCGTCACCATCATCATCATCATCATCATTGGTCTGGTATCGTTCGTCGTTGAACGGAGACCTCTCCAAAGATTCGCCACAGCTTTAGATCGTGGGCGTCGCGGTATCAATGGCTCCGGATCCTGTCTAGGTCACCACGCCATCTCATTTTCTGCTGGCCATGATTTCGCCTGCGATTTCTGTGGATCTGCGTTGTAAGCCATGATGTAACATTGTTGGAGCATGGCCCGTCCATTGTCATTTGAGATTTCTAATGGATTTTATCATAACTGTTTTCTTTAATATATTGTGCAGTCTTGTGATACGCTCATGTGACGTTAAACATGGCTCTCTCTTTTGCACTACGGTTCTTAGTTTGAGAGCCAATCTTTCGGTCAAGTTCCGTGTTTCAGCTTCATAGATGAATATCGAGAGGATGCATTTATTTTTCTTACATAACAATCAATATCGCAAACAAAGTGCGACAGAAAGTAGATCATTACATTTACATAGGACAACGAAAGTACATGAAAGCCTCAAAAGAAGAATTTCAACAAAGTATCACCACAGATCATTCCATTTGATTTTGAGAATCTCCTTATTTCATTATTTCTGCGTTCAAAATAGTTTTTTTTAGTTTTCAAGTTGGTATAGATGGCTACGTATATATGAGAAAAAAAGAGTTTGACAGTTATTCTAAAAAAAATGTATGTTTGATTAAAGGATTGCTATCTCATTATACCCTTTTTAAATGTATATGTCATGCGCAAAGGCCGTATCAAAGGAGCTGGTGGGCTAAAATTTTCAACATTTATACATTGATGAAGCAATTTTCTACCATTAAAAATATTGCAGGAAAAAATAAGAAAAGAAAAAGTTCCAATCACATTTATATTTGTATTTGTCGTTGTTTTCTTTCTTTCCAGACAAATTTACGTAAATCCACGAAGAACAGCCAGCAGATTCGAAAACCTTCTAGAAGAAAAGTATAGAAATATCAAGGAAGATATCATATATTTTGGATGTGTTCAAGACTAAAAAAAAAAACACACACACACTTATGTGTTACATGGAAATTTTATGAATCAATGGTGCCTTTCAATAATCAGGGAAAAAATAACGGTTTTCTGGTAGAATTTCGGAAGCAAATGGGGCATTTCCAGGTTTGTCGATTCAGATTTTTGTTTCCAATTTGTACGTACAGTGGGGACAATAATGAGAATTTTATACAAAAAAAAAACTAATTCCAATGTTGCCAATTGAGCTATTTTTATTTGTTTATTTATCGAATTTGTGAGTGATTTCCAGAATCAAAAAATTGAAAAAATAAAAGAATAAAAAAATGGTAACCCTGGCCTCTTCATGAAACTTTATACAAACTTATGTTATAAACGTCCCAAACGTTGCTGCGAGACTGAGTGAACTTCAATTGTGTTTAGTCATTCATCCTCATCTTCAATTCTTGTTTATTTAATTTTGAATGAACTGCTCTGCCCAGAGCCCGTGTCTCTAAAAACAATCTGTCACCAATCCGTATCAAAACAGCCCTTTCATGTAATCTGCTATGTTTGTCTGACTGTGACGAACCTATTTGGTGTGTATGCCCTCGTACTCGCATAATTTCTTTTGAGCTTGTGACAGGGTGAAAAAAAGAACATTTAGAATCAAAGCAACTAAACCAACTTATGTTCTTCAGTATCAGACCGTCACCAAAACTATCAACTTGGGTTTCTACAATTTGGGGCTAATTTACTGACTGGCTTCCTGACTAGCTATGTATGTATGTATTAGTCACAAACACTGACTGCAGCAGTAAAGCTAAATGACTGAAAATTTAAAACCTTTTGAATTTCTTTTTGAAAATCCCCCCAGATAAGTTTTTAGTAGGGTGTCAGTTTGTATCGTGAGTTTGTGATAAATTGGTCCCTCAGTTTGTGCCCAGCAGTACTCACACTTATTTGTCCTTAATGTGAGTCTCTTTTTTGAGATCACAGCCCAACAAAACTGAAAAGAACTAACTTATTCATTGATCATCCCTTCTCTTTGCTGCCAAAAGACATTGGTCATGTGACAGTTTCTATTGAATGACTAACTGGAATTGTCTCGCTAAAGAGTGTTTCACTGAAGCACCTAGTCGTATTATCTGATGCAGACAATTGTTTTGATCAACGATTGAGTTGTATTTTAAACTTATTTTACATACTCGATACAATTTTTAAAAAACGCGAGAAAATGAAATCTTGAGCTTTTGTGAGAAAAATAACCTTACCATAATCATCAAATGTCACAAGACAGATAGAAATTCTGAATTGTATCTTAGTTCAGAGACGCAATACGAATTTTTAATACATTGACCCTACCGTAGCATACGTCAAAAATGACATGATTGTTTACGTAAGGATCGGTACTTCCGTCTTTGATCTGAGCAGTTTAGTGAAAAGTGAATCATTATTACCACTGAATTAAGACCAGTAAATAAATGTAAAAAAAGTATATTGATGTTGAAATTGTTAAAGTTGAAAGCATTAAAACATGACGAGTTTAAAATGAAGACAAAATAACGACCAAACAAGCAATAACGGAGTTCAAACGACTTATAAGAGTCAGAAACACTAACATAAAAAGCAATAAGAGACCGATAATGACTAATATTGGGCCAACCTCTTGTTTACCCTGGATTTAGAACTATTGAGATTGTACTTACCGGGAAAACGTTCATTGGGGAGTTCATTCCACGGAGCACTTATCAATTTACAAATTCACAAGGAGGGCTCAAGAAGTTCAAAACCTGATCCAGTTATTAGCTGAATTTTGATCTGGAATTTTCACTGTATGGTGATGGAAAAGACATTAGGCCAAGTGTATTGACAGGGTAGGAGATTATGTGCTAGACTGAATATCTATTGTGAAAATGTTTTTTTCATCATGAGGTTACGGACTAATTGAACCCACGAACAATCATTATTTGAAAAAAACATGATTTTCAAAACTTTCGCAGAAAAGCATTTTTACATGTGACATTTTTTTTTCTTTTTGCTCTTCGCTAGACTGTAACAACAATTCTCAATGGTAGTGAAAAGAAAAGAAAACTTTACGTTGCCAATGACTATAGAAAACAGAAATGGTGATGGGCAGACAATGTAGCAAGAATGTCAGACAACTGCTGGACATCACGACTCGCGGCGCAGATCAAAAGAAATCACATGCGAAATTGTGGCTAGCAAAAAAAAAAAAAAAGAAAAAAGACGGCTTGACAATTTACATAAATTCAGAAAATATCGGTGCTGCGACGCACATGATCGAGAGGTCTGTCAGATCTTGGCGAAGGTCTATGTCCAAAGATGGGCGTTAAAGTGCTGCTGCTGCTGCTTCTGGGCATGATGATGATGATGATGGTGGTGGTGGTGGAGGGGGTGGCAGTGACAGTTTTGGTTGATGTTCCTACAACTAGGCCTGCCCATTGACATAGTTACTATCAGCATAGGTTAACACATTAGTCTGACTGTCTGTCTGGCTATCAATCTGTGTGTGTGTGTGTCGCCCGTAAAGGCCGCAACAATGGAGCCAGAAGGCTGAAAAGTAATAACATTTACTGCGAAAATTCTCCCCGAATATCTTTTTTTATTAGAGTATCCGTTTGCAATCCAAGTTTTTTCTTCTAAATTGTTCCCTTAGTTAGTGTCCGGCAGCATCCACGATTGTTTCTTTAAAAAAAATCAGACTTTCCCCTGGCGCTCACTGCCCAACAAAAAGCAAGAAAAGTAACTTATTCATCGATCACACTCTTTCTCGAATTTTTTTTCAATTGATCTCCCCCAACACGACATACTGCCAAAAGACGATCACGTGGCGGTTTTCTATTGAGTGAGTAACCTGACCTGTTCCTTAATGAACTTAATAAAAAGAATATTATTCTGGTTGTTCCTTGCATGCTTTCGAATATTACGTTTTCAGTAATATCATAAGGTAAATATCAGGTAGTTCGATATGAGGATAGGAAGAGAAAGGGCAAAAAAGAATCTTAGGTAGTTTGATAAGAGGATTGGAAAATAGAGGAAAATGAATAGAGGTAACTTAATAAGAACGTTGGAAGGGGGAAGGTAGAAAAGAAAGTTACGTCATTTTAAAAGTGGACTAAGAGGGAGAGGGGAGAGAAGTTAGTTTACTGAGGGGACATGGATATTTTTGAAGATGCAACTAATTTCATATTTGCATAACATTTAGGTAAAAAAAACATGAAGGACACTGGTAAAGAGTGAATGAAAAGCAGAGGCTTGAGATAATGGAGAATCTTGTCAACATCCATGGAATTTCCACGGGTTCAGTTATCAGCAACAGCAGCCTCTTAGTGTCTGTTGAACATAGAACTTCCCTCTTAGGATTCACTACACCTTTCTATCATGGGCATCGTGGAGCCAGTACTTTCTGAATTCACCTAGCTCGTCATACCATCTTACTTTCTGTTGGCCACAGTTTCGCATATATATATATATATATATATATATATATATATATATATATATATATATATATATCGGTCTCCTGTCTTTTATCTTATATACTGTGCTGTCTTATGATCTTTCCATATGAGGTTGAGCATGATTCTCTCATGTGCATGTTGCATATTAAAGAACAGTTCTTATTGAAGTATTTTTTAACTTTTGAAAATATTTTATTAGATGAAGAATTGTGAACCATGATTTTATTTCAACTTTTACTTTTCATGACTACTAGCTCAGTTGGTAGAGCAGGCAGGCGTGAAGAGAGCTCCTTCCATAAAAATTATGGGTTCAAATCCCTTAAAAGGCTTATTCTTTATTCTGCGATCAGCGCTATTTGTTCATTGCCGAAGTGCGACCATTGAATTAAGAAGATAAAAAGTAGCCATAAAAATCAAAATAATATAAATAATGGAAAACATTTGCTATTCGAAACATTTTTAGACAAGAAATTCAATCTTTCTATTGGTTTATATTACAATCGATACAGTCTTTGAATCTTTACATTTAATTCAAATTGCGTGAATCTGGAACAAAGACGTAAGATTTTGAATGAAATTTGAGCTCGTAGGAAATGACTCTATTATATAACAACGCCTCCACTATCTGGATCACAAATGTCAAGTTCCACTATTCCACTTAATTCTTATTTACTTCTATCTCTGACTCCTACTTCTCCGTTTTGGAACTTGGCTACTCAGTCGTTATTTAGTTGGGTTTTATGAGATGGAACATTCTCACTAATACAAACATTTTCTTAACTAAAATCTTCACCCTGAAGCCAAGTCAAAGACAAGTTTCTGGTTCTGAATTCACACTAACTACAACTGAAGATATTTCTTTCCGAGTGCATGCACGTTTACACTGCAATAACTCGACAACCTGCCATTGTACGAAATTGACATTTGCCATATATGTTAGTCAGCATACCAGGCAGTGCAGTCACGAGTTTGAAGTTGTTTGGATCAGTAGTTCTTGAGATAGTTGATGTACCGCAGTTACTCAACAACTGACCATCGTACGAAGTAAACATACGACAGATGGATTGGTCAGCACACAAGTAGTTGCAGTGTGAGTTTGAATTTTTTTTTTGAGCAGCAGTTTTCGAGAAATGTAATAGAAAATAAATATAAATTCAGATATTTTATCTATAACTATAGATCTAGATTTTTGTATAAAATATCTATATTGACTATAGATTTAAATTTGGATGTAAAACATCTAAAATAAAAACACTGAAGAGAAATAAACGAAATACTTCGAAGCTGTAGTTCCGTACGTTGGATGGAAAATCATTTTACATGACTACAATGGCAGGCTGCCCAACGCACCATTAAGTCCGGCCCCTTCCAAGCATATACCTTTGGAAGGGCATTGTCAATGTTTAAGTTGAATTATACTCAAGTTAAATACTAGAACAACACGTTGCCTGTTAGATGTAATTAAAAAAAAAACAACAGAAAAGAATGCTGAATATCATATGCTTAACCTCATGAATCTCAATTAAGGGTAATATTTGCTTGAAAAGATAATGCTTTTTTTTTTTCAACTCTATCTTTCAAAAGAGTTTATCATTATTGAAATTTATTAGGATTAGGTTTGTACGGCACAAGGTCACAAGTGTAGGGCACCCAATGAAGATCGAATTCAACACAGACCAGCATGCTTATCAATAATATTTTATATTCACTGAGTTCTGACTCCAGTGGCTTTCGCTGGAGATCATGTGGCAGCAGGTTTCCTTGATACTTTTGCACTCAATGAAATTTTTTGGCGATGCTCTCGTCCGAAAGATAGATTTTTTCTCGATTTCCATTCCTCCTAAATTTTTTTGCAAGCCACTTCGAAACTGTTTCAAGCGCATCAAAATAATGGTTGAAATAGTAACCTTTATTTTCCACTTTTTGTTCTTTATTTCTCTCTTTAAATATTTTTTGTAGCCATTTACTTCATATCAGGCTCCCTATGTGATCTACTAGAACAGCAATATCGAGTATCTCAAAAGTTTTCTTCACGTTTTCTATAAATAGATGTGATCTTTTGATATGGATTGTGTGATCCATTTAAATCCTAAAATACCAGAGAATTTTGTTTTTTCTATTCTCCAAGACAAATTTTTGTCTTTGCATATACTGCATGGTCAAATCCCAATCGTTTGCACAATTCCCGACGAATATCCTTCCCCAATCAGCCATGCCTATTTTGTACCACTTTTCAGCTAGCTTGCTGCATCTGCTTCTTATATAATTGTCGGTGTTGTCTCAAATCTACAATTACTATTTTGCAACATCCTGCATTTCAGCAACCATGTCTTTTCCGTTTCATCTGCAAACGCTTTTGTTTGTGTCTTAAACTGCCCAATTCGTGTGTTTGGTCATTGGATTATCAATAGAAGGAAGATGTCTCTTCAAAGGGAACTTGTGTCAAATTTGAGTACGTTAACTTTGTTTAAACTTCCATTATCTAAGATGGAGTAGTGGGCCTCAGTTGCAGTGGTTACTAAAAGCTGAATTATGTTCTTGAATACTGTTGTGTTGTAACGCTCATAACGTTTGTCGCCAAAAAGCATAATAAGGCAGATTTGCATATGTTAATCTACATACAATAAACCTTTCAACGGTAAGTATATTCAGACTCTACTAAATTCCCGGTTGACTATCATTTCAGACTAATTCATCATCCTATTTTTAATTTCTCGGTTCTCTATTTGTCCCCTTGTCAGATCTCTTGCAACTTTTAATTTCTATCAACTTACATAATGAATTGCAATTCTCTTGGTTCTCTGTCCGTGGCCCTAGACTCTTCAACTAAAGGGTAAACGGGTTTGCTGATAAGAGAATAGCACCCAGCCTCTATTTTAGTGTATCACGAACCAATAGAGATAGAGGGATGAAACTCAAACATTCACTCCTTATTATGCTGCGAAAGAAAATTTTTTAACCCCCCAATAGTTTTCCAGTGTGTGTGGGGGGATCAATTTGTAAAGTAAGTTTTTGTTAAATTGATCCCTTTATTTTGTTTCCATCAATAATCTCACTTGTTTTTTTGTGTTTTTTTTTTACAAGTCAGACTTTATTACGGATCACTGTCCAACAAAGGGCGCTAGAATTGACTCGTTTATTTATCACCTGTTTTTCTAATTTTTCAACTGATCCCTCCCTCAACATAACATGCTGCCAAAAGACATTAGTCACGTGACGGTTTGTAATGAGTGACAAACCGGACCTGTTTCTGCCAATGTTGGGGTGCGTTTAAAAAAAAATGTTTTCTCCTGTTGATAGAAATTCACCCATGATTATTTGGGGGAAATGACAGCAAATAAAGGGATTCTTCTTTTGCTAAAACACTTGACTCCATCGTTTTATCATGAAACTGCAAGAATGCATGTTACGATTTTGTTTACAGCTTCCCAGGAAAAGAATTACCCAAAGGCAGACAACCTATAGAATGTATGCACAGTTCCGGCTTTTCTGGGACTTCTTCTCTTCTTCTCTCATTCCATCTTGTTTAGACTTTTGGTTTTGCCAACTCAATCATTTTCGGGTGTTATTTGACTCCCCAGTCCCTGCTGTTTCCGTTCTCTGCGTCTGAATCGCAACGAACTTTTTGATCGACTCAGCACTTGCAGACGTGTTAATGCAACATCTTGTCGTAAAAAAATGACGGTGATAATCAAATAATTTTTGAATTGCATTATACCAATAAGATATAAAAATAACATTATGTTGTACATTGTTCAATATTTCTTGAATATTGAACGAATCTAAAGGTAGAATTAAGTAAAGATACAATCTATCAAATCTAATGTAACATAATAAGTCTATTTCTACTAAGTTACGTCAGTTGACGTCACTGATGATGTAAGCGTGACAGACGACTAATGCATACGTGGATTCATGCGTCTGCATGTTCATACCAGATGTCTGATGGCCGTCACTGAAGACTGAGAGACAGTGGGTCTCCTCAGATCCCCATCCCTCCTCTCAACATCTTTGCAGGTCATAGCAACGCCGTAGTTTGTACTGTCTCGATATTTCCCTGATTTTATAATTCTTCTGCAATTTTTATACTAGATGTCTAACCTTTACAGAAGACTGAGAAAGTTGTCAGTCTCAAATCTCAAGAATCTCGCAGAACCCAATAGTGCTGTGGTTTGAACTGTTTCAATATTTCTTTTAACCTTCAACTCCTCCAATCTTGACCAGTGTCTTTGGTACGGTTCTGAGTTCTCCTGCTATTATCGGCACTACCATAACCTTCATGTTCAACATCTTTCTCAAGCTCTGCGACGAGGTCCTGTTATTGTACCTCTGCCTCCAGATTTGCACGATTTCTGAATCCGATGGTATTCTAATGCCTCTGTTGGGTAAGTCTCTTTGATAAAGCTTCGATCATTTTCTTTCCTAGCCAAATCTGGCAACCCCGATGTAAAAAAGGATACGTTAGTCCTTTTTTTTTTGTATAAATAAGAACAAAAGTAGCAGTAGTAGCAACAGATGTATTATAAACATAAAAATAGCACCAGTTCAATTATTCTTATTTTACTGTTACATATTCCAGTTCCTTTTGCAAAGAACACTCTGTACATGAATCATCTTTAGAATGCTTTGAGGACAATTCCTTCATACAGAACCAAATCTAACAAAAACTTGGCAATACGCACCAATTCAAAGAGTACGCTGTGCATTGTTGTTTTGTTATTGCTTGCCAGGTGTCCCATACTTAATTCGACAATTCATCACTTTACATTTGAAAAAAAATAAGACTTCTTATATTTGATACTTTTTTTTTAACATAATTCATGTGCTATTATTCCTTCTTCGGTATTCAGTGCATATCATATGCAGTAACAATTGAGAATATTTAGGCCAAATAACAATAAACATCTGAAAATCCCACTAAACTATTCATTTATTTCGTTTTTTTTACTGTTACTATTATTACTACCATTATCACCATCTTATTAAGATTCGTGGTAGCAGCAGTAGTAGTAGTAGTTGCAGTAGTTGCAGTAGTAGTGGTAGCAGTAGTAGTAGTAGTGTTTATTCAGCAGAATCTAAATTTTCTGTTGGATGTCGATGGTAACCAAGTCCGTTAAGCTGTTCTACATTCTTCCCAATACTTACCATTTTCAGATTGTAGACTTACTGTCTCTATTTGTTCAAGATTCCCTCATGGAAATGTTTGTGTTGTCCACAGCCATCAATTATTATTACTATCATCACTGCAAAAACTTCATGCTCTAAACCAGGGTTTCTCAACCTTTCCTCCTATCACTCCCTTCCGCTTTGAAAAAAAATCGTTCCCACCGCTAATCTCTGAACCCCTTAGGGTGGAGATATTGCCTTCAGTTGAGAACGACTGCTTTAGATTATCCAATGCCTCTAGCCAAATAAACACTCCCATCAAGTATCTTGATTTTATTCTTCCAGAAGGAACATCGTGTTCTATTATTTTACGTCTCATATTGGTTAAGCCAAGTGAATTTCATATCAAA
The DNA here is from genome assembly GCA_963457665.1 of Thysanoteuthis rhombus. Taxonomy (NCBI): domain Eukaryota; kingdom Metazoa; phylum Mollusca; class Cephalopoda; order Oegopsida; family Thysanoteuthidae; genus Thysanoteuthis; species Thysanoteuthis major. Next base: position 13,760,563 of record OY735219.1, on the reverse strand, counting down.
TTGTTTCCAGCGGATATTTGGAGCTTCAGGACGTGCTTGCATAATGAATTTTTACAATGCTGGAAACGGAAATTGATTATTAGGACAATTTTTAAAAATGGATATTTTATAATCAACGAATGGAAGTAACTACCCTTCTTTCCTTGATTTTACCGTCATATTACGAAAGGTCGCCTATTCTTTTTTTTAAAAATTCAATTTGTACGTGCCAATCTTTCGGTCCCAACAACTTCCACGCTCTGGGAACGATATTGCTTCAATCGAGAACGACTGCTCTAAACGCCAGAAATCCGACTTCTTCCTCCCATAGATTTAGTGTTTTTGACGGTCAATACTTGACCTGTCATCAATAATTTGTCAGTATTCTACCCACTGTGAGCAGTACCATCGTTTGTCACACCTCAGCATTTACCTGTTTTTTGTCCCCACCCCCTCTTTTGGGATCATATGTAAACGCTCCGAAAAATGCTGGGAAAACATCAGTTCCTCGTTTCGAAATCTCAACGGTTCCGTAACCAAATCTTGAAAAAAGACGCAATATCAAATTCTGTACCCATATCACTTGATATATGACCCCTAGATCCAGTTCACACCCCTTGACAAAATGAATAACCCCTACCACTCACTACCACACTCACAACATTCTCACTAAATTCCCCAAAACTAGAATAAAAAAACATAGATAATCATTCGACTGATGAGGCCTGGAGAGGGCAGAAACATGAGCTAGTTTGTGTAGCGAATCCACATTCTACTATATATATATATATATATATATATATATATATATATATATATATAATCGTTCTCTGCTTATACCATCATAGAGGGTGACGAGTGGTTAGATGCATACGGGAAATCGTTAGTAAGACCAGCGCTCGGCTTGACAGACTCGTTGAAACTTTGTTCTACTTACGGTACCTGGTATTCTCCAATAGTTTCCCATATAGGTACTGACCAGGCTCAAAGTTGCTTAGCTTCATTGATCGTACGAAAAACTACGTATCCAACGTGATTTTGCTATAATTCTTGAGTGCTTAATGAAGAGGCATTGAGTACCATTTTCAAAGTGTTCGCTATGACTCAGCAGTGCATGGAAACACGGCCTACCGAATTGGAATCGGGCACTCCACCATTGGGTCAAGGGTATTGGTCATAGATAATTATGTTATGTCTCGTAATGGCTAAGGTTTCCACCTTGAAATTCCAGAGTTCTTTGGTTTTTGTGTCCTTCAGAACAAGAATTGGTTTGCTTCTATCATTCATATTCTGATAACGTAATTGTTGGCTTCGTTTTCACTGTATTGCCTGCTGATATTAACTGAGATATCAGCTTATCTACCTACCTACAGTCCCAGAAATGATTGGAAAATAGTCTGTCATCTGATTAGGTCTGATATTATGTATATATATATACATATATGTATAGTAATTACGCAATTATAGGATGTTCTCGTGTAAAAGTGCACCATACATTTATTACTTCTGATCACTGACTGAGTGCATTATTCACCCAATCATGAAAGGAAACGATCAAGCCATTGTGGGCCTGTAGCATATGTTATAAAGGGGCCCTAAATCGAGAAAATACACGTTGATATCAAAACATATATTCCTTACTCGCAAAATATGTATTTGAATTACAAATATACCACCATCGATTACTGCGTTAAAATAATTATTCCAATCATGGATGACCATTGGATGAAATCTCCAACTTCAGAAACCTAATGTTCATAAAAGTTGAAGGGAGTCTGGTACTCTTGTGATAAAGCAAGTGCAGAATCACTGTTTGATAACTTTCAAGCATGTGGCGCGGGGGCCTTGGAAGAATGAGCAAAATATAAAAAAATCAGGCCTCATCTTATATCAGGCTAGAAGAAAAAACGTCGAAAAATATCGTCAGTCTCCAGAATCTTAATCTTCTGAAAGTATTGCAAGATCCCCGAATCTTGTTCTTTCTGAAATATTGACATATTCCAGAAACTGGAACTTCTAAAAATATTGCCGGATTCCAGAATCTTGGTCTTCTGAAAATATTGCCGGTTTCCAGAATCTTCTGAATGCATTTACCGTAGCTTTCCATTTGTGTTGTATGATCTTCATGAACCTGACTTTATGATTCTACATTTGTTTTTAGTGTAACGTCAGTAGACTAAGAATCTCAATAAATTAATAAATAATGAAAAACAAAGTAAGGTCTTTAACACGACAATAGTTATTTACACGAAACAGATTGTATAGCCCTAAACATCAATCAGTTTTACACAAATTGGCCATTCGACAAAGAAATACACGACAAAAATCAATAATGGCTGATTATGTTTCATCTAATATAAAAACCAAGACAGGTCTGTTTAGCCATTCAATGGAAACTGCCATGTGACCAACGTCTTTTTAGGAAACACTAAAAAAAACCCCTGAATTTTCAAAAAGAAAAAAAAAACAAGCATGAATGCTGCCTGACACGAACTAAGGGATCAATCAAGCATAAACTTACATTGAAAATTGAGACCCCGACTGAAACTTATTCAGAAAGGGGATTAACAATGAAACGAAACAAAAGAAAACGTTTTTTTTAACGAGGAATAAATGTGTAAATTTTCAGCTTTCTAGTTCCATTAGTGTCATCAACACACGTGATACATGCATTCTTAGCCAGCAAATCAGATCAACCTGAAAACTTAATAAACCTATGTTGACAGTCTTGAAGGCAATTTTCGTTGACGGTTTCTAATAACATTACGCTTCACAAGGATATTTAGTACCATTCTCACCCCTGCATTCATTATGGTCACGACATTCATATCCCCTCTTTGAAAGAAAATATTCTATTGAACAAGAAACGGTAATCGGTGCCATGTTACCATTGAAGGCTACGTTTATGTCAGTTGTAATCTTATAACAATGTGCGATTAGGTTATTGTTCCTAGGTAGTGGGTGTTATTTTATAATCGCTTGTGTGTAAAAAAGTGTTGAAAAAGGCTATTATTCACTACAAACTTTGCTTTTGTAACCAGGCCAGTGATATTCATTCATAATTATTTTTCTGACTCTATGTGATCGAGAAAGTGCAAATTCGCCCGTTGTCCTATTGGAAATAAATAGATTTCAAATTATCACTGTTAGAGTCACAAAAGCTAAACCTGAAAGGAATAATTGTTATTTTCTATACTTTTAAGACATGAGCAATTAGAAAATAACACTTATTACCCAGGAACAAATGAAGTGAAAATATGTCGCACAGTATAATCGAAGCAAATCATGCATTTGTTCCTTACATTAATCGCCACAACCCTCAACAGATCAGTTTAAACACTGTTGCTGGGTTGAGATGATTCAAGAACCCCCGCCCCCCATGAGTTGGGAGAATCTTTTTTGTTTTCCAAAAAAATTCTCCACCAAAATGAGTTTTCAGTGTGTGAGCGTGCTAATTTACAATTTAAATCTATGCTAAATTGGCCCCTTAGTGTTCGGCTGTCTTCATGCTAGTTTTTTTTGTTGTTGCTTCTTTTCAATTTGTATTTTTCAATGATCTTATCCGAATGATGATGATGATGATGATGATGATGATGATGATGATGATGATGATGATGATGATGATTCAAACAAAAAGTAATTCATTCATCTCTCCTTTTTCTAATTTTTTGATTGATCCCTCCCCAACCCTGCTCGCCGCTTGAAGACATCGTTTACATGGCGGTTGCTATCAGATGAATACCCATACTTGTTTTTTGTGTCGTTTTGTTTTTAAATCATGAATTTATGGTTCAAACCATACTGGTAGTCTTTTCACCGAGGTAACTTAATTTTACCACCACCGTTGTTTAATCTACGAAGTGAAGAGCACCATACGTGGTTGGCCATGATTCATCGTTTCCTTTGGAATTTCTCTTTCAGTTTTACAGCCATAAAACTAAAAGCCAAACTGTCAATAGTTTTGTTTTCTCTCGTATATTTCCCTATTTCGCGCAGAAATAATAAACTAGTGTTTCACGCCTGGTCAACTATGTTTGTTCAGTGGAATAAATGGAAGGAAACCCGCTAGAAGAGGTGAACAAACAATTATATACAAATTTCTATTAGGGGGGATCAATAAGTCAACTAAATGCAGCACAAACCCACCCATACGTGCACATACGTATATAGGTAAAAGTATACATGTATTCGTACGTACATACACATCATGTATGGATCAATTACTCCCCGTCTCTCTCTCTCACTAAATATGTGTGTGTATGTGTGCGTTTGGTTGTGTGTGGGTGAATGTGTGTGCATTTTTGGGTGAGTAGATGAATGTGCGTGTATGTGTGTATGTGTGTGTGTGGTTTTATACTAATTAATTAATTGTTATTTAATTAAAGAATGATAAAACAATTAATTACTGCCTCATTTTGGGCAAAACAATGGCACTGACTTTTCCAGGCCGGAATTCATCGCACTTAACTGCTCTTATCGCCGACTGACTTTTAAGCAGACTGTAATATCATTTAATTATTGTGAGTGCAAATAAAAAAAGAGGGGCAACTGTTACACAATATTGGGTGAAAAGGAAAAAGTGGCTCGTAACGCAACGGCAGAGCGTGCCGATTCGGCCAGAAACTGATAAAGAATTCGATCTCAACAGTTGTTTCAATCGTGCAGCTCTGGTCTAGATTAGATTCATTCTCAGCAAAACGGTAATGGATATTTCAAATGAATATTTTTTTCGGTTGAGCCAAGTTTGGCTCGAGGCTACATTCATGAAACTGAGCATTTTGTAATACTGTGCATCTCTTCACTTGATATTTTGGGAAGGACATATTCTATTGATAAATAACCAAACAGCTGCTGATTCCTACAATAATACTTAACGTACGACATAAGAAACCAAATTTAAACAACAATACTACAATTTATTATCCTGCGTATAACACAAACAATCTGAACATGGTATGTCAACAGGGGTCGTTGGGTGATTTAGAGGACTGCTTGAATTTAAATTACGAGATCTCTAAACGAAACAGTAAAGTTTATGACTATATATATATATATATATATATATATATATATATATATATAAGCACTCTCTAAATGAGGTAACTAGTTCATTGTAAGCTTATGCAATGCTTTTCCAACATGGAATGGAGCACTCTGGTGGCTGAGGAATATATACGATAAATAAATATATCGCTTAAATTCAACCTCGCTGACCGTCCAGTTCCGTGGAGTAGAAAGAGGATACTAGCCTCCGAGTCTGAAGCTAAGGATTCAATCCTACCTCGTGGTACTGGATGGGATAATGGACTGTCTATAGCCACACTGAAGAGTTGTAATACAACGAAACAGCTGACTGTGGAAGACACAACAATATATATATATATACATATATATATATATATATATATTCTAGCAGGGATTTCCGTCGCTGCTAGGTGAAAAATAGGTTGCTCCTTTTTAGAGCTGGAGTAGTTGGACAGGGCGATACCAGCTCAATCAAATTCTTCTACGCTTGCCTCAAAATGATCTTCGGAACTGAACAATAGAGGAATTGAAATAGACAGGGAATACCTAAGTAACCTCAGAGTTGCTGATGATATTGTCCTCGTCGTTGAGAATCTTTATGAACTTCAGATTATGTTAGACGAATGAAGAAAGCAAGAAAGTTAAGCTAAGAAAGCCTAGCAAACCGGAAATGATTCATAAGAAGTTGCCCAAGTGAAATAAAGGAAAGTAATAACGGGCGTTCGAAATAACGCGATTGTCATCTCCCCAGGACACTTCGAAAAGATGTGGACGCTGATAAAGAAAAAAATCTGATAACAACAATTCCCGGATCCAAGTGACAAACTATTATAGTAATTTTAAGGTAGACCAGAGGGCACATGAGTCTTAATTTAAATAATCGAATACAGCGCTTGTTTCCTTGTAAAATAATTAGTTGAATATCATTTTGTAACATATGATACTATGCGAAAGTCGTTAATTTTTATGTGAGAGTGTCCGAGCATCATAGCCAAACAGAAAGTTCCAGGGCTTTTATTTTTTGCGTGGATATTGTCTCAAACTCAGAATCGAATAGAGTCTTTTTTTTTTTCAGTTCCGACACTTTGAGGTGTTTATATGTACGGAAAAGAGGATGTTTATTAATGAGAGAGGGGGGGGGGCTTTTTATGCACGAGAGAGAAAGAATGTTTATATGAGCAACAGTGAAGGTATTCTTGCTAAGAGTTTGAAGTGAGGGGAAACTGTTTTCTCTCTAAAGGGTCAAGCCAGAGGGCTTGAAAAAAAGTTACATGAGAGAGAGGGGGGAGGAGAGAGCGTGGGGAGGAGAGAGCGTTGGGGAGAGAGAATGTTTATATGTAAGGCCAGAGAAGATTTTGAGAGATTTTCGCGTTACTGACAGACAAATGTGATGGTTATACATAGAATAGTATTCATTCAATTATCTTGGTCGTATTTTGTTGCTCCTCAAATCCCCACGAGATCCAATAGCAGGACTTCTATGTCCTTTGTTTATACGTATTCTTATCAGAAAACAGGCATAGAAAAAGATATGACCTCTTTCTCTCTCAATGACTTCGCTAATTTTGATTTTGTAAATTGTAATTGATAACTTAAGGCTAAAATGACTAATCATTGCCTTTTGAAGTCAGTCTGACCTAACCCACCGGGGAGATAGATAGACAGACAGGTCTGGTCAGTCACTCGATAGAAACCGTCAGCGACTAATATTATTTAGCAGCATGACAAGTTGGGGTGATCAATTAAAACGTTGGAAAAACAGGTGATCAATGAATACATTTCTACTTTCTCCTTTTAGTGGACAGTGATCACTTGAGAAAGTCCAAAATTTCATAGCTGTACACAAACTAAGGGACCAATTAATCACAAACTTACATTGCAAATTGAACTAAAGACCTATTTGGGGGATCAGAAAACGACAAAAAAAGGTTTTGTTGGCATAATAAGGAGTGAATGTTTAATTTTTCAGCCCTGTAGCTTTCATTTGTGCGGCCTGCAAGCGTGACAAATACATACATACGTACACACATGGCCAGCCAGCCATACTAAGCAATTTGAAAACTGAAGAAACATATGTTGACAGTTTTATTGATGGTTACTTTATATATATATATATATATATATATATATAGATAGATAGATAGATAGATAGATAGAGAGAGAGAGAGAGAGAGGAGATAAGTGAAAGAAAAGAGGTGAGGGATAGTTAAGAAGGAGGAGAGGGTGATCAGATATGAAGGGGGTGAAAGAGAGAGTAAAAATGAGACAGTGAAGGCACCCACCTTAGAGCAAGACAGATGCGTGACTACGGTGAGGGAGGTCTATTTGGAAACGCCCCCGTGCCTGCAATGGAGGGGGGGGACAAGTAAAAGCATTATTAATTATAGTTGACCTACTGCATTTCAACTGGTATTATGCAATAACAAAGATATATTCGTACACATATAAATTGCATGAATAGACACTTGATGCCTTTATGGCACAAGTATAAATTGCATGAATAACAATTCAGCCTTTGGGGTTGTTTTTAACCAATTAAGTAATAGTTTATGTGTATTATTTCAAACTTTCCCTTTTCATCAAATCTCATGAAATGTTGGAGGGGCCCCTCATGGTGTCAAGCCCCCCTGCTCCCAAATCTCCAGATACACCATTAGGGCAAGCTAGCTTCACTGGCTATTGTTAATGTATTGTGTTTGATCTTTTGTAAGTATTACTCTGTTGCTGTCCTTGAAACTAAGTTTGGTAAATTTCTAGGTGCCTGTCGTAAATCGTTGGTTATATACAAAGAGAGAGTGAAAGAAAGTGAGATGTAGAGTAGTGGCGTATAGTGCTTACTATCTTGGGTGTGCTACAGATGCACAAAAACAGATTAATAATTTAGTGTCTGTAAAAAAAAACAAAGTACAGTTGATGCCTTTTTGGAACAATGTTGGGAAGGTGGTCCCGATTACAGAAATTAGAGGAATAATAAAAAACAGAATTTGGATTCGTCACCGTCAACAGCAGCGGCCTTTTAGCGTCCGTCGTTCGACAAGGACCTTCCCTAAGATTCACCAGACTTTCTCTATCATGAGTGTTGCTGAGCCAATACTTTCTGACTTTGTCTAGTTCGTCACGCCATCTTACTTTTTGTCTGTCGCAATTTTGCATATGATCTCAGGAATCTACGTTGTGAGTCGTGATGTTCGGTGGTTTGGCATTCTTGCAACATGACCAGCTCGTTGCCATTTGAGGTTTCTAATGGTTTCTTTATCTCTGACTCCTGTGTTTTGTCTAATTTACTGTGCTGTCATGATCTCTCCATTTGAGGTTGAGCATGATTCTCTTCCGTGCACGTTCTGTGGTTCCTAGTTTGAGGGTCAACCTTTTTGATTAAGTTCTATGTATCAGCTCCATAAGAGACTATCGAGAAGATGCATATGTTGTATACCTTCTCTTCTTGGGACTTGTGAGATTTTTTTTTCCTTGAAAGTTGAGCTTGCTTGACCGGAAGTTTTCCAACCTAGCATGATCTTTCGTTGAGGATTTCATTGAGATACGTTGTCCTAGGTCTCTATAGCTCCTTATTTTATATTCTGATTGTTGTGTTTTTGCTCTTTACGTGTTCGTTGTACATGAGATTTGTTTTGCTGAAGATCATTTGGAAACAAACTTTCTCGCTTCCTTCATTTAGTTCGCCAAGCATTTTTGTGAGACCTTGAAGGCTCTTAGCAAAAAGAACGATGTTTTCAGCAAATCTGTGGCTACTTTGGTATTTGCCGTCTATTCTGATTCCTTTATTTTCCAAGCCTGGATTTCGAAAGATCATTCCAAGGTAGGCTGTGAAGAGTTTGGGTGAGATGGTGTCATCTTATCTCACTCAGTTTTCGAGTCAGAGGGGCTCAGAGACTTTACGTGGTCTGATGAAGGAACTGCTGCGTCGGTTGATATGTTGCATTACGTTGAGATATACGAGGTCTACGCCTTTTTGTGCGATAGTGTCAATGACTTTGAGATTACCGCTGAGTCAAAGGCCTTTTAAAAGTCAGCAAATGCTACAGCGAGTGGCATTTTATACTCCGCTACTTTCCGTATTAGTTGGTTTATTGAATGGAGATGGTCGATAGTCAAGTAGCTTTATCTGAGGCCAGCTTGTTCTCATGGTTGCTTTTTTTCTAAATATTGTTTTTCTTTCGTTGATTCTCTTATTTCTTCTAATTTGTTCGTCGTTAGCTCTTTATAGACACTAAAACATTTTTTTTCAACTTTTTGGTGTATCCGTAGCACTCAGCCTGCCCAATATACAAAGCACATATTCCCATGATATTGAGTGGGATGATGGAAGAGGGGACGGGCTATGGGGACGGGGTGTTCAGAAAAGAGAAAGCGAGAATGAGAGATAAGGAGTGGTTCATACATGGAGGGAGTAAGTGAGATAACAACAGATAGAAAGAATCATAGGCGTACGACCCAGGGGAAACAGGCACTTGACCCTTAAGAAAAATTCGGGCGAAACGTGTAAACTTTCGGGCGAATATTGCCTCACTAGTTAAAGTTGAAAGAATGTTCTGTAAGGTGAAAATTATTAAATCAAAACTGAGAAATCGAATAGAACTAAAAATGCTAAAAGCGCGATTGGTAGTTGAATTTGGATTTAGAAGGCTCAGTGCATGTAGTATTTCTAAAATACTAGAAAAGTTGTGACAAGTTAAAGGCATAATGGTCCCATATTTGAGCAAAAGGGACCCCTGTCCCTCTTCAACAACCTTTGAAGATGACATCCAATCTTCACACGCTTAAATCTGGTAAGTTTGATTAAAGCAAAAGCATAATTATCATCAATAATTTGTTCTGGAGTTTTATTAAATAAAGTAATTGTAATTATATGTATGTACATATATATACATATCATATAAAGTAATTGTAATTATATGTATGTACATATATATACATATCATATAAAGTAATTGTAATTATATATGCTTCAGGAATAGAAACTGCGACCGATAGGATAGCTGGCTCAACGTAGCGTTGCTCTTACTATTGAGCTAAGCAGCCACCAGTCATGCATTATTTGTTGCAGGTTCGATTCCTGCAGCAGCACCATTTTTCTTTGATAGTTTATTCTATTCACGTTGTCTAGGTCAAATGATACATTCAACGTGTAATAAGGGGTTAAAATAAAATGCACAGTTTTTACAAAAAAATAAATGAATACGTAGTATCAATTTGATCAAAATTTTATTCAATCAAAACGAAGATGAAAACAACTGTCTTTTTTACAATCAGAAGTTTATTCGCTAATAAGGCAGTTTCGCCGACTCGGCGTAACACACCTATACATAACATTTTTAGCAATAAACTTAGCTGCAAATGAGAATTCGATTTTTTCCTGCCATTTTTGAAGACGGTTTTTGTTATCGATAACGAACCATACTTGATAGAATTTCCAATGCCAATCTGTTGACAATGGAGAAATGAAGAAAAATAAGGGCACTTACTCTTTAGTTCCTGATAATGTCTAAAAACCAAACTGTGATATATGAGTGCCAACTGTCAGCCACGTTCTCCACTTCATGAGTGAATAACTCGCGAACAAATCAGATAACTGAAAGCTGTACAATTTAAAAAAGAGAAAGAGATAAGGAAAAAAAAAATCTGATCTTGTGATATTTCATCGGGTTGTGGAAAGCCTGAATCCCACACTCGTTGGGATGCATATACCAGGGCTATGTTTCGTTATAAGGGCGTGCAAAACCGGAGAAAGACTAACAAATGGTAGACAAAAAAAAAAAAAAAAATAGGTTCAGCTGGTCGCTCAATAAAAACTGTCACGTGATCAACGTCTTCTGGCAGCAGGTCGTGTTTGGATGGATCAATTAAAAAGATTAGGAAACGAGGGGTGATCAATGAATAAGTTACTTTTTTGTCCTCTTCTGTTGGGCAGTGATCACTGAAAAGTCTGAATAAGAAAAAACAAACGAACAAAAATAAGTGCTAACATTGCCAGATATAAACAAAGGGATCAATTTAGCATAAAGTAACATTGCAAATTGAACCCTCTTCAAAGAACCTTTTTAGGGTTGGGGGATTTTTAAAAAAAACAACAAACAAAAAACTTTTAGACATAACGAGGGATATGTTGAAGATTTCAGCCCATAGCTCCATGCATGCATAGCCAGCCAGCCAGACAGACCAACTTAAAAACTGAAGAAACCGGTGCTGACAGTTTTCATGACAGTTTTGGTTGACAGTTTCTAATATAGCAAGGCAAAAAAACCTAAACAATAGAAAAACGATAGCCTAGCACGCCAATTTCAATTGTATTTCCTTATCTCCGGTGAAGATAGAATCTTTCGGAGATTGGGTAATTTATCTAAGCAATCATTTTGACGGGTTTTTTGAGAGACATGAGAATGTTAACGTCAAGGAGTGCACAAGCAAATCTGACATTAAAAATGATGAACTAATATAAATCTTCATTTGCGTATTCATATCTCCAAACACGACATGGATCCCCCATGATCACATGCCCAACCGAGGCCGGCAGAATATTAGATGGAGGGACGAGCTAGACAAATTCAGGAAGTACTGGCTCCGTGACGCCCATAATAGAGAAGTGTGGCACATCTTGGGGAAGGTCTATGTCCAACGACAGACGTTAAAAGACTGATGATGATGATGATGATCTCCAAAATGTGACCGGATGTGTACGGAAGATGCTGGTTCTAATTCTCCACTGTTCGTGTATTTCTCCAAACTGATGAATGTGAACAAAAAAAAGCATTAAAATGTAACTAAATTACTAACTGGGACAGTATATTCCTCTCACTAAATTTCATCATTTTTACTAGAAGATACCGATGGAAAAAAACATGGATATATTTCAATGACAATTAGTAGCTTAATCGCGAAATCAATTGTTTGTGGGTTTGATCCTTACAGGGTGTCCCAATTTTTTAGACTCTGAGTCAGATCAGGTTAAGTTTAGTAAATATCCATGCATAAAGAATTGCTATGATTAATGTTCTTCACCTCTTGGCTGATAACCTAGTCTAGGAATCGACAAACTACGGCCAGTGGTCTTGTTTCATGCGGCCCACTGATAACAGTGAATATGTGATGTTGCATACAAAAATACTTTGTTCTTCCTTATCTATCTTTGGTTAGCGAACAATAAAACTCTTTTTTCCACCTTGGCTTGCAAGACATGAGAGCATTTGTAATCCGACCTGACTTCAAAAGGTTTCCCGACCTCTGACATCATCATCATCATCATCATCAGTTTGTTAGTGTCGTTGGACATAGAGACTTTCCCCAAGTTTCGCTCGACCTCTCTATCGTAGCGAGTACTCTCAGAATTTACCTAGAATATACCATCTTACTTTTTGTCAGCCACGGCACTCGCACCTGGGGATCCACATGTTGAGTCGCAATGTTTAGCGGTTGTCTGACATTCTTGCAACTTATCCAGCCCATTGACATTTAAATTTTTCAACAGTTTCTATAGTGTCTCAGATTCCTGTCTTTTCTATGTTTCCATTTTTAAAGACGCTATAATCGACACTACAAACTACATCCATTTAGAACTCTTCAGTGTAAGGAAAGCATTAAAATAAAGGAATATGGGTGGAAAATAACGATGTCTCTTTTCCTGATTAAATTGATGACAAAGCAACGGCTTTGCAGGGAAACACATATGTGCAAGCGAGAAAACGAGAGGATAGAGATAGGAAACGTGAGAATGAGACTACTCTAACCGTAAAAAAAAACTCAATCAATAACAAGCCTGGCCGCTGCAGGTTCAAACTCCACTCCAATTGTCTATTCTGTTTGAAGATGATTACTGCAAACTTTTGTATTGTAGATATAACAAATGATTTTTTTCATAGAAATGGATTAATTCATTATTAAAAATAGGCTCAGCGTATCTGTTTAATAAAATCTTGTTAAAGCCAAACACTTGTCAATTTAGCTCGGACAGTGGACCAGCCTGTTGGCAATCAATTGGTTGTGAGTTCAAATCACTGTGATGGAATGAGAAATTTACATATCGATTTATATACCCAATTTTGGTGAGTTTTACTATTGTTCTTATGACCGTCGGAGAACAAAGTCAACTCCAGACTTTGTATGGAGTTTGACTGTACGAAAAGAAGTACAGTTTTTACTTTTCCGATTTTCAGTCTTTCTATCTTTTTGATCTTCCGAATCAATATTTGAATAACTGACTTCCCAAATTTCAGTGATAATTATTTCACTGTTGAAAAAAACCCCAGATCAACATCAGCAGCAGCATGATTATCAACCATTCAGTCCATTTTGGGCAGTGACCTTCCCCCATCTTCACCATGACGACCGTGATTGCGCTAATCTTGTTTTATTAGTCTCCATATTTTGCATCTGCACGTCGTAGATGGTATTATGCGCGCATTGTACACTTTACGTTTTAAGCATATTAGCCAGCAAAGGTTAACCAGTACCGAAACAAAGGTTATTCACTTTAAATAACAACGAATTTCAACCAATGTGCCGCAGCATATTAGTGTGCCGCGAAGCATTTGTAAGTGTGTTGCGGGAGTTTTGAAAAGGGTCGATCTTCCTTCAAACAAGGGCCGTGGGATGTTCTTCCCTGTATGGATACAAAAAATAACGTTTGAATACGTGTTGACATTACTGGTACTTTTATGCAACGCATAAAATTCTTTCTTTTTTTTGTAATGATGCAAAAATAAATGAATAAATGTGCTGCTCATTAAAGGCCCAAACAACAGTCGCAAATTCTCTTCTGAATTCTATAATGTAGATTTCATAATGTTTTTCAAATGAATGGCGTCTTTTTCAATGACATCTGTTTCAATGTGTAATGATAACAAATATACTTTTGAAAACTATGATCGATAATATACTTTTGGCAATAAAATTAATAGATTATTGGTTTCTTTAATTTACGAAAAGATTTTTATCATTCATTTTCTTTAAACGATCAAATCTATGCTTAAATACTAATGACGTGCCTCAGCCATTTTAGTGCCTAATTCACTATGCCGTGACACGAAAAAGGTGAAAATCACTGCTCTATAAATTAAAAGAGTTATTGAAATTTTGTTGGGGCAATCAAATCCCTTCTTCACACCTTCAAGACAACGTTTTGGTCGCTCCATTGTTCAGTCTTTGTCAGATGTACAATCAAAGAAATTATCAACGAAAATCAATTCAGTTATTGCAACTCGCAGTCGCCTCTGCTGATTAACTTTTAACTAATGTCGTGGTCTCCTTCCAGAGATTTTAATGTTTCATTTAGGAGAATGAAATTGTTCCACATCTGTGTTTGTAATTAGCTCCTGTTATTTCTTTAATTGAGCCCGTATGCCTTAAAACTACACGAAACCTAATTTCCCCGTTCTATACCCCAAGTAAGTCTCCTTGACTTATTTTTTGTCAAAGGCTCACCACATTAAAGCATAAGAAAACAGGATGAAAAAAGAGAGGGTAAAATATTGTACAAGTTTGCCTGTAATTTACATCCAAGCAAATGCTTTGGTAACGAACCTTCACGACGATGGTATTAGAAACCGTCAAACAAAACTGTCACTAAATCTGTCAACGTAAGTATATTCATCTTTTAAGTTTGTCTGGCTTACTGGCCTGCTGATTGGCTATGTATGCTTCATGCGTCCATGCCACATAAACGGAGCTATAGGACTGAAAATTTGAACATTTATTGTGTCTTGAAAAAAAAAACTTTTTTTATTATTTCCAAATCCCCACCAAAATGGGCTTTTAAGGGGAGTCCAATTTACAATGTAAGTTTATTCTAAATTGGCTCCTTTGTTTATGTCTGGCACTGTTCACGCTTGTCTTTTGAAAGTTTGTATTTTTTTTTCTTAGCGGTGATAACTTAGAAAAAAAGTACAAACTTACTAAGTTATTTCAAAGTTATATTCAGGGTTATTTCTCTCGTATTTTGTCCGGTGGTGATCACCGAACAAAATACGAGAGAAATAACTTATTTCTTGATCATCTCTCTCTCATTTACGAGGTATGTTGCCAAATGACGTTGTTTGCATGACGGTTTCGATTGAGTGACTAACCAGACCAGTCTTTCAAAAGATTGCAATAGTTAACTCATTTAATGGTTAATTCGAACCAAATCCCTGAGCGAAGCTTTAGATAGAGGTTCACCAGAAGTTCACAAACTAAATTCAAATATCTCAATTATCTCATGATTACAATATTTCGAAGAGAAATTAGCATAGAACTAATGTTAAGATAGAATAAGTTCGAAAAATCCTCTTGTATTATTAATTTGTTGAAAGACACTCGGTTCAAAGGAGCTGGAAATCTTTATGCGCTTTGTCTCCTCGGGAGATGGCTGATTATAGGTTTCCACTGCTTCCTTCCCCTTGTTGCTACGCCTTTCAGTATTCTTTCTATCATCCACTAGCGCAAACCCTTCAAGTATGTTATTCGCTGCCTACTTGGGCCCCACTCACCATCGATGCGCCCCTGGGCCTTCAATATTCCAAGCTTCCTTATAATGCGTCCCAAAGATTCCAACTGTCTCTTTCTTACAACAACAGTTTCCTTGTAGTCTTCAATCTCCTCAAAACTTCTTCATTTGTTAAATGCTCTTCTCTCCAGGATATTCGTAACGTTCATCGATAAAACCACATTCAGTTGTATCATTCCTTTTTCTTCAATTCTGGCGAAATTGTCCAACATTCACTGCCTTATGGGAAATTAGATAGGGCTATATAACTCGTTATGCATCTATCACGCGTACATAGAGCTAGAGGGCTGGAAATCCCACTCCTCATTATGTTTACGAAAGGAAAACGTTTTCTTTTGTTTTTTCCCCCTTTATAATAGGTATTTGAGGGGGCTCAATTTACAACATAGTTTATGCCAAACTGATCCCTTATTTTGTGTCCACCTGTTTTTTTTCTGATTCAGACTCTCTTAAGTGATTAGTATCCATTCATAGAAGTCCCTTTTTCTAATTCTTATCAATTGATCACCCCCAACACACCATGCTGCCAAAAAACATTGGTCATGTGACGGTTTCTATTGAGTGGCTAACCATATCCGTTTTCTTCGTTTCGTATGATATTTTTCTGACTGTCGAATATTTTGTTCAGTTTTTTTTTTAAAACATTTTTCTCTATTATTTCTCTTTACCGGATTTCTGTTAGAAATAACTGATTCGATACTCAATGAGGCCAATCGTATTTTTTTCTACGAGGAAATGTTATTGTTTCGAGAAGCTTGTCAACTGATTGAGATATGATACACTGAACACACAGTTGATCCTGGTATTCTTATAATCTTTGAAGAGTAATCTTACTATTTAGTTATCAAGATTCTGTTTGTGAAAAAAGGCTTATCGTTGTGTGAATAGAATTGTGAAAGACCCCCCAAATCCAAACGTTCGCGTTTTGACTGGAATCTGGAGCAGCTGGTGAGATAAATGATGTTTATCAGGTCAGGTGCAGAACTTAACAAATCACACCTAGATGATGATGATGATGATCATCATCATCATCATCAACAACAACAACAACAACAACACCAGTATGTAGTAGTAGTAGCTACAGTTTTGACTCCCGTCTTCAGGCATAGACATTACTCAAGATTCGTCAGACCTCTCAATCTTGGGTGATCGGAGCCAATATTTTCTGAACCTGTCCAAATCGACACGCCAATGTTTTGTCGATCACAGTTTCACATATGATCTCTCAGGATTCACGTGAGTCGTAATGTCCAAGGGTTGCCTGACATTTTTTGCAGCATGGCCTTTCAACATAACATGCAGAGGTCACAAGACAGTGCATTATATTACAGAACAACCAGGGGTCAGAGTTATCATAAACACTTTAAGAAAACTCCAAATAAAAGGTAGGATTGATTTTCAAAGCAAGACAGCTCTCCCCAATCAGAAGATTGGCGCAACACAATCTTCTTGTCCCAATTCTTCTTCATCCATTTGGCCTTCTATCGTAGTGAGCAAGTCATCGATATCCATACACGCATACACACCGAACCTATACACTAACATATGTGTACGCACACACATGTACTTCTGACTCCTCTTTGCTGCTTGATCTTCGTGGTCAAAGTGGGGGAAGTGAAGTCCATGTCAAACAGACTTCTCCGATATGGGATGCAAGTTCGAGTCATGTCGGAAGTTACTTCTTTGTTTCCAATCTACAGTGCATATTTCAAAACAATAATACAATGTCATGAACGCTGTGACAGAAAGTAAGTAACTGTAAGATGAGAGAAAAACTAGTCAGAAATTAATAATAAGCATATTTGGCTAGCCATTCATTAGAAACTGTCTTGTGACCAAGATCTTTTGGCAGCACGCTATGTTGGGGTGATCAATTAAAAAATTACAAACAGGATGATCAATGCATAAGCTCATTTTCTTTTGTTGGGCAGTGATGTCAGGAAAATCGGAACTCATTAAAAAAAACAAAAAAAACAACAAACAAACAAAAAACAACAAGCATGTATGCAACCGGACGAAAACTAAGGGACTAATTTAGAATTCACTTACATCAAAACATATATAAGGGGGGATTTGAAAAAAAAACAAAAAAAAACCTTTTTTTTTAGACATAATAAGGAGTAAATGTTTAAATCTTCGACCCTCTTGCTCCATTGGTACAGCCTGTACGTGTAACACAAACATACACAGATAGCCAGTCAACTAGACAGACGGACCAACTTTCTGTAAAAATTGAAGGAACCTATATTGACAGTTTGGACAGCCAATGGACATCGCGACTCAAAACATGGATTCCCCGGAATCACGTGCGCAACCGAGGCCGGCAGAATATTAGATGGAGAGACGATCTAAACAAATTCAGAAAGTACTGGCTCTGCGACACCCATGTTAGAGAAGTGTGGCGAATCCTGGGGAAGATCTATGTCCAACGACGGACGTTGAAAGACTGATGATGATGATGATGATGATGATGATGATGATGATGATGATGATGATGACAGTTTTGGTCAATGGTTCCTCATAAGATGAAAGGAAAATTAGTCAAAAATTAATAATAAAATACTTGATTTACGAAATTCAGACAACTTACGAGAGTCTAGAGACTTCGCTACCAATCGAGTCGTTAGTTATTCCCGAGTTTCGACTCCTTGAAGAAAGGACCCAAAGAACAAACATTAGAGTAGTTGGGATAACAACGGTGGAATTTTTTTAAAAATCTGGCATCTAGGTCAGTGGTCCCAAGCCGTTTTTTTTTCCTCTGCCCCACCCCAACAGCTTAGAAAATTGGCTGCCCCTCTTACTATGAAAAAGTAATTTACTCAAATAGCATGTCACAAGAAGAGTCACATCCCATATGGTTTTGTTAACTCATGCGCTTTCATGCTTTGATTAATGAATTAGCATTAGTTACAAAGGAATCGGTGGTTAAATTAGGAATTGATAGTATTGTGTAATTGCAAATTAATTGCATTGTATAATTAAGTATTGAAAGTATTGTATAATTAGGAATTAATTAGTTATGCCTCAATACGTATCAGTTTTGAGCCATGAAACTCCTGACATTATTCACACCCTAATTCCGAATTGCCCGCCCCAGTGTATTAAAAAAGCCCGCAAGTAGGGCGTGCACCCCACTTTCATAATCACAAATCTAGGTTAAGGGCAATTGTTTTTGCGAATAGTTCTTCTTTTGCTCATTGAATCTTCTGCAAAAGTTTTACTGTCAATCTCCAGACAAAACCTGGAGTTGACTACGTTTTCTTTTACCGTAGCAAAAACAAGAAAAAGAACAATTTAAGGGAGTAAAAATTGACCTTCATCCATCGTGATTTGAAATCACGACAGATTGATTCGTAGTCGTGTCTCTTATCGACTAGGCTTAACTGACACGCATTGCATATCTGCTGAAATTTATTCTCGAAGTAGCATAGATAAATTCATCAATAAAATTCGCATTTCCCAATCGTGAATTGAAATCACAACCAAGTGATTGGCGGCCAGCTCTCTCGCTGACTGAGCCAATTTTAATAATTGAATACACTTATAAATTCTTTTTTTAATAATCTCTGTATTCATTATATATTCTGTAAAAAGTTGCAGTAATCATCTTTAGTTGAAATACAAGTAGGAATTAACTTCCAGCCTGCAACAGAAATGCCTTTTTCAATGGTATTAGGATTTTAGTCGACAGCGTCCGGCTCATTAATTTTGATAGGAAATTTTCTCCACTGCATGACCTCTGCAAGAAGCGACGTTCTTATTCGGCCACCTGTCACCTGCGACCAAGAGTCGGTTTTATATAGACACGGAAATCAAAAACAGACATGAAAGGGAGAAAAACAATTAAGCTATTTATGTCACCTGCTATTTGATTATCGAATTTTTTCATATACCTTTTTTTTTTCAAATATATAAGTATATGAGTATGAAATTTGGATTGTATGCATATGAACAAATTAATCCTGACAACAAGAAAAAAAACACACACTCGCAAAAAACACACACTCACAAAAAATACACATATACACATACACACACACGTACAAATATATGGAGTAGTGGGAGGATACCAGCCTCTGGGTCTGAAGCTGAGGTTTCGATCTTGCCGAGTGGTCCTGGATGGGATAATGGATAGTCAATAGCCACACTGAAGAGTTGTAATACAAAAAAAAAACAGCTGTCTGTGGATGAAACAACAATAATATATACATGTATACACACACACACACACACACATATATATATATATATATATATATATATATATATATATATGTATATTAATTAGGAAATGGATATATAATTAGACAAATGATTATGAATTATGTTATTTATCATTCCTATCGGATTATATATATCAATTTCTTAAAGGTTTAATTGTCTGCGTTGAGAAACAAATTGTGCAGATATAGACAGTGGATGAACAATATGAGAATTTTAAGACAAAGCAGTTATTCGGGCCTTTGCAATACCGGCAACTGTTTAGCTCGAAGCTTAGAGGAATGCTACGTTAAAGAGGCTACCTATCGGTCACATTTTCTCAAATTGTTTATTCTATTTCCGTTGTCAAGGCCAAGTGATACATTCACCTTGTAATAACGGGAAATCATTTCAAAAAGAGTTTCGAAGTAATATAACATATATATACATATATATACATGTGTGTGTGTGTGTGTGTCTTGTTTATTCTATCTACGTTGTCTAAATTGAGTGATATATATATTAAGCGTGTAATGTCGAAAGATCATTCCAAATAAGCTTCTATATAATACAACACAATTTATGATTTATTTTCTCGGACCAAATATGTCCATTTCTTGCACACACACACACATACATACATATATATATATATATAAATCATAAATTGTCTTGTATTATATAGAAGCTTATTTGGAATGTGTACGAGTGGATTATATATATATATATATATATATATATATATATATATATATATATATATATATATATATATATATATATATATATAATCCACTCGTACATACACATATAATTGAACATTTTATTTAGGGAAACTCAGCTGCCTGTAAATAAACACAACTGTCATGCATATATATATATATATATATATATATATATATATATATATATATATGCAAGTCACCTTTATAGATATGTACCTTGTCCAGCATATTTCAAAAGTAGGAGAACTCGTGGGAGTTAATCCCACGCTAACAAATGGAGCAAATATTCTACAATATCTTATAATAATCAATTTGTGCTTACATACATGTGCTTCCATGTATAAGTAACCATGCCTCTCTATATGTTACAGAGTGAATTAGGCTTGGGATACTTCCTGGTAAACCGAAGTTATTTTAGAGAAAATTCCGTTTTAAAAGAATCTTGTGTTTACATTTTATAGCGGTGAGGCCCTCGATGTATCAAAATCATTCTGTGTACAACTCAATACATGCTCAAACATATATGCACCTAGAACTTCCATGGTACACACACACACACACACACACACACACACACACACACATACTCATATAAACAAATATATATAAATATATATATGTACATTGGGGAAAATTTGTTGTCTTCAGGAAAAAGCAGTGCTTATATTAACATAAATAGAACGGTATACATAAAAAAACACAAGATATATTCCCAAACAAACTTGTTTTGTACTTCATTGTATATATATATATATATATATATATATATATATATATATATATATATATATATATATGGCCAGTTGCCGTTTTAAGTCCATTGCTGCATGAATCACTGTCATATTTCACCGGCAAACCTTCCTACCTTGTCACTCCATCTTGTGTCTGGTCGTTTTGTACTGTGTTTATGATCCAATGGGCGTCCATCGGTTAGCCATTTGCTCATTCTGTGATCCCTTCTTCTCGCCATGTGTCCCGCCCTTCTCCATTTTTGTTGCTTAATTACTCGTACGATATCTTTCGTCCTGGTCTTCTATGGATCCATTTTCATCCTTTTTCTATTGAGAGGAATTATCGCTAGCACTCCTTTCCATTTCTAAATCTAAAGATAAGACAGAAAGTGGAATTTAAAAAAGCAGCATTATCTGGGCTGGACTGGGAACCTTTCTTTTCACTCAGTTTTGGCTCAAGGGCGTAGTTTCGATGGAATTTAACTTCTTTGCTTTTTGTTTCATATGTATTCTCTTACTTTTATATAGATATTCACGCATTGAGTTGAAAATTGAGTCAATGACTTTTTCATAGTCTATTTAAGCCGAACAAAGTGGTTAGTTGTAATCTGATGTCTTTTACATTTGCTTGTTTAATGGTTTTTAGGTGGTTTATTGTCGAATAGCCACTTCTAAAGCCAGCTTTCTGCACAGTTGGTTTTTAACAAAAGTGTTTACTAATCTATTTGTAAAAAGTTTTGTGAATAGTTTGTAAATGTTAGGTAGCAAAGTTAGAGGGCGGTAATTGTCGTGGTCCTTATCGTTGCCTTCTTTGGGTAGTTTGATTATAATACCTAAACGAAAGTTCGGTGAGAGGACTTTCTTTCCCCGGGCGAATACTACGAATAGTTGTGCTAGTCGTTGTGATAGACCTCTCTCGAATCTTTTTAGAGATCTATCATCAAAACTCTTTTTTTCCAAACACAAGAAGGTTGCAAATGGTTTTGGAAAAGCCCAAATAGAATTACAAAAAAAAAAAACAAAAAACGAAATTAACTTCGTAATAATCAATAGAATTAATAACGTCAAAGCCGTTAATATCATAAATAAAGTAAGTATAAGAAGTGACCATAGAATAGTAGCAAGCAGAATTAAATTTTACTGTTAAACGGGAAAAGAACACTATGATCCTTAACAAAAAAATAAAAACATGTCCCAGTAAGATAGTAAGAATTACCGACTTCTAGATAGAAAACAGATTCGAGGTCTTGTGTAATAATGTAAGTAGTCTAGAGGAGAAGAGTAAAAGCCTAGTGAACATTATCAAGAAATCAGCAGAAATAGTAAGCGAAACAAATGAAAGCAATGAAAGCACAGGGAAATATTCACAGGCAACTGTAGAACTAATTAAAAAGAGACGAAATATGGTAATAAAGACAAAGGAAGACAAAACAAAAAGGGCCGAACTTGATGAATAAATTGACAATAATAAGACAAAAGATGGGGGAGAAAACCCGAGGAGGCTAGTAAAAGCTATTAGAATAAGGAAGAGCTTGAACGATGCTCGAGCTGCAGATCACACTGGCAAGTGACAGATGCTTGCATCAAAAGACAGAAAAGGCAAAATTAACAAAGTTCGGAACAGTATTAAGAATAACTGAAGAATGCTACGAGATCTCCATGCTTCAACGATGAGTGTACGACCGGTTGACACTTCGATAGATAACAACGATGTTCCAGGCAACCCATCGGACGAAGTAGTTTTTGCGATACGATACATATGTGTATGCACGCATTTAATGTATCACAGTGCATGTGCACAAATTTGATTTGATAGATACACGCACATATGTTCGTAGAAGTATATATGGGCACTGTATCGGATGATCGTATAAATATGAACAAGTAAACGAGAATGGACCAATGAGTTTGTAGCCTGACAAGTAGTTACTTGCTGAATTTTAATCTGAAAATTTCACTTTTCAATGTTCGTTCTATGTGTTTAATATTCACCACTTAATAAAGCGTATGACAAAGAAGGACATTACATTGGGAAAATGGACATTTGTATAAAATGAAGGCTATTCTCTGATTAAGCTATGGACTTATGAATGTAACTACGTATAAGTATATATGAGAGAAGAAATTCTTGCATAAAGCTTACTTGTTGGTACTCTTCATACCTGTCACTCCCTGCCATACACTTATGGATTATTTTGATACAAAAACTATCCCTGCCACTTCTAAAATGACTAGTTCTCAAACGCTAAGGAAACGTGCGACAGGAAAAGGCAAGAAGTTTATTTATGTTCCTTAACTAGTAGTATTTAAAAGAAGCAGGTAGTTTGTTTATGTTTGAGAATTAATAGTATTAATAAGTGACAGGTAATTGCAGGGGGCGACAGGAATAGAAAGTACCACTCGAGTTTACTCTCATTTGGTTTTGGTTCTTCAATCACACCTTATACTAACAAAGGCTGCCAGCATCCCAAGTTTCTGCTGGGGTTGGGTCGCCTAGGGTGAGTGGCAATGTGGTATTAGCCCCAGAAACCATACATGACCCTAGGATCATTATCCAACGCAAGCCGCGTCTTCTTTCACTTAATCTAATTTTGTCATTATTATTTACTTATCTATCTATGGGGGAGGGGTGCCATATCTGTATTACATCATTTGTTGTGTGCGCACACAGCGCTTGTGTGAGCACGTGTGTGCGTAACGTGCGCGTGTATGTGTATGCACACGCGTATGTAAGTTAACGTTCGAACAGGATTGACAAATTGGCCATTTTCTTCAGATCTAGCTGTTTTCGTTCCAATTTAGCCGATAAAAATCCACGTTAGCCAATTACGATGGTGAGTTTAATAAAAGTAAGAATACCATTTTCAGTAATGATTTGTTTGGGGGTCTTATAATCCAGTTATTTTATTCGATAAGCGGGCTTATAGCACGAGTATATACAATGTATAATATTTTTAGCTATAAGTCAGGTCGAAATTTCTTCAAAAGCCAGCCGACATCTGCCATCTTTAAAAACGGTTCTAGCTATAAATGATAAACCGTGCTTGACAATAATGTGTTAGAGCTTATGTATATGTGCATCTGCCATTGGCAGCTTGATCTGTTGACAGACAGAACCTCTGGGAGGAATTTTATCAGGGGGTACGAAATCTCTTTCATGTCTCCCATCCTTCTCCATTAGTCATCCTCTTTTTATCCTGTACGATTTTATGTCATGAGCTCAGAGCCCACTTTGGATTCCCGGCCCTAGGTACGATGTACCCGCCCCCCATCCCTAAAGCTGCAATCACATAAGCCCTAAATAGAGATTCTGAGAAAGATGCACGAACACAGCGTGGGTGGAATGGAAAAAAATAAATAAATAAAGTTTATCCGATGAACCTTTCCCAAAAAAGTAGGAAAGAATGTTGGGAAGGAAAAGGATGCAAGACAGGTTTTTCCCAAAGATAAGCGAAGATATACATCCTCATCTCTGATTCACAAATAATAACAACAACCAGGCTGGTTAGTCACTCAATAGAAACCGTTTCGTGACCAATGTATTTTGGCAGCATGTCGTGTTGGGGATGATTAATTCAGAAAATTCGAAAAAGGGAAGATCAATGAATTAGTCACTGCTCATACCTTATGTAGAACAGCGATCACTAAAAAAAGACTGCATTTCAAACAATTAAAATGTTACCCAGACACAAACTAAAGGACTAATTTACCATAAACTTAAATTGTAAATTGAACCCGAACTAAAAATCCTATTTTGGTTGGAATTTGGAAAAAAAAGTTGTTTTTTTCAAGACACAAGGAATAAATTCTCAGCCCTATAGCTCCAATTGTGCAGCCTGTACACGTGACACATATATACAAATATGCATACATACATAACCAGCAAGTAAATCAGCCAACTAGCCAGCCAGACTCACTTGAAAATTGAAGAAACCTATGTTGACGGGCGACGATTTTGGTTGGCAGTTTTTAATATTTGCATCATAGAGTATATGCCGTACACACACACTTTAAAAAAATATTTGGCCGTTTTCAGACCCAAAAGATGGTGAAGAAAGTGAGTCAGACCGTGACATTAGAGGTTTAGAGGTGAGGGGTTCAGGAGACTGGATTGTAGAAGAGCGTGTACGCTGCCTCTGTAATGGTTTGATGCAGAACAAATGCTGAACACTAATTTCGTTTTTCACCTTTTTTTCGGAAAATCGCGTGAATCAAGAAGTTGAGACTACCTGCATTTGGATTCTGTTAGAGGATTTTTTTTAATTAAAAAAAACTCACTGCAGTGGGAAAGCCCATTGTTGCAAATGGTGGATTGGAGATATCTTTATCACCAAAATTGTTGCCTTCAAGTGGAAAAATCCATGGTTATGTCATTATCACGCAAAAACTACAAAGCTGATTGGCCCTAACTTTTAGCAAGAATTCGAGTTGTAACTTAAGCAATTAGGTTGACCTCAGATGTCATTCATTATCGATAGGGGTCATTTCTAGCCATTTCTAAACAATGTAAGCATTTTTAGTACAACATTGAGTTTGCTACGAAGTAGGAAAATGTTTTTGACCTCACAAATGGTAGAAGGATAAGATCAAATTCGTCAAGATAACTCAGGCTGGTCTCCATGGTCAATGGAAGTCATCATAGGTCAATTAGGGATTAACAAACCTTCTTTTTCCTGTCATATTTCAGCCAAACAATTGCCTTCTTGGAGGGTGATAGGTAGGTGGGTTTAACTGAGAAAAAGATGATAGTATAAGTGGTGCTGGCTTTGGAGGTCATTGGAGATTAATAGAAGTCAATCTTTTTTTTATCTTTATCAATTTTTTTTCTTTTAAGATAACTCCTTTTCAGCCAAAAGAAAAGGCTAAAAAAAAATTTTGGTTTTGTTTGTAAAACGTTGTGCAACCCTGAAGATCGTTTACAGGCATTTCTTTTTTTAAGAAGAAGTTTTTTCATTCTGGCACCCAATAGGAAAAGCACAAACGTTGTGAACATGAAACTCTATCAAACTAAAGGACTACATCATTTGCTTTGTTTTGAACATCAGAATATCTTGGTAACCGTAACTTTTCCATGTGTAAATAGCATAAATATTTTTGGGGGGTGGAGTTGTTGTGTAAGGTAGAATATAATAAAGAACATATTTCTTTGTGCCGCGTTGTTAAGTTTGTAATTATATATATATATATATATATATATATATGTGTGTGTGTGTGTGTGTGTGTGTGTGTATGTGGAATATTTCTCTGATGTTCTTACTGCTTCATCTCCAGTAAACACTTTCTCTTGACATATTTTTCACTTCACTCACACACGCGAGCACACACACGCGAGCACACACACACATGCACACACACACACGCGCATATATATATATATATATATATATATATATATATATATATATATATCAAGAGAAAAATTAAATGTCTACTTGAGATTAATCGGTATGAACAGACGGAGTTATTTTTGTCCGACAAGGACACGTGTTTCTCACACCAGTGCAAACAAGACTCATGGTCGCATTCAAGCTTGCTTAATACCCTAGTTACAAACAGTGTCCCATGGTAATTCCACGGTTCAAAAAATATTAAACACGATAAAATAAGGCAATTCAGTTCTTTACTCGACAGTTCTCAAAATTTGACACAATAAAAATAGATCCTTTCCTATCCCATCCAGTGTTGCCAAGTATGTGTTGGTATTTATAGCTAAACATGTAAAGACTTTTCTCCAATTCCAGCTAATTAATCAAATAAAATAACTTTATACTAAAAATCTAGAATGAGATTATTAATAAAAAAATTGTACAATTACTTTTTTTTCACTTATATTCAATCGGCTATCGTTGATCTTTATTGGCTAAATTGGAAAAATCGGCCAGATCTGGTCGAAAAATGGATAATTCTGATCTGATCCCACACGTTCCTCCCTCTATCCTTTTGTCTTAGTTTTGCAAGCAGTTGTTGGCTACCCCTTTCATCAAAGCTGTATCCCTTGTAAACGTGACATAATTTTATTGGAGGGTAGCGGTTACACACATGGATTGTTATGATTATAAATTTTTTTATCAACATTCCGGGGAAAGAAAACTTCAGATATTTTCTATATTTGATAAGACTAAATTACTTCTATAGAACACACCTAGAAAGATTAATTGATGGAAAGAGAAACAAAGGTCACCCGAAATGTAGCTGGTATTTCTAACACCAAAGAATGAACCGGATTGCTGTATGAAGGTGTAATAATAACAGCAATGGCATAGAAAAAGTGGTGGGCTACAGTATCACCCAACATCGAAAGACGTGGAAACTAGAGATCACCTCGTCTCTTTTAAACTTACTTCATTGTGAAGATTTCAATTTGCAGTAGATTTTGACCTGGCTTTCTTTATTTTCGTTTATTGTCGAACCCCAGTTCAAGTTGCAGGCTGGGGGTTTTCTTCGTTTTTCTGCAAGAACAACCCTCGCTAGATTTTGGGGAGTAAACTCTTAACTGTTTATCTGTCCCGCTGTGTTAAGGCGAACCGATTGCATAAAATCGATTCTCTTACCAACTGGGCTGAACTAATAATTCTTACATATCTAAGAATTTATCTATTGTATATACAATACCAAAGTTGCAGTAATCATTTTCAGTTGGAATAGAAGTAGGAGTGTAGTTAGACCCTGTAGCAACCAGGCCTTTCTATTTCAAATTCAACCAGTAAATAAATTGTATGAAACCTACTGACTCTATGTGCATGTGTGTATATATATGTGTGTGTGTGCGTGTGTGAGTGTATTCGTACATATGTGTGTGCGTATGTGTTTATGCTTGTGTGGGGATATTCGCGTGTACATATATATATATATGTGTGTGTGTGTCTGTGTGCATGCGTATATATGGGTGTGTCCGCACGTGCGTGAAATGTAATATTTATTATGCCTAAACTAGTGCTTCCAACGAAATATTTCGTTCGATGATAACCCCGAGGTCAGATTCAGGTCACCTGTGACCTAAGACGACCTAACAACATTTAACGATATCATCAACCCTTCTTTCTGGAGAGAGGTCACAAAACGTGAAATGCTAGAACCAAGCAGATGCAGACTGTCAGGCTCCACACGAAATTCAACACAATTGCTTCAAATGGTGTCAAGTATATTCGGAGGAAACTAACCAACGCAGCCATATTGAATTGACCCGTCAGAACAAAAAACATGGCTCCAGTAATCAACAGTCCATGCTGTAATTTCACCGGCCAAAACGAAACGTTTTTGCCAATGCCGAAATAAGGGAGGTGTTGAGTGGACTGAATCCAAAGGTTCCCAATATCACCCCCACTGCAATTACTTCACAAAAAAAAATTGTTATGAGATAAGTTTGTAACTGTACAGTGTGATAATAATTATGGATAAAATTCGATCTAATTACAATTCAGTTCGACAGAATTTTTCGTTTATTTACACTAGTAATCATTTTGATGCCAGGGCCCCTGTTTGAATTACAACCATAGGCCCCCGTGCAACCTTAATCTGACCCCAGTTTTTGCTATTGACAGAACTGATAAGTGGCTTCTCCACCACTACGCGACCTCTTCACTATAGCCGTCGCCTTGCAGTGCAATATGAAACGGTAAGTATCTCGCTATTGCCCATCTCTTTCAAGACGTTGGGAAATGTTTAGAAGGGTCCATACACTTCCACTTACCGCTGAAAATATCCGATAACCTTCCTTAGTCGGTCATAACAATCTACGTTCTGCATGGTACCAGTCTTACGACACTTTCCAACGATTCTGCAGACAGTATGATCATTAAAATTCAGCACACGAGCAACACCCGAAGGCAATTAACTAGATTCAGCCATTTTGAAATTATCCTCATTTGTTGCACTGGGAATCTGGGTCATTTTCACCCAAACCTACGAAATAACATCTAATAGTGTGGTCAACACCCGCCAATTGGTATATCACTCACTTGTAGCAATTACAGGTTTTGAAAAATGTGTTTATGTTATGACATCTTTGCGAATAATCATATTCACGCAGCCCGTTATGTTTCATTGCGTTATGACACATGCAACAATCAAAACGCTTGGATCCTTCCTTAGTTTTACACTCAAGTACAATTACACAAGATACAAAATATTTAGCTATATGTTCGAATAAAAGGCAAAAGCGTCAAGTTGACTCAGCTGTGAATCACTTTTGACGACTGCTATATATATATATATATATATATATATATATATAGCAGGATTTTGTTATTCCTAAAGGAACTTCATACAATTGAAACGGATATCATCTGGTATTATTTATGACATGATCTCACAACCGCCCAATGATGAGTATAACACTATGGAAAATGTTTTGGCAACAGAGTTTCAATGCTGTTGAGTTCGGTCATAAATGATAATTGATAATATACGATAATATTCCGCTAGAAATAATAAGATCATTCTTGGTTTGGTTTGAATAAAGTTAACTTTCTATGAAAAAAGAAATGGTCGGAATGTACTCATTTATGGGCAACACTATATATATATATATATATATATATGTGTGTGTGTGTGTGTGTGTGTGTATATATATATATATATATATATATATATATGATGGAGTAAAAAATTTGCTACCCAAACACGTTCATGTTTCTATCCTGTTTGGTCTTCTTCAGGCGAATGATTCTGTTCATTTTATTTACCTATTTAGGACATTTAGGGGGAAGGGTAATTTCCTCAGGTGTGGGATCTTCCTCTTATTCTATTTATATATCTTTCCTTTTCTTTCTTTTTCTTCGTGTTGTGGTTGTTCATTGCATGCTATGTTTTTCTGTTTTATTGAGTGGAGATACTGTGCTTGTTGGTTTTTATAAATTATAAATTAGCAGGATATAGTGTAGGCATTTTCTTTATCAGTATGTTGTTAAACCATTAGCTCTTTGTGGTATGTTTCTTTTCTGGGGGTATTTCATTCTGACAGTGTTTGAGTTAATATCTATGTGACCATAGTTGTTGGTCTAATTATTCCAGGTTCGGTCTGTTTCTACATATCGAAGATGATTATGGTGATTTGGTTGTTCTTTAAAGTGGCTGGCAGTATAAAATAATTATGATGTTAATAGTATATATATAATCTTAAATTGCATTATATTATATTGAAACTTTTATTTCAAATAATTTCCCGTTATTACATGGTGAATTCATCACTTGGCCTAGACAACGTAAATAGAATAAACAATGAAAGAAATGGGGCTGCTGCAAGAGCAACGTTACGTTGAAGCGGCTAACCTGTCGGTTGCAGGTTCAATTCCTATAATAATAATTGTTTATTCTATTTATGTTGTTTAGGCCATGCGATACATTCTTCGTGTAATAACAGGAGATCATTTCGCACAAGAATTTCTATATAATATAATGCAATTTATAATCATTCCGTCGGATCATATATCCATTTCTCGATATATATATATATATATATATATATATATATATATATATATATATGTGTGTGTGTGTGTGTGTGTGTGTGTGTGTGTGCGCGCGTGCGCACTCATGTAAACTACTATAACCAAAGCAGTTATAACTGCTACAGTAAAAATATATTTCATCAACGTTTTGATGGAAGATTCTGCGTGCATCAATGGTGAAGTGTGTTCCCATTCAAACACTGCAGAGAAGAAAGATTCTCAAGGCACAAAAATTAGTTTCAAGCAGGTCTTTTTTTTTTATCGTATAAATGCTTTCTGGATTTTTATATTTTCGGTTATGGCAGACTTAGTATAACTTTCCAGAAGACGCTATGAGTCTCTGACCTACATCCTTGTTCAAAAGCCTCCACGTGAACAACTATTTTTATTTCAGTATGATAGTGAGAGTTGTTATCAAATAAGCCTCAACAACTATCGTCATTTTATTTTACTTACAAAAAAAAAACTATCATGTATCGTATACATCCAAACGATAATACAAAAGATTAATACAAATACAGAATAAAGAAAGAACAATTTTATCAATTAAAAAAAGAACCTTGATCTTTTTTTCTTTCTCTTTTCTTTGTATCAAAAGTCATTTCTTTCCCAGCTTCTTTGTTTTCACGTTCTTTTCAGGAGAAATAAAAAAAAAATAAAGATAAAAACGAGACAGACCTGGTTAGTCATTCAATAGAAACTGCTACGTGGCCTACATCTTTTGGTAGTGAGCTGTGTTGAGGATGATCAATTAAAAAATGGAAGAAAGGGGTTCAATGATTAAGTTACTTTTATCGCCTTTTGATGGGTAGTGATCACTAGAAAAAAATTAAATTTCCAAAAATAATGCTGCTGGACACAAACTAGTGATCAATTTAGCATAAACTTACTTTGTAGATTGACACCCATGAAAACCCATTCTGGGGTGAAATTTTCAAGAAACAAAAACAAATTGTTTTTTTTCCAAACATCATCATCATTATCATCAGTCTTTCAACGTCCGTCGTTGAACATAGACCTTCCCCAGGATTCGCCACACTTCTCTATCATGGGCGTTGCAGAGCTAGTACTGAATTTATCTAGCTCGTTTCTCCATCTAATATTCTGTCGGCCTTAGTTCCGCATGTGATCTCCGGAGATCCATGTCGTGAGTTGTGATGTCCATCGGTTGTCCGCCATTCGTGCAACAGACATAACAAGGTGTATTTGTTCAAATGTCCATCCCTCTAGCTCCATTGGCGCTGGCTCTATACGTAAAACATAGATAGCCAGCTAATTAGCCAGTCAGTTAAACAAACTCATTTGAAAACTGAAGAAACCTATGCAGACAGTTGTGGTGACAGTTTAGGTTGGCAGTTCCTAACACATAAAAAAATAAGCCATTACTACACAAAGCAAAGAGTTACATAACAGACAATCATCTTTGTAGATAGTTTTTAGGGACGTTTGACTCGCCGTTTACCCGTTGTCTTGCTCGCCACATTTTAAATTCAGAATCTCTGACGTAATCTGAATAAACAATGTTTATTTTGAAAATATCCCACCGTTAGAAGTATTTTAATCTTAAATCTTCTTGTTTTACCAGCGAAGCATCTTGTTAGTATACATGTATAAATAAACGTACTATCAATGACGCTAAAATCATAAAAAATCCGTTCAACACTGCAAAAATTGGCGGTGAGATTGTCGCCAGAGATTGTTTGCCGTTTTACAACTGTCTAACTTTCAGTGGATGACACGAAGTCTTCAATAATTCACACTGATGGCCTGGGAGCGACCTTCCAGTCCTGGAATTGTCTTTGAATTGTTTTCATTTTTTTCCCTCTGCCAACAAGGTTGAGGAGGTATATGCATTACCACGTGTCAGTCTTTTTGTTTGTCTACACGATACCACCAAAAGTTCATAATGAATCTAAAATCCTCGGGAGGGTGGTCCATGGGACAAGAAGAAATGGTTAAATTTTTATGCAGATTCAGGACTTTGCTACCGATTGAGAGGTGTTTCCCATTTTCTTCAGACAAAAATATATTCGCTCATGTCTGTCAACAAAATATCCACAGAGATTCTCAGTAATTTCCAATGAAATTTTGTGGAAGCGTGGGCCATAGGGCTAGGAAGAAATTATTAATTTCGGACAATATCAGAATACTGATCCAAACACTTCAAGAGACAATAACAACGTATTGAGACCAACTTCAAACCTTGAAAACCGGACGGCAACTGTATAAGTAGCTTTTTTACAGATAGGAATAAAACAACAAGTTCCAGTAGGTAATAAAGATAGGCAGTAAAACGTCCAATAAGAATCGCTGATGCAAAACATTTAACGGATCCTCTCTGGAGCCTATCTGAGTCCTTAAATACAAGATTCTAAGCTAGACTTATCAGAAGTCATAATAGTCCTTCAGGTTAGCAGATTTCCATACACCATTCACACTCTCGCCATTCACGCTTAAACATCGACATCACTCACCAAACTCTCAACACATATCAATGCAGTGATTTAAACATTCACTACTCGCGTAGCAAATTTTCGACTCGTATCCTCTAATTGTTCGTAGTCCGCGTCCGCAGAAGTATCGTGATGTGAAACGTTTTCCTCAGAAAAAAGGTGTGAGATCACTTTTGAATTCGATATCATGAATCGATATTTTTTTTTATAAAAAAGTAAGCTATCAATAGGATTTGAGATCTCTTGTGCACACATTAATTACTTGTGTGTGAAAAATAATTTTTCTGCACGCTGGTGGCAAAACGTGTGTGCTTGCACACGACTACACATCAATACGACGATAATGTTTCAAAATATTTCCAAGCCAACTTCAGTGAGAACTCATTTAAAATATTAACTTTCTATGTTATGTTTTACAGTAGTGCCTCTGTGACCTTGGATCCGCAACTCAGTGCAAGGTTTTCCGTTTCATGTACCGGTGCGACTGGGGCTCTTGTCACAAGTGTGTATTGGGCAAGATGGCTTAACATAGCCCATCCTTTTCGAATCCTCCTTAAATCTTCACTATGTTAAGTGCTTAGCAGAGAGGCACTAACATTTCGAAGTCTCTATTCTGACTCGGATATGGATTGAACCAACGACCCTCTCGAATCAGAAGTGAGCACTCTACCATTGGGCCAAAGTGATGGGGTTTCCATGTATAGCGATCTAAAGTTAATTTACGCTTATTTTTCTGTTTCTTTCGGCATATTTACGGTTTCAATGGGTGAGTACCATGGACCATAGGTCTCTAAAATGTATTCACATTGAGTAATCAAAGTGTTCGATTTGGAAAATATCCCACTCTCTCCCCCCCTTACCATTCTACTTATCGGCTGCTTTTCGTCTGCAGACGACATCATGCCCCCCCCCATCACTAAATTAAAAATATCTCGGGCACTCATGTCGAATTCAAACATAATTCATACCTTCCCCTCTCTCCTTATCATCCTCATATACATTAAGGGCAATTTGAATCAATATATATATATATATATATATATATATGCATACTTATTCTTTTGTGTGTTCAACACTTTTCAACAAGACACTCTGATCCTGGACATGAGTACCGATCAATATGAAGATTATCATTTTTTTTACGCACGCACACACACACACACACACACACACACACACACAAATTAAGGGCAATTTAACTCCAAGAGATAGAAAAGGATTAACATTGATCTGAATAGGTACCAGATTAGAGGAAATTATACAAATGATTAAGCAACAAACATGAAGATGAGCCAGAGACACTAGCCAAGAAGAGATGAGAACAAAACAAGCAAAGGGCTCACCGATTAGTGCCCATCAGATAGTAAACAGTCGGAAAAGACCGGACACAAGATGGAGGTAAGACATGGCAGAGGTCAGCGCAGTCACGGTTGTCATGGTAGAATATGTATGTGTTTGTGTGCACTGATGTGAGTATTCATTTGAATATATCTATGACTTCATGTATACTTGTATGTGTATGCATGTGTGTGCGTGCGAACGAGCGTACATACACACGCCAAGTCCATTATCGTGTTTACTTCGATGACTCACTCGTTGCTCTGGTCTGCCGAGGAGAAGATTAATAATATTTGAATTAGATCAAAGTTGTTCATAGATGTTTATTTCATTGGAGGCCGGGCAATATTTGTAACACTGGCAGTTGATTAGAAGAATATGTTTCCAATATACTCTGTGAAAGAAGAGAGAAGGAAAGGAAGAGAGTTGAACGCATGTATGGGTATTACTGGCCAAATGGCGATTAATCTGCATTTGAGAAAAACGAAAAACAAGACAAGCTGCTGCAGGGTCAAACCCCACTCCAGTTTTTATAAATTACCCTGAATCGATGAAATCAACTATTTGGCGAAATTTACATTTTTTTTGTGGGGAAAAAAAGTTTGATTTCCCTTTGATTACATGAACTTTCAATCGTAACAAACATCTGTTTTATATCTTTGTTTTGATTAAATAGACCTTTGGGCAAATTAAAACTCCGTATTTATTCATTGTAAACTACGTATTACTTACTTTCTGTGAAAAAAAAATGATTTCACGAACTTTTGATAATGAAAAAATAGTTTTTTTCATATCCTTGTTTTGAATGAATGAACTTATGATCAAATTAAAACTACGTAATTGTTCATTTTTGTTTCGCAATTTAGGTAATTTCACCGATTCAACGAAATTAGAGCTTAGTCAGTAAGGCAGCCTCTTGGGAATCTGTCAGCCGTGTATTCAAATCGCAGTGAGGGAATGTGGGTTTTACATATCGGTTTACACCCCTAATTCTGGTGAAGATTGTACTTGTTCTTGTTACGGTAGGAAAACTTCGTGTGTTCTTGTAGGTGTGTGATCGCATGTGTATACGTGTGCACTCATACGCACGCACGTGTATGTGTGTGTGCGTATGTGTGTGCATTGAGGCGATAGTATATTTTGAGTATATCTTTGACTTAATGCATTCTTGCACGGGTTTGTGCCCTTGTGAATCCGTTTATTTATCTTGCCACCCACGACGGTAGAATATGACACGATGTTCATTTAACCTGGGGTCCCGTATGCATACGTGCAGGCAGTAAAAGAAAAATATAGCTGAAGTCCCCGCATCTACAGTGTGTGGAGGCGTCGGTATAAGTAACGATACTCAGCTTTTTAGTGCAATGTAGGAGTGCAGCTCCGTGGAAACTGATCCCCTTAAGTGGAGACTGGGCGATGGAGGTTTGGCCACAGGATCTGTTTGTCCGTCTATACATACCTGTGTTCATCTTAATGCGTCTATATGTTAGTGTGCGTGTGCGTACGTGTATATATGTATGAGCTCATAGGAGTGTGCATATTTGTATGCATAAGCTGTATTCATAATCGAATATATGTATGCGCGTGTGAGTCTGGAGTAATCTGATCATTATTGTGGTTGCAGAGGTGCGGTTACATTTGGTGAACAAAAGAATGATATCAGAAACCGTCAACCAAAAGTGTCACCAGAAGTGTCAACATGGGTTTCTTCATTTTTCTAGGTGGTCCAGCTGGCTAGCTACATATGTGTCACACGTACCGGCTGTGCCAATGGGGATTGAGGGCTGGGATTTTCAACATTCACTCTTTATCATGTCTAGAAAAAAGTTCCCCCAATTAGATTTTTACTGGTTCAATTTACAACCTACATTTATGCTAAATTGGTTCTTGTCGGCTTGTATTTTCTTTTGAAATTTTGAACTTTCCAGTGATCAAACGAAAGGCAAGAAAAATAATTTATTAATTGATCATCCCTTATTTCAGTTTCTTGACTGATCACTCCTAACACACCATGCTGCCAAAAGACGTTGGTTATGTATTGGTTTTTATTGAGTGACTTACTAGACTTGTTCTTGGTTTAGCTTCTGGCATGACATTTAAACGGGTGGTAGTACCATAGTTTCCCCAAGTTTTGATGGCGTGCAACCAGCGCCCAAAGGAAATTAATGTGCACACATAGGATTTCACGTTTTACATATGGTCCATTGTTTCTCATTAGAAAAATATTGATTTATTATCGAATTCAAAATTGCTTACAAACTTCTGTAACTGGAAAAGGATTTGCCTAACGCAGAACTTTGCTGACTTCCAAAAATTAGAATGGACATTGGCTGGGACACCGAGCACTTCACTCTTAATTTGTCATGGAGTGAAAATTTCGATGATGATAATATTAGTCTGTCTGCTGCAGGGTAAAACCCTTACTTTTATTCCAACTGAAGATTATTGCTGCAACTTCCTTGTCGTATATTTACAATAAATTAATTCGAATAAATGTACGACTTGTCAGTTTGGCTTAGTCGGTAACAAAGCCGCCTTCCAATCTCATGGTCGTACTTTCAAATCAAGTTAGGGAAATGTTCATTTTATAAAGGTACTTAAACCCTTGCAGATGTCTCAAATCAATCTTCGTGAGTATGAGAGACTTGTTCATTCAGCCAAGTCGGTAAGAGAGCCGCCTACCAATCAGTTGGTTGTGATTTCAAATTTCGCAGTAAAGCAAGGGAATTTTGATTTTATAAATCGGTTTAGTTTAACGTGACAGCACAGACGAACAGTGGGGAGTATACTCCCCTTAATTTTGTGAGGATTGTTTTTGATATGGTGGAAAAATAGAATCAATTCCAGACTTGGCCTGGAGTTTGATTTAGCTAGATTATCTCAATTCGAATGAAGCTTCTCATTGTAGCTTTTTGAAAATCACGCAAAAAGTTGACTTACACATCTTTGGTCCCCTGGTTTTCCGTCCCCTGTACCGATTTGGTGGGGTACCCTTCAGGATGAGCCACCCATCACTGGGCTCCCTCAATCCTACACCTTATGCTGAGTGCTCAGCAGAGAGGCACGAAGCATCGTTTTAAAAGTCTTTGGCATGATTCGGCCTTGTATTGAACTTAGTGCCTACCTACCTAACCGGAGTCGACCACCTACCACTGCACCAAGCACATACAGGTGAAAAACTCACATTTTTCGGCTAAGAGTTATACCAAATATTTTCCCTGTGCACTGAATATCACCTTCTCCAAGCACCTAAGAGACCGGGATAAGCCTTTCCCAGATGTGTGTATCTTGACCATTGTTCTTTACTTACGTATCTTCAGAGATCAATCAGAAGCCAGTACTTCAGGTGTGCCAAATTGCTTATAGATAACCAAGGTAATGTTTTATATCCTACTTCTAAGCCATTAAAGCCTCTAGATAAGGCATAAACCCAATATTGCTCTGTCTTCACTAAACTTTGTGTACTCAAAAGAATATAGGGAAAATAAAAGAAAACATGAAAAAGTGAAAACGACATAGTGCACTAAAATATCAGGCGGTCCGCTCTCAACATCCAAGGGTCACCATGGCCAAAAAAATATTGGATTTTAGAGCAAGTGTTACGGTTTCAACTCCTGCAAAGTCTGTTAATTCGAACAGTTTTGGACATAGACATGACCTACAAAATGCAGCCCCACCCCACCAGTTACTCACAAATACAAGCGGGTAAATGATAGGTCCCTGTTGAAGTTGTAGGTAGACTGGAATGCTGTCAAACGCCCATCTGTGCTAGGACTTTCCTCTTCGGCGAAATGGTCTCTGGCCGGTGGAACAGAGGGTGCCTAAGAAGAGATACTGGAAATCATTAAAAAGAGACCCTTGTCTTTTGTGGAATCGACAACGGAGACTGATGACACGAAGAGATGGAAACATGAAGTCTCCCAGACAATTTCTCTGAAACAAACCACAGAGCCAGAGCAGAAGAAGGGAGACAACGCTGTGAAACCGGAAATCCCCCATATTGCTAGACATTCTCCAACAACCGCCGATAGAAAAAAAATCTTTCCTTCCCCGTGCAAATCTTGCGGACCTAATATAGACACGGAATCCTTACTCAAATCTCCATTCGCGAATCCAAGCTATGATGACTTATTTGTTCGTTTGTGAGTGTGTATGCGTGTGTGTCTGTGTGTGTATGTGTGTTCGCATGCACCCGCGCGCGTGTGTGTTTAAAAGAACTCTTCAAGATCGCCGCTAGCCGAGACAAAGAATCGGTGTTTACCCTCCTCGAGATTGCAGCGAAGTAGAACAATTCGAGGTATAAGTAGATAAAAGGAGTCCAACGGAGACGCCGAAGTGGCCACTTGCGAATTAGAAAAAAAGGATGAAGTGGTAGGTGCCAGTATACTTATAATACATATCACTGTCTCGATTGTACAAAAATACAGTCACATGGACATGAACGTATATATGGATAACCACTTGGATTCTCTCTATGACAATACATGAATACGCGCTAACGTACAGTCAAACAAATACCCGCCAACGCAGAACCATACAATTCGTGTACGGAAACAGAACCCCCCCCTCTCTCTCTCTCTCTCTCTCTCTCTCTATATATATATATATATATATATATATATATATATATATATATGTACATATATATATATATATATATATATATATATATATATATATATATATATATATATATATATTGTCAAACTCCAATCCAAGTTGGTGTTGACTTTGTTTTCCTCCGTAGCAAGAACAACGGCAACAAGAACAAGAACAATCCTCCACTCTTTGTCTATCACGTTATGTCAAACCAAATCTGTATGCACAATTAGCATGTCCCTACCCTGACTTGAAATCACGGTTAAATGATCAGTAGGCGGCTCTTTAACCAGCTGAGCTCAATATAATTACGAACATACTATCATATGCACAATACAAACGTTGCAGCGATCATCTTCAGTCGGATTACTAGTAGGAGTGGAGTCTGGTTCTACAGTAGCCAGATCTCTCCACCGTTTCTGTCTGTCTGTCTGTCTGTCTGTCTGTCTGTCTCTCTCTCTCTGTCTCTCTCTCTGTCTCTGTCTCTGTCTCTGTCTCTTGGACATCTGCGAGTATTTATTTATAAATTTATCATTCAAATAACAAAATAAACAATTAACTTCCGGCGAGATTACATAGTAGGTAAAAGTACATCTAATCTGTTGAGTTTGTACTTCTGTTCGATCCACAGTTAATAACCTACAGGTAAATATAGTCACACTGTCACGCAGTCACACACACAGTCACACACACACATACACACACACACACACACACACACATATATATATATGGAGGTATGGCTTATCGGACAATATGAGAGTGAAATGACAATATCAGGTCATGTGTTGCACAAATTAATTTCTCTAATTCAATTCAACGTCTCACCAGTTGTAAGCCTTCTGATGTTGTCATTTCACTCTCTCTCTCTCACACACGTACATATATTTATGTATGAGTGTGAGTGTACGCGCGATGGGAATAGCTTGGCTTCGCAGACGAAGATTTTGGTAGAGTTTAAGGTGAAGTGCGACCTGATGTATATTTTAGTGTCCGTTGTTGGACATGGACTTTCCTCAAGATTCGCTACACCTCTCTATCATGGGCATCGCAGAGCCTGTGCTTTCTGAATTTATCTAGCTCGTCACGTCATGTGCAAATTGTATCTGATAAATTTCGAAAGTTTTTTTCTAACAGCATTATAGACCTTCAAAATTGACAGAATTTGAACGAAATATTTCTGATCTTGTACACAACTAGATGACTATTAATTGTTTGATCTTACTTGATATTTCTAAAATTTTGTATCTTTCAATCTTTGGCACAAATTCTGTTAATTTTGAAGATGTATAAGGATGCTAAAATTAATCATTTTACAATGTATCGGATACTTTTTGCTCTCACAGTATATAACTGTTATCTACTGAGATGAGGTCAGAGTTTATATGAGTCAGATGTGTCGATAGTATTAAAGCTTTGGGTGTGTCGTGGCAGCTCTTAAATACGTTGCCCTTTCTTTGTTTTTATCTTCCCTCGTACACCCTTTCCCTTACATTCCTAGTGATTGTTATCTCCCTTTTGACGCAATTCATCCGATATAGCAGTAGATTTATATAGGAAGGTGACCAGCTTATCCAGAAAGAAACAATTTATTATGAATCTTTTTTTAATTATGACGACTGTTGTATGAATGCCAAATAGCTTTTCGTTCAGACCAAATTTCAAAAGGTTCATAGCTTTTATAAGAGAGGAATGATGGAGAGATCATGCAAAGAAAGAGCAATATGTTGTTTAATTTTTTACGTCACATTACGTCCTGCTATTCTTTTTTCTAAAAATCAATCTTTGAAATTGGAAAAAAAATGTGACTTAAGAGAATTCATTGGAACAAATAATTTTATTATAGACACAAATGTTGCCAAATGCTATCAAGAATTGTGTAAACAACGTTTCGAACAGAGTGTTTTCTTGTCTTTTAATCAATTGAAAACGAATAGCTCTATTACAGAAACAAATGTTGCTAAATGCTATCAAAAATTGTGCGAACATCGTCGCAGGTTTTGAACAGAGTGTGTGTGGTTTTTTTCTGTCTCTTTTCTATCTTTATAAATGGTGATTATAAACATAGATTTTACGTGCGCGTTAATGTTACAGATCAGTTGGTGAAGGACTTCTCCAGACCTCAATGTCAGTCTTTAGATTGAGCATTCTCAATGATCAAATAAGCACAGATGATCAACGAATGAATGGTTTTGACTTGTTCGCCTGATCTTTTGTTTTGAATAGACTGGGGGGGGGCTACAGCGTATACCTACTTCTCAATTCCCGGTTTTTTGTGTTCAATGTCTTTTAATGGAGACATTATAGTATACCTAGTTCCCGAAACTGAACCTTGCAGTATACCTAGTTCCTATTACCCATTCCCATCACGGATGATGACGTAATCATAAAGCAGTGCCCTAAAACCTTTTAACGCCTAGCGCCAACTTTTCTAAATTTTGTACATTGTTGCAAGAATGTAAAACATGACGACTGACAACGTGGAATCCCAGAGATCATATGCAAAAATTGCGACCAGCAAAAATTAAGATGGCGTAACGATTTGAATAGATTAATCAAATACTGGCCACGCGAAGCCCATGATAGAGAGATCTGTCGAATCCTGGGGTAAATCTATGTCCAACGATAGACGTTAAAAGGTCAATGATGATGAGCAATGCTCTTTAATCTGGACGTTACGGAAGGAAAGTATTGGTCCTGAAACACGCTGTGTAAAATTGAATTTGTATTTGTAGTGTTACAAATGAACTCATATGTTTTAATGGAGGCAGTTATCGTCGAATCTGTCACGAATTTGCAATTCTTAATTTTGCATAATCCAATTGAGGCTGTAATTATTCTGCCACCCACCTAAAAACTTCAATCGCCCGTTGGTGGGTGGTATCGTTCAGGTTGAAGAGCACTATGTAACACTATTGCTAGAGTGTGGATTTTAAAAAGTGTCTATGACTGATTGTAATTTTAATAGTGATCTTGCAAGAAAATTAGTACAAATGCACTAACGTTAAACTGAAGATTAGTACAAAGGAACTGATATCAATGTCCCAAAATAAGACAGAACAAATGAGAGTAATTCGAAGCGGATATGTATTTCAAAGTATGAGACATAACCAAGAATGTCAAAAAGTGATACTTGATTGTATCTAGGTACAGGTGCAGTGAAAGCAAAGAAGAGAAAAGAATAAATAGCGCTTTGCACTAAGGCACTTATGGGAGTTGTCAGTCATTGAAATTGTCAAGATTTGGATGGAAAGTAAGAAACTTGTGTTTAGAGAGATACAGATTTCTAATCAATGAATGAATTTGTTTGAGAGATAAATGAAAGTGCTTCTCTTGGAAATGGGATTTTCAAGGAGGGGGTCGAGATGGTGAGATTACTCATTAGCCAAAGATTGGCATAGCAGGTGAGGTGATCTGTTTAGTTCCGCCCGGAAATAGTAGATGGAGACTGGCCAATAGAATCAAAAGATAGCAAAGTGGAGACAGGCCAAAATGTTTTAATCTTTACGTGGGGTTCTCCATAAAAACACTTGAAAATCGAAGCTTACAAGCAGACGTTAAAAGATGACCCTAGAGATACCAGCAGACGGCATCAACAAGCTGACTATGCGATCCCTTGACTCAGTACTGGCAAAGTTTGTGGTTCAGGTAAAGTCTCAACTAAAGATACTTAACAAAATTCAGAGTCACAAAAAGAAGAAGAAGACTGGACTCCGTTGCTCCCTGTCAACGTCATTGCTTATCCTTGCCGCTTTACTTCGCTCTCAGCAGATTAACCATTGACCTGACCGATCGACCATCTATTTTCACTTAACGACTAAGCACATAAGGGAGGATTGAATTGCAGTTTGAAACACTGAAGAATCTCATAATACACCCTTCGATTAATTTCAACCTTCACATAGACGTTACAAGATCTTTGTTGATTTCACTTTGCGATTGCACCAGCCAAAACACGAAGACGTTCTCACCAACTTCGTCAACATCCCTTTAGTGGATCGTGGGCGTAGAAGACGTTGACGGTGATGAGACCACACCAAGCGAGGGCCACCTACCTTAATTGTTTCTTTATTTTCTTATTCATTTTGTTACACAACGTTGCGATAAATAGCTACAAAAAAGGTGAAGCAAGTTTTTGTAGCTATTAATTGATCCAGAAACAACACCGATTTTCCAGCAACTGGTGGTCCGGTACCTCTTTTAATCCGGACAAAAGTACGAGTGTATATTTGAACTTCTCCGTGTTCTCAAACTAGGTCGTCGTGTTAACATAGATGGCGTCTTGTGAGGAGCCGTCTCTTAAAGTTTTA
This sequence comes from Thysanoteuthis rhombus, assembly GCA_963457665.1. Lineage (NCBI taxonomy): Eukaryota > Metazoa > Mollusca > Cephalopoda > Oegopsida > Thysanoteuthidae > Thysanoteuthis > Thysanoteuthis major. The sequence goes on along the minus strand of OY735219.1, from coordinate 13,717,259 downwards.
TATTGCGTTGGTTGTTACTGCTGCATTGATTTTGTAAAGTTCCTCACCTAATTTGGTTATATTTACCTTCAAGCAAAGTACCGGTATCAGAGGCGCAAACACGTTTATATCAATGCAAGAAAAAGTTCAAATGTTGAGAAAAACTCTACCACACTGTTTCGACAAAGGAGCTATGCTGAACGTATGCTATTGGCAAATCAACTATTTCTGATTTTTGTATTTGTCTTATCAATATACATGTATCTGTTTCAGCTAAATTGGTAAATTGTATCATTTATATAAATGTATTGCATCTAACCATTTAATTCATTTTTGATGTGTTTTGAATTCAAGTTTCAAACAGTATCCATGCTTTAAAGATATGAGTCTGGGACGTATCGAACCATTCCGGAAGTCTCAAGATACAGTCTTGCAGCCTAATATAAATTGGTACCTATCAACATCTATTAAATATTCCAGATTGTAAAAAGGCATATGATGAAGGATGGTTTCAAAGTTATCAGTTGCACAAAATCCTCCTTTCACCTGGATATGTTGGAATCAATTTTTATCAATACCAAAAACCGTTGCTGTATAGAAAAAAAGGAATTTGTTTTACACTAAAACTGTTTAAAATATTTTTTCTAATTTGCAATAAGCACGTTTTACTATCATTGCGACTGTATTTCTTGCACGAGTCTTCAATGTGTTTATTTTGCAGTTTTGAATGCTGTTTCAAACGACCTTTTTTTCAAGTTGTAAAAAATGTTTCTGCACGATGCATCTGAACTTCTTCCTGACGAATCAGTCTCTGAGGAATGACAGATGAAAAGAGCTTCTCGGGATTTGTATTTTTCAACTTTTTCAAAAAACAAAGACAAAAAAAAACGAAATCTTACTTCTTTTTCTCCAATCATGGTTTACTATACTTCTACTACTTACAGCATTGTTGAAATATATATATATATATATATATATATATATATATATATATATATATATATACACACAAACATATACATATATATATATTACTGTGTCGTTGTATTACAACTCTTCAGTGTGGCTATAGACTATCCGTTATCTCATCCAGTACCACGAAGCAGGATTGAAACCTTCAATTCAGACCCGGAGACCCATAGCCTACCTCTGCGCTAGGGAACTGGACTAGCCTGAATTTAATCGATATGTTTATTTAGTTTAAATTCCTTGTCCATCAGAGTACTCTATTCCCATGGAAGAGCATTGCCTAAGTTACCTCACTTAAAGAGTGCTCAGCCCTGAATAGAGGAGCGTTAATTATTAATTAATAATATTTAAGCGATATATTTATTTAGTTTAAATTCCTCGTCCATCAGAGTGCTCTATTCTCTCTCTCTCTATCTATCTATCTGTCTCTCTCTCTCTATATATATATATAATACTTTTATACTATATAAATATGTGTGCATGTGTGTGTGTAGTATAGTACTTATCTATCTGGATGAAATAAGCTTTTGTGTATCTGTAATATAAATTTTCGTAAATATGTATGTTCGGTCAGTTAAATTCAGTTGGTGAAAAAAAAAATGTCCCCAGATCATTTGGCTTTCAAATCACGGTAGGAAAATGTTAATTTCTAATATCTTCCTAGTTTAACGAGGGGGTGGGGGGCAGAAAAACAGTGAAATTGGTGAGGATTGTTCTTGTGTTTATTACGTTAGAAAAACAAAATCAACTCCAGACTTGATCTTCAGTTTGACAAAAAGAGAAACTGACCTTGTTGATTTTGCTCTCCTCTGTCAGCATTTGGATGTTTGGACGTCCTTGTTGGCCTAAGGTTACCTCCGACATATGCAATGTACTGGACAGTCTCGCCAAGTGACCATTGTTTGCTTTGGCTAAACAATGTCGGCATAGAAAACTGATAAACAGAGGCGTAGCCGAGGTTGAAGGGAGGGGCTTTCTGAAAATGTCCCCCCCCCCCGAAAGCTTTATAAATAGTAGCTCACCTACAGTAGCTCTACTGACAAATCTCACTAGATGTTGGAAGGGGGCTCTTAATGAGCCGAAACCCCCACCAAACCCTCGAATCCCTCCAAACATTTAGTTACGCCTCAAATGCACATTGATGGGCGAAGTGTGAATCAACGTCCGAAGAGACGAGCAAATGAGCGGGAGAGGTTAAATTGGAACGACCATAAGGTAAAGATTTGCCTGACCCCTGAAGTTTACAAGCGTTATTGAATTGTGCATAATAGTCAATCAACAAAAAATGCTGCGTTGTTACTGTTATCGTCATTACTCTATGTTTATATAACACAAATGGGTAGGGTTTATTTAACAATTAATTGATTTTGTTGCCGTGACCAGGATGAAATGACAGCAATAATAAAAAGCACAACAACAGTATCAATAATAGAAGTGATAACATCCCAATATTGTCAAACTTTTAGAGTTGACTTTATCATCATGAATTGTCACAAATAGGAATTTAAGACTTTTGAATTTAAGACACGAATAAAAGAGAGAGAGGGGACAAGAAAGAATGATGCTATGACATCACGTCATATCAATTTGCGTTCGCAAGTTCTCGGTATTTCTTGTAAACATTGAATTTCTGTTATGAAAAATATTATCAAACTACTATTGTTGAGTTTTGACTTTATTTTCGTTTGCCACAACAGAGACAATGACCTCAGCAAAAACTAGTGACGTCATGATTGCACAAGTGAGACTTACGTACGCAAAAAATAATGACTCAGATCGACTTATTGTTGGGACTACTAGTAATGGTGTTAAAATGCAGCCAAGCTTCTTATTATTATTATGATTTGCTGTTTGCATAAATCATGTTATCACAGGTAGGGTTTGGTACATCGAAACTTTTATTCACTCTAATGATTAAATATAGAGCAACACAGCAAATTGTGGTGGTTGGGGGAAAATTAAACAATTATAACAGTTATAATTTAGCACAAACGACAGTATTTGAACCTGGTTTCGACTTCTTTTCTTTTTCTTTTTTTTTGTTTGTTTTTGCCTAAAATTCGTTTCAGCAAGTTTGAGCACTCAATCTGTCTGTTTTGTGTTGAAGTTGCCTGGTGATCACCGTTGGGGACTGAGTGACAGCAAGTCTCTTCAGTTCTCCAGTCCTCCTCTTCACACTCTCCCAGTCCACAGTATTATGTGTTTTCACACCAGTTGCTTGGTGGGCGTTGCTGGAGGCAGCCCCAGCTCTCCTCTAAACACTCTCACAATCAAGTTGCAGTTCCACACCAGTAGCTTGGTGGTTATCGCTTAAGGCTGGGTGACAGTAAGTCTCCTAGTGGCTTCAGTCCTCCTCTCATACTGTCACTATTTTTCACAGCCACACTTTGGTTTGTACTGTCTCCACCATGCCTTTTTCCCTGGCTGTTAGGCTATTGGAAACAACTGGAGATCGTGGTTCTCATATTTCCAGCACTCTCCTCAGTATACTTGCAGACCCAAGTAGTGTTATGATAAGCGTAGTCTCAATCCTTCCTCTCATCCCCATTTCCTCCAAACTCGTTTTCAGTGTATTTGGTACGGTTTCGAGTTCATCTACTATCATTGGTACTACCTTGCCTTTCATGTCCCATACCTTATAAATGATCGATAGCGTCTTGTTTGTTAATATTCTAAAATGAATTTGAAATATCAAAAGGAAAGACTGTTTTAAATTTTCAAAGTAAAATATAATATAACAACACTGGAAATTATTGACTATTTTCGTCAGTCAAAATGACTTACAAAAATTATTATTAGTAGTAGTAGTCGTAGTAGTGGTAGTAGTGGTAGTAGTAGTCCATGATCTGCTGTTAGTTATCATAAGTGTACAATAATAGGCTTGGCTGATGGCTGCTACTAACCACTATAAATACTATTGGTTAACAGCGTCGTTTTGTCTTCGTAGAACTGAATTCATTTAAGATAAAATGTTGAGTGGTCACGAAAGAAACATATTTAGGAAATGAATTGATTCCCAGCTGTATTCTCTGTCGGTCGACCGATTAGCTTCTTTCATCTTTCCTGACGTGTTGTTCATCCATACAAAAGACATCATCTTGTAAGGTCCTAGAGATGTGATACGTGCTCAATTGTTTGTTTCAGCGCTCTCTTTAATTACCTCTGACACATGAGCCAGGATCCTATATTAGCATATCGCATATTGGCGATATGAGATCGCAACGTACCAGATGCAGAGTGAAGAGAAACGTGAGACGATGACAAAATAATTTCACCCTTATCCCCTGGAATGCAACACGCTTTCTTTTATTTCATTTGTTAGGAAAAATACAGCGATGCGATTTCCACGAGTAATGATTTGCAGATATATTTCTCGATGATTGTGTTCTCTGTACAAATTGTACAGCAGCACTCATTTTGTTGATACTTATTTCAGTTAGAATTTTTCAAACACATCGCAACCAACTACATTACGGAGTTTTTCTGACGTTCCTTCAGGTAATGGCATAAGTTAATATTGGTTTGGCGCCCGAAATACGAAATAGGGACGAGACTCGACAAGTCAAACTAGATGACACACCATTACAAAACATGATGTATCGTCCATTTGAACCTACGATTCAGGACAAAACAACGTCAGCGAATAGAGAAAATTCATTGATTTAGATCGACAACGTAGAAACTGCGTCTTTTTATATAAAGTTGGTGCTAAATTACAACTGTTATTATTGATTCACTTTCGTCCATCAGTCAGAATGTGCTGTGTTACTATGTATACAATCATTTAAGTGAATGAAAGTTCCGATGTAATTGTTTTATAAATCCTACCTGTGATATCATGATTTACGTAAACATTATAAATAATTATAATTGTAATAACTTTTTTGTCGTAATCTTTATTATTGATTCTCATATTATTATTATTAGGAATCTCACACCAGTTGCCTGGTGGTATTATTATTATTATTATTTGCAATCTCACGCCAGTTGTCTGGTGGTAACCGCTGGAGTTTGAGTGACAGCAAGTCTCCTCAAGTCTCCAGCCCTCCTCTCCTAGTACTCATAGGTCGCAGTAATACTGTGATTTACAGTTTCACACTGGTTGTCCAGTGGTTATCGCTGAAGGCTGAATGACAATAAGTCTCCTCAGGTCTTCAGCTAACGTCTCCTCTCTCTTTCGCCTATCATGTCAGTGCTACAATTTGAGTTTCCGCTTTCATTTCCCTTCCTCTGTTGGGTCACTATTGACAGTTAGCGTTGCAGTCCTTATATTTCTAGCATTTTCCTCAGTATCCGTGCAGTTCCCAGTAGTGCTGTGGTCTGTACAGTCTCAATCCTTCCCCTAATCCTGATCTCCTCCAGTCTCACCCTTTTCTGGACAGTTCCTAGTGCGCCCACTATGACCGGTACTATCCTGGCTTTCATGTTCCACATCTTCCTCAATTCTCTTGCTAGGTCCTGGTATTTTTCCCGTTTTTCACTCTCCTTCCTTTTTACTCTATGGTCTGTCGGTACAGCCACGTCTACTATTTGGCAGCTCTTCCTTTTCTTGGCTACAATTACCAAGTCCGATCTTCTTGCCTGGATGAGGTGGTCAGTTTGGATGTCAAAGTTCCAGAGTAGTTTGTGGTTGTCATTCTCCAAGACTGCCTCTGGTTTGTGCTGATGCCACTTTTCCACATGGTTGAATCCCATTTGTTTAATTAGTTCCCAGTGTATCATCGTTGCTACTCTATCGTGTCTATGCTTATACTCCTTCTGGGCGAGTTGACTACATTCACTACTTATGTGGTTTACTGTCTCATCTCTTTCACCGCACATGCGGCATCATCATCATCATCATCATTATTATTATTATTGGGAACTGTCCACCAAAACACTTGCCAAAACCGTCCACGTGGGTTTTTTTCAGTTTCCATGTTGGTCTGGATGGTTTGCTGGCTAGTTAATTATCTATCCTGTGAACAGCCCGCTGTTATGAGGTTAGAGGGCTGAAAATTTCAACTTTACTCTTATCATGTCTACAGAAATTTTTATTTTCATTTTTAACTCCCCCTCCCAACCAAATAGGATTTTTAAGGGGTTCAATTTGCAATGTGAGTTTATGCTTAACTGATCCCTAATTTTGTGTCCGACTGCGTTCTTTTTTTCTTTTGAAAGTTCAGACTTTTTCGGTGATCACTGCCCAATAAAAGGAAAGAGAAGAGACCCATTCATTGATCACCCCTTTTCTCATTTTTTTAAATTCATTATCCCCCAAAACGGTATGCTGCTGATGGTCATGCGACAGTTTCTTTTGAGTGACTAACCAGACCTGTTGTTGTTATTGTTTGAATATGATTAATTATATAATTACAGTGTTTCTCTTCCTTATCTATTTGCATTGGGTTTTTTTCTCTCTCTATTTCTTTCTTCCTCGAGTCAATCGAGAATTACGTTGCTGCCTAATAATAAAAGTCTAAAAATACCGACCTTAGTGTTTGAGTCATGGCTCATTAGACAGTCACACCAGAAGGTCTGGACACACAAGTCCAAATTGCTATTACGAGGAAAATGATTAAGTGACTCTGCCACACTGGATTTGTGGGCTCGAAATACTTACCCACACGTACAGTCACATAGAGAAAAGCAGAGAGAGTACATATTCCTTGATTAACGGGGTTAATTTGTTCAAAAAAACGCACAGACCAAGTCTTATCATAATCCAATGGGATATAGTTTTCAGCTTATACTCAGTTACATTAATTCGTTGTACAGTAATACCATAACCGTACAACATCACAACCAGCACTTATCGAAACCGCGCTAATCTAGTCATTCCTGAACCTCCAGAGAGAGTTTGAGGCGTAGACGAGGGGGTCTATTTGAAAAATCCCAACTCTCAAGCTGCCAAAAGCTTTATAGATAGTAATTTACCTTGGTACGCCTCTGATGACAGTTATCCGTTGGAATCAAATAAGGATGATGTTTCGGATGCAGAATATCACTGTGGACATGACATTGGATGATTGGCACTGCTTTATCCGGATAAAATGATTGAGACAAATGCTTGCGTGAGTTCAACAAGCATAAAAATACACATACCCACCTCTCTTTCTCTTTATATATATATATGATTTCACCACAGACAAAACAAAGTCTCACACATTATGATGACCCTAAATGAATCCTCTTCCTTGGTCCCAATTTTTGCTTCCAAAGCAAAACATCTTATGTCAAATTCATTTTCTACGGAAACCTTTTAACCACACACACACACACACACACACACACACACACATCAAGCTACTGGAGATGGGAACACCTCCCGAAACATGTATAGCAAACCAATTGATTAATGTATGGATGAACTAATAAACAATGTCTCCATACACTCTTACTGCTGTGTCAATCTCACTTTCTATTGTTCACATATATATCATAAAATGGATATATATGATCCGACAGAATGATTATGAATTGCGTTATACTATATTGAAACTCTTATTTGAAATGATCTGTCATTATACGGTTAATATATTTCTTGGCTGAGACAACGTGAATAGAATAAACAATGAAGAAAATGGGGCTGCTGCAGGAATACATAACTATCGCGTTGAAAAGAAACGAATAAACCGAGAATAAACGAGATGAGAATCGAGAGTGGAAAGAGTTATTTGGGCTTTTGCATTACCGGCGGCTGTTTAGCTCTATGGTAAGAGCAACTCTATGTTGAAGCGTCTACCTTGTCGGTCACAGGTTCGATTCCTGCATCAGCTGCATTATATATATATATATATATATATATATATATATATATATATATATGTAAAAAATGTGATAAATAATCTTTTTTTTTTTTCGACTTGATCAACAGCCAAGACAGCTGATAAACTTACATGCCCAAGGGAGAAGGTCGTCTTATAAAATCTTATATATATATATATATATATAGGTCCACCTGACCTTCATTACACTGTTATATATATATATATATATATATATATATATATATATATATATATATATATATATATATATATATATATATATATATATATATATAAGATTTTATAAGACGACCTTCTCCCTTAGGCATGTAAGTTTATCAGCTGTCTTGGCTGTTGATCAAGTCGAAAAAAAAAAGAAGATTATTTATCACATTTTTTACATTTTTGAAATTTCCTTCTAATATTCACCCGAATCTTAATCGGGGACGGACCGAACATAGATAAACACCCCGAAAGATTTCTTGTCGTACGGAATTTAAAGACGACAATGTTAGTGTATCCCTGTAGGTAACCTTTTCTCTTTACAAAGTTAGTCCACCTGACCTTCATTACACGTTGATGAACAGGAAAGTTAGAATAATGAGATCAAAGTCAAAAGAAAATGATGCACCCAGTGTGTGAAAAATAAGTTAGTGAATAAATGTATCATTCGTCGTTGGTTCATCATCATCATCATCATCATCAGTCTTTTAGCGTTCGTCGTTAGACATAGACCTTCCCCAGGATTTGCCACATTTCCCTATCATGGGCGTCACGGAGCCAGTACTTCCTGAACTTGTCTAGCTCGTCTCTCCATCTAACATTTTGCCGGCCTCGGTTGCGCATGTGGTCTCGGGGGATCCATGTTGTGAGTTGCGATGTCCATCGATTGTCTGCCATTCTTGCAACATGGCCAGCCCAACGCCATTTGAGCTTTTTAATGGATTCTATGATGTCCCTAACTCTTGTCTTTTCTCGGATGTACTGTGCTGTCTTGTGGTCTCTCCATGTGAGGCCCAGCATTATTCTTTCATGTGCACGTTGCATGGTTCTCAATTTACGGGTCTGTCTCTTGGTTAGGTTCCATGTTTCAGCTCCATAAGTGACTATTGGGAGCCGCAATAAAGTCGTAACCGATAGAATTGTATGAAAAATCAACAGCTCACGTGGAAAATGAAAATGCTAAGATCTCTGCTTTTGAAAAGGAAAGAGATTCTCTATTAGATTAAACGGAAAAGGCAAAGCTGGATAAACTTGGGAGAAATGCCCATTTGATGGGAAACGGAGCAAAACTGCCAATTGATTTCATTCAACTTATAGAATTTTATACAACCAAAGGTATTGAAGTAGGAGAAATTTATACAAATATTTTTCCCCGGATGATTTTCTCTCATACAAAGCTAATGTTGAAAAACAGAGTATTTTTTTCCCACATGCATATTTAATTTTATTTATTGAAAATCAAAGCATTAAAACAAAGATCACCCTTCTTTCCGATTTTATCTGATTGATCTGTAGATTCGTCTACAACGTAAGATTCGCTCTCAGAGAGGAAATCCCCGTTCATAGTACCGGGACTACAAACATTTATAAAACAATCTTTGAATAAACAAAAACAGATCTTGGATTAGATGAAGCCACGTAGTAAAAGAAAATATTTGGAGCAGTTTCAGGTGAGGCTTCTTTCATGAAAGGTAGACTTTACGGAGTAACGCTCCAAATAAAAGGAGCCATCAATTATGTTATCGTGATGCTCATCTTATCGGATGGATCTTGGTTTAAGAGACTCGGTGAAGAATGTCTTTAGATGTAAACTGTAAAAGTCTTTTAAATGCCCTGTATTCCTTTTATTACAAGTCGGCATTAAATCGAGAAAAACCTGAAAAGCACTTAACATCCTTACACATATCACCGCTTTGGTAGAATTTGTTGGGTCGATTACAGCTCAAGAGCATTAAGAAAAATTTGGAGCACGGATTCACAGCAATTACTTCAAACCTAGAAGAAATAACCAATAAGCGAATTTCAATTGCCACCGAATCTCAAAGAGCTGTAGCTTCAGAAGCTTTTAAAAAAGTTAAATAATCTTTCAATAATGAAGTGTGTATTGAAATTATTTGAAGTTCATCTTTCAAATCTATCAAAAGCTCTTTAAAACACCAGCTTCGCAAATCCATAACATAAATGTCTCTTCCACACTGGAATTACTCAGCTTCTAGACTCTTCAACATAACAGCTTTAGCAAATGAGTTTCGTAAAATTCAATTTCAGCATAACCTTTTAAATGAGACTGGGATAATTTCAGAGAAAAAAAATCATAAATTTCAATTTGTGGCCTGATAAAAATGATTTTAGCAATTTTGGCTATAATGCGATTAAAGAACAGATTCTCCATTTTACTACTACTCATCAAAATCAGCAGAAGAGCTAAAAATGAGTGGTTATTATTGAAATCTAAAAATTTATGATGACAACATTACAATGGAGATTTTGAAAACAATTTCGTGGAGAAAAAGTAAACCTGTTGTCGGATAACCTTGTCTTAGTTGATCTGATTCTCTCCCTTCCATCTTCAAGGACAGGATATGAAAGAGGGCTATCCGAGATGGAAGCGTATCAAGTCAGCAGAAAGATCTCAATTAAAATATGAAACGTTGGATGATTTATTCATATGAAACCAAAAGATGGTTCATCTTTTGATCCTACACCTTATAGATTTTTGATTTGCCAAAAAGCAGATATAGGTTAAGAATTTGACTCTAAAAATGAAGAATATAAGTCAGAGAGTAAATCCGAAACTGATTTAGGGAGATAATCTAATGATAGTGAATCGTCCTCAGGAAAACTTGATAAAATCTCACCGTGTTATGGTTGAATTTTTGACCCTGTACCAAGAAAACTCGGTCGAGACAAATTATTTGGGGGCGAGTAAACTTTCCCTCGGGTCGAATTTTAAAAATAAACTTACACACACACGCACGCGCGCGTGCGCGCACACACACACACACACACACACACACACACACATACACGTAGATACATATATATAACATGAGAAAGTATTTTTCAATGGTTCATCAGATTATGCACTCTGTTTTACTAAAAAAAAGATTTTCGAATGAATCTCTCATTCGAAAATCTTTTTTCAAGTGAAATAGAATGTATAATCTGTAATGAACCATTGAAAAAAATATTTACTCATATCATAACCGCTCTACCGATGGTATTGAGCACTATTTTAAATAAAGATCTATTTGATACACGTACACGGGTTTGCCGTATATTCATTAATGTTTATATATATATATATATGTATATATATATATATATATATATATATATATAGAGAGAGAGAGAGAGAGAGAGAAAGAGAGAGAGAGAGAGAGATGTACGAAACCTAATCATTGAGTCTACAGCTGGGCGTGTAGTTATGCACTGAATTTTGATCTTTATCCCTATGCTTTAACCATTGATCTGACCAAGTTATTTCGTCTGATGCATTGTAATATTTGTACTATAACGCGCTACATGCACTTAGAAGCATCTGAATAAAACAATTTCCATATTCCTGGTGAGGGCTTAAGCTTTTATATGACTAACACCCTTCTTCACGAATTCCTACAATCGTTTCCCAACGAAGCAAATAATGATAATTGTAATAATAATAATAATGATCATAATCATCATCATCATCATCATCATTATTATCATTATTATTAGTATTAGTATTATTAGTATTATTATTATTATTATCCACTTCTTGTTCCAACCTGCAAACCATTAGCTAGGAACCGCTGACTGTCGGTTTTGTCGAAAGGACAAACCAAAATTAGACGTCCAAACAAAGGCTCTCTTTTCATTGGTTGGCTTTCAAATCCGAAATTTGTATCATGGTTTGTGGAGAATAAAGGAAGAACTTTTGCCTTGGATTTTTTAAAAAATATTTTTATCGGCATCTTTTTTCCCGACTTTTTTTTGTGTTTGAGAGACTGGTCATGATCATGTCTTTCTGAAATATCCCTGGCAATATGGCGGATAGCTAAATTAACCGAACTATGCATTTGTATCAACATTACATTGCTGCACTTGAATACATGCTGAGTGTTAAAATAAATTGCTTATTCACAAGAATATAGATAGCTGGTCATCAACTTGCAAGTGATGTTTGCCAAGTCCAGCAAAATATTCTTTGCAAGATCGATCTCACTGCTGGGGGCCCAATGCTGACTTTTTATATGCCAGAGCTGACATTTCCTATATTTTCTTTTTCTCTTTCTCTATATATGTTAGATGAGTGTATTTTAACATGGGAGGACAGTAAACATTAGAAATACGTTTAATCTCGTCCATCTATTTTGGCTTTTTCTTTCTTACAGAGATGCCAGAGCATTCCGCTATAAAATGTAATACCAGTACTGCGAAGTAAAAATAATTTCAATCTTTATGATAAATCATTCTAATTCAATTCTTTGCTCCTGCTAACTATAAATAATGAGAGAAAGGGAGATACAGACAGACAGGCAGACAGACAGAGAGACGGACGGACAGAGAGAGAGAGAAAAAAAAATAATCCTTATATTCTTGCACTCGTATCTAAGTACACTCGTCATTTCAGAAGACACCCAAAGAAATAACCTTCTGTTCCATTGTTGTCTTTTGGTAGTTTATCTCTTTCATTGGCCAAATTTAGAGTTCCTTGTCCGCTTACCGAGCAAGTTTCACCAACCAATGGTCATCGCCATACGTCAACTCCCCACCCTACACTATTTCTACACGACCGTTGCAAATGCACCAAACGATTCCCTGATTTGTTGCGAGCCAATCTTGAAGAGAAAAATAAGAGCTAACGGTGATTTGAAGGACTTTTGTTATTACACCTACTCACCGGGCAAAATAAGACTAAATCCCAACCAGACGACAGTAAAGAGAAGTAGAGTTAAGTGAGCAATTTTGAGTTTTGTTTAAGACGCGTTGCATTTAACTCATTCTTTCTTGGACTGCCGCCCCCAGCATATACAGGTAAAGCTTGATTCAGTGCTGGATTTAGGTGGTTGCTGAGTAGGTTGAAGCAAGGGGTCCCTAATATTTAGGGGCCCCCAAAATTAGTTAACAAAAAAAAATGAAATGAGAAAAGTTCGTAAACACACAATGGAATAATAGTGAGTATGTGGATAAAGTTCAATATAACTACTATTTAATTCATTAGAATTTCTTGTTAATTTATACTAATGATCATTTTTATGGGATGGCCCCTATTTTAATTACAGCCAGGGCCCCCATGTAACCTTAACCCAGCCCTGTCTTGATTAGTGCGATTGATTCATCCCAAATTTCCTGCACAGTTAAGGACGGACCTTTGTAGGTCTTTTTGTAATTTAATGTCTTTTTTCCTGTTTGTACTATGTACGGGTATACCTTGATTCAGTGCCTGATTAAAGAGGGAGCTAGGTGGGATGAAGCAAGGGGTCCTTAATATTTAGCCCCCCCCCTGCAAAAAAAAATTAGCGAATAGAAAAAATTGAAATAAAAAAAAATGAGTATACGATATTTTGTACAGCAATATGCCAACCGAACTAACCCGCACTAATCAACACTGCACAATTAAAGGTGTTCCTGTAATTTAACCCCCTACCTGTAAGTCAATCAAAAATGATGCGTTAAAGATTTAATTCGAATATCTATTTTTTAATCTATTTTCTTTTTGACCAAAACATAATTGAACGAAGTGAAATTCAACCAAGAGACTGGCCCGCAGACTGAGAAGCATGCTATGTGCACATGAGAGAATCATGCTCAACCTCACAAGAAAACACGAGTCCGAGACATCATAGAATCCACTTGAAAACTCAAATGGCAATGGGCTGGTTATGTTGCATTAATGGCCGACAGCTGATGGACATCACGACTCATAACATGGATCCCCATAGATCACATGAGCCGGCAGAATACAAAATGGAGAGACGCACTGGACTAATTCAGAAAGTATTGGCTCGGTGACGCTCACGATAGAGAAGTGTGGCGAATCCTGGGGAAGGTCTATGTCTAACGACGGACGATAAAAGACTGATGACGATTATGATGTAAAAGTAAACGAAATGGAATAGCTATTCTTGCCCCCCGTCCGTCCCCTTCTCACCACTCCTTGTCTTCCAACACTCCCTATCATCCCTTGCCACCCAGCGCCACCTTTGATTTTCCTGTACTTGCACCCACTTTGTAAATCACTGATTCAACTGACCAGTGAGATGGAAACACGTGGATTCCTGACGTTGCTACCTTCGGAACGAGTTCAGCAGAAATGGCAGAATCTACACGAGTTGCTTATGCAGCTGTACTTTTTTTTAAATCCCTGTCATCCCCTGCTATGTTAATGAAATATTTCGATACAAAAACTGCTGTTCATAGTTCTCAAGCGTTAATGAAACGTGGGGTAGGGAATGGCAGAGAGTTTGTTTATATATGAAATCTTGTAGTGTTAAGAAATGGCAGGAAATGGCAGGGATAAAAGTTACCGCCCGTATCCAATGTCTCTGCATGAAAAGACTTTTTTTTTCTTATTTAACGAATTGACATACTGTACAGTAGTTTCATAACTTACTATGAATGATTTATCTCCCAGGTTCTGTATTATACATAGGAATATCTTGAATAGAGCTGCTTTGATTAGTGTGGATTTTAATGTAATGGTACGGTTAAGACATTGCTTAGCAAATTAATGTTACAGAAAACAAAAACACATTGAATTATAATGAGGTTGAAAACTTCGGAACGAATTAACCGCTCTGATCAAAGTATACCTGTCTTTGTTAGACTGAGTAACCTTTGACACGAAGCCGTTTTCATGAGGCATTTATCAAAGAATGAACTCACTGACACGCACTCTGTTGACATTTCAGCCAAGAGATAGGAAGACAATTTACTCTGTGTATCCGAAATCATTTCCACTTCATGTTACTCACGTTACTATGATGTCATATAGTTTCCGTTAAGATCTTTTATCTGTTCTTAACACCTTCTGATACCCTTTAATTTTGGAAATCCCTTTTATCAGATCCTGATAGAATTTGCTGAGCACAGTAAATATCTGATTTTACTAGAAACCGTCACCTAAACTGTCAACAAAGGTTTCTTCACTTTTTAAAGCTGGTCCAGCTGACTGACTGACTGGTTATGTATCACGCGTACAGGTCGCACCGATGGAGCTAGAAGGCTGAAACTTTGAACGTTTACTCATTATTATGTGTAGGAAAACTGATTTTTGTTTGTACTTTTTTTAATTCACCCTCCGAGTAGGTTTTTAGTGGGGTCTCAATTTGCAATGTAAGTTTATGCTAAATTGCTTCCTAGTTTGTGTCACGCTTGTTTGTTTTTGTTTTGCTTTTTTCTAAATTCGGACTTTTATTTAGTGATCACTGGTCGACAAAGGGTGAGAACTGTAACTTATCCATAGATCAGCCCTTTTTCAATTTTATCTAATTGATCACTTCGAATACGCCATGATGGCAAAAGACGGTGGTTACGTGATGGTTTCTTTTGAGCGACTAACCAGACCTTTTCATTTAAATCGAGTGACAACATGGCACTGAGAAAACAGGGACCCCCCTTCTCTTTCCGGGTAAGATATCGCAATAGATATTACGCATTCATTGGAACACCACCAATCTTTGGGCAAGATCACATTAATGTCGCACTCAGGCAGAAACGATCTCATTATCAGATTTACCATTCTAGGGTGAAATCCACCATTCTATAGAAATGGCTACCAGAGACGTGGCAGGAGATTTGATGGTCCATGGTTGGGGTCTTGGCTTCTTGAAGGGCCCCTCTAACATTAAGTGAGATTTTTATAGTAGAAATGCCGTAGGTGAACTTTTTTTCCTAAGTGTCCCCCTCCCCCACTTGGCTACGCTTCCTAAGTAAACACCTGCTAGTTAATTCATGCCTTCAAATCAAAAACTTGGCAGACTGGTTTTCAAGGATATTTTTCTTCATCCTTATCTAACTACGAACGAATTGATCTATATCTTTTTGTTTATACACCGCAACAACTGGCCTCTACACGAAGTTGACATTCGCCAGATATATCATTCAGCACACCAGGCAGTGCAGTGTTGAGTTTTAAGGTTGTTTTTTTTAGATCAGCAGTTATCGAGATGAAAATTGAGAATTCTCTAAATTTACACAGAGAATATGTAGATCAGTAATACTGAAAAGAAGTAACCGAAATACTTCGAAGCCGTTGTTTCGTACGCCAGAAGGGAAATTATTTTACAACACGATTATGGCAGTCTGCCCCAAACACCATAAAGTCCGCTCCCTTTCGAAACATGCACTTTTGAGACGGGCACTGCCCTAGTTAACTTTTTCAATTTCTAATCAAGTGTTCGCACTGAATGAGTCAGATCCGGTTTGCATTACGATGACGAAAACGAATTTAAGCAAAGGAATGAAATTTATTTTATGGTGCTTTCTATTAGCAAATAATGAAATGTCCCATTTACCAGCAAACCTTTAATTCTCAAGTTCAGCCACAAATAGTTAACGAAACAGATCTGCTTAGTCACTCATTAGAAACCGTCATGCAACGAATGTTTTGGAGCAGCTGTGTTAGGGGTGATCGATTGAAATAAAAAACAACTATCAAGCTTTCTCTCGCCTTTTGTTGGGTTACGATCACAAAAAAGTCTGAATTTAAAAAAAACATGCGTGAATGACCCAAACTAAGGGACCAATTTAGTATAAACTTATTTTGCAAAATGGACCCCCTCTAAAAACCTATTCTGGGTGTGTTGGGGTTAAAAAACAAAATTACTGTTTTTTCTATATTGGATAAGAAGTAAATGTTTGAATTTTCAGCCCTCTAGCCCCATTGGAATGGCCTGTGCGCGTGATACGTAAATAACCAACCGGCTACCCAGACCAAGTGGAAAACTGAAGAAACCTATTTTGGCAGTTTTGGTGACTCTTCTGATTGATGGTCCCTAAAAGAGAAAATTTCTGAATCGGTTTTGTTATCTCAAGCTAAGTAACGAATGTTCCATATGCAGTCATAAATACATACGTATATTTTTACATCGAATAATCGAAAAACCGTAGCCATCAAAGATGGCAAATAGAACAACCACAGCAATCATATCCTTTTTATATCAACAGCCATATCTTTTTCATGTGTGCATGTGTTTGTTTTTATATTCCAGTACTCCTGGCCATACAGTTTTGTCTACTGACTTGAAAATTGTTATCAATACTGCCCTAAACCTCTTCGAATTTTTTTTATTTTTTTAGATATTTTCGGGGCCTTATTCTGGTGGGTTTATTAATCACACCTAGCTTCTTCAGATACTAGATGTTTCTAGATGTTGTTTTTTTTTCAAATCTATCTTAAATATTTTTCACTGAAAAACGCTAATGATGTCATAAATAGAATTTATTCTGATCATATTTATTCTTCGATGGAACTTTTTTTTACATGACTTCAAATTTTGACGCTACGGCTGTTCAGTTATTGACTGCGATGTCGAGTCTTTTCCACACTTTGGTAAAGTAATGTAAAAAAAAAAAAGTAGCGTCAACTATCATGTTATTTAATCTTAATTCAAGAATTTTGATAATATTTATTCATGAAATATTTCTTTCCTTCATTAAAATGTTTTTCATCACTTTTTCTCTTCAATTAATTTTGTTATTAGCTGATAAGATCGGATTTACTTCTTCGTGTTGCTTCTTTTCTTACCAATTAAAACGCGATCAGATCTTCCTTAGATTGGAGATCTCTTCACACTTCTCAGGGCTGCAACAATTTTTCCTTCCTTATTTACTGTCAGTATTATTACTGAATATTTCATTTGACACTTTTGTCAAGCATTTAGTCTATTTGATGGAAACCCTGCAATATGCACGTGTTATGAATTACAAGCAAAATTAAGAGGTCTGAAATAGCAACGCAACTCAATGTCAACCTTTGTTAGCTAATTTTGTCTGATTAGCATTAAGTATGTATACGAATTGGATCGAGTAAAGGTCCACACCATCTTCCCTCTTGGTGTTGATCTCTACTTGGTTCGATTGGGTGGTACTAATTTTTACTTCGTCTGATTGGGTGGTACTAATTTTTACTTGGTTCAATTGGGTGGTACTAATTTTTACTTGATTTGATTGGGTGGTACTAATTTTTACACGGTTCGGTTTGGTGATACTCATTTTCACTTGATTAGGTTATGCTATTACAACATTCAAAGAAATCTTGAGTACACTCCCAGGTAAGGGTATCACAGAGTTAGGTACACTTCGGCAATTGTTAATAAGACCCACTATCTGCGGGCCAAGCCTTTCAAAACTTCGTTGTGCTCTTGACACCAGGTGTTCCCCAATGGTCACCCATGTGGGTACTAACCAGACTCGACGATGCTTAGCGTCAGTGATCTTACGCTGTCTCCAATGTGATCTGGCCGTAACCCTCTGGTTTCGGGGAGAGGTTCCGAATCCTAGTCCTTGTGTTGAGTGCTCAACAGAGAGACATTGAGTACCGTTTTTTCAAGTCTTTGGAGTGAACCACGACCCACTCAACAAAGGGGAGAGAACTCTAGCAATGGGTCATAGAGATCAGTATGATTCTGGTACAGTCCAACAAAAATCTATGGAGGGAATCTACGGAGAGACAATTGCTCATCGATGTCATTACAGTTTTTTGGCTTTTAAAAAAAAATTTGATTCATAGTCCATATAAAGCCTTGGTGGTGATCAATTAAAATACTGGAAAACTCAGATTCTGTTTGGCGGTGATCACTAGAAAATTTAGAATTTTGAAGGAAAAAACAAGAGTGAATGCTGCTGGACAAGCTAAGGGACCAATTTAACATAATATCATCTTGTAAATTGATCCCCACTAAAAATCAACCTAAGGAAGAACTGAAGCAAAGGACAAATACTTTCTAAACATTATAAGGAGTAAATGTTGAAAATTTCAGCCCTCTAGCTCCATTGGCGCGGCCTATACGCGTACGCGTGATACTTACATAAAGAGCCAACCGGCTAGACAAACTTAAAAACTGAAGAAACCAATGTTGACAGTTTTGATTGACAGTTTCCGGTTCATGCCTGAATCGAAAGGTGTTATTTAGCGTGTGGCACCCCTTTCCGTGTAAGGATCCTCGCGTGTCAGTTTCCAATAGGGACCTGTTCAGCATCCAAGTGTTTTTCGCTCCTCATTTAATTGTTTGGCCGCATCTCTCTATCGATTCATGGATCAATAAGTGTATTGCATTTGCCTAAAAGCCAATCTATGAAGGAAAGAAGAACAAGACTTTCTTCCCCTGAAGCAGAAAATGAAGAAAAAAAAAAAGTCGATTTTTAATAAACCTTTTCCGTTTGCTTTATTTCGACGATCTATAGACCTGGCACTTTTTTAGAAACCATCAACCAGAACTGTCAATACAGGTTTCTTCAGTTTTTAAGCTGATCTGTCGGGCTAGCTATGTATGTATATATCACGCGTACAGACAGCACAAATGGAGGTAGAGGACTGAAAATTCAAACATTTACTACTTGTGTCTAGGAAAATGCTTTTTAAAAAATTTTTTGAACCCCATTGCCCATAGGTGTTTAGTGCAGGATTCAATTTGTAATGTAAGTTTACGCTAAATCAGTGATCATTGTCGAAAGTAACTTGTTCACTTACAACCTTTTTCCAAATTTTTCAATTGATCATCCCAACAGCATGCTGCCAAAAGACTTTGGTGATGTGACAGTTTTTAATGAGTGACTAACCAAACCTTTGTTTGTTTGTTTTTTGTTCGTACACATTCGCAAAATAAATGGCAGCCTATCACTGGAAGTTCTCCAATATTTAAAGCAATGAGATTTGCTAGTTCAGTGGTTTTTGAACAGGGGGGCAAGCCCCCCCCCCGCCTCCAAGGGAGTGTGTGCCCGCAGGTAGTTTGCATCATATTGTAATGAGCCTAAAATCAATTTTCCTATATGTTTGCAGTACCCAACTAATCATTTGGTTGGAGATGTTAGGCCCTGCCTCCATGCTCCCCTGTAACTACTAAAGGGGGCGTCTTGGTTAAAAGATTGAGAACCACTGTATGAGTTTCTTTCATAATAAACCTCTTATCAAAATTTCGACAAACCCATGATCATTGGTATCTGTATTTTCAATGGACCAGGGCAGTTCCCATTCCAAAGGTGCATATTTGGAAGGGACTGGACTTCAGGGTGTGAAGAGTAGCCTGCTATGACAGTCATGTAAAATAATTTTCCGGTCGTCGTATGAAACTACGGCTTCGAAGTATTTCAATTAGTACTCTTCAATGTTGTTAATTTAGATATCTTATGTCTAAATTTAGGTCTTTAATTTTAGATAAAAAACAATTTGTGATTTTTTAAAATTCATTTTTTGATCAGATTTCCCAAGAACTGCTGATGAAAAATACTTTAAATGCAATACTGCAATGCCTGGTGTGCTGACTAATATATTTGGCAAACGTCAACTTAGCACACTGGCTCAATATCAAGTATTTTCTGAGCATGATATATCTGGAGAAAAACTGATTTCAGCCAAGTCTGGTTCAAGGCCATGGAAAACCATGCTCAACTAAAATACTATTAAGGATGGTTTGCCAGCTGGGCAATCCAAGAATCAGAGTGTTAGATTTACATAATACCCAAGATTAGTTACAATAAGATCACCAAAGCCAAATGGTCTTCAATACACACCAGGGCAATCAATGCTTCTTAATTTTTTTTTTTTAATATTTGTCAATTGTCTGAGAATATACATTAATCAATCCTTTTTGGAGATTCTGTGAGCAGATTTTGATAGAGTGATAAAGTGATTTTGTGTCACTTAAAAGGCAAATTGGGTCAGAATTCTGCATTAAGTGCTTGTGGCACAAATTTTGTCCAATGTTTTTAACTGAAATTTCGAATCACTCAACCATTAATAAACCAGAGGAACTTTTTGAATTCAATATTTATTTATCCATAAAAGATGGTGATTTGTGACTATGAGCAGGAGTGCCTCATAGTGGCATTTCTGTGATACCGTATTTTTCACACCTTGTCTATGAGTATACGTTATATGATTTACAATGCACTTGTGACATGATTGAATGAAGACACTATACATCATGTTACTGGATGTGAAAGACAAGTCCTTTAGTCAAGCCACATTGCGGAATATTACAAAACTCAATCTTGGGATTTCTGTAGCCGTTCACTTTTGAAAATCCCAAGATTAAATTTAAAAGACTGGTTACTGCATGGTCAAAACTCCACTCCAACTTCTAATCCAACTGAAGATGATTACTGCAACTTTTGTATTGTATATATAACAAATAAATCATAAAAATTAAATCTAATTATCTATCAGGATGAAATAGGCTAGCGTGTATTTATACAATAAATTTCTGTCAACACCTGAGACTTATCAATTTAGCTCAACCAGCCTTTTGGTAATCAGTTGGACAGAAGTTCAATCCACTGACAGGATTTTACACACCTAATTTTAGTGAGGATTGTTCTTGCAAATAGTAGAATAATGACGCTGACGCCAGTTTTAGACAAAAAACATACATACACAGATGAATAATACAACAGATGTTTCCTCTTTTTTATTGATATAAGTCATTGTAACATTATTTCAATAAATTTTTAGAATTTGATTATATATATATACATACATACACACACTCACAATATCCTTTGTATAACATTTCTTATATTTGGAGTTGAATAGGTTGCTTCATTCAGGGTATCCAATCAACAACACTAATAATGAATTATTAAAATATATATATATATATATATATATATATATATATATATATATATATATATATACATACATACATATATATATACATACATACTATATCTAATGACTTATTATTACAAGCCATGATCAGCTGAGTCTAAAGTTTCTAGTTTATATCCTTTTCTCCCTTGTGTACCATCTTATAAATACGCTGGATATTTGAAAATACATGGTTTGTTTATTTTTTTCACCTAAAAAATAGCCTAAAATTAACACCCCCAACTTACAGTGAAGTTGGTAATAATAAAAAAAAAAAAATAGAAAGAAAAAAGAGGAAAAAAGAGCGATAATATCAAGAGCTGTAAGTCAATTCACACTCACTTATTTCAACCAATGTTTTTGTACTCCTACAGTGACTTGATTTGCTGAGTGATGTTATTGGCCGATAAATTAACATCGGAAGATGTGATCATTTACATATATTGATTCGTCATTTTCGTTTGCTACTATTTGGAAAAAATGAGGCTTACATTAACAAGTCATCATTTATTTATTTTTAGTTGGTGTTCAATAAAAATCATGGAGCCAACTTGTGAGTTTTTGTTCTGTTTTTTTTTTTCTTGCCAAGGCAAAATTATCAAATAACTCAATTAAGGTGTTGGGCTCGACATATTCAAATTGTCTGATTTACTTATCTACTCTAATTTGACCTCACTTCATACATAAGGTTGACTTACAAGACAAAATATTGTGTATCTTTTAATATATCATGAGCAAAAGCATAAATAAACTTATTTCATAAGTATCTATTTTATTCATGTTTTTTGAACATCAAAAAAAATACTGAGAAAACTAAGAATGGAAAAAAATTAACATTATTAGAATTTTTCGAATTTACTTAAAATTAGATGTAGAATTAGATTTTTAGAAATAATCTTTTCTTGTTGGATGCGTTTACTACAAAAACTATTTTTTTCAAATGTTGGAAAATATAAATATTTGAGTAAATCAAGTCATTCAACCCTTCATTTATCCCTGTAGATATATTCAGCCTCAAAAATAATTTCATTCACCAATTTAAGAAACGCTGGTTTACAACATTGAGGAGGGGGACAATTATTTACAGTTGTCTGTGAAGAAACATTCAATTACTGATAACCATAGTTCCCTCCACATGCACAAATGAAATTAATGAGTACACAAAAGATTCAAAATTCTATGAATATAGATAGCTAACTGAGTTTTTATAGAAAAATATGGATTCCTTATGTTGAATTCAAAAGTGCACACATACTTTTGTTACAAGATAAAAAAATTGCACAGTATGAGATTTTTAAGCACAATGACTACAAAGAAGTAGAGGGAACATTGTTGATAACCCCAACTAAATTTGGGATCTGATGACCGCAACAGCCGGGGAAGAAAGAGAAAAAAAGAGAAAAGAAAAGGACAGTTTTAAAATATATATATATAAAAGTTAACATTTTATTTCAAGATTTCAGAGGAACACGAAGATCAAAGAGTCCTGTGCCACTTTTGACGTGTTTTCCCGTTATGAGGCAGGCCGAAGGCGATTTCAAATCGTCTGATATTCCACTGATGGTTGCCATACTTAGATATCGACAAGCGGATTCAAACGAGATCCGTTGGAAAGGGGACGAGCAAGACAACATGTGACCACGGTCAAAAGCCTGGACCTTACCAGCAAAGGTCATATAATCAGCAATAAGGGACAAGTGTCGATAATCAACTTTTATGCCGTACACAGCAAACACAGACTGGATCTCCTTTAAAAAGAAAAAGAAATAGAATTAAGAATTATCTTTGATGAAAAGACAGCAATCCACTTTCAATGATTTAATTATACAGAATTAATGAAAGTAACTAATGTCAGTATTTGGAAATACAGGTATACTGTGATTAATGTATTTAATTCATTCAAAAATTCTTATGCACTGTCCAAAGTCTTATGATTTAATGTTTTGTTCCCAGCTTATCCTTAGTTACATTAATTTGTGCAGCAATACCATAACCATACTAAACCCATTGTAATCAAGGTATTCCTGTACTGTCCGTACGAATGTATGACAATCTCCTGTAAGGTTCAACCCCTCATATACAGTCACAGGATTATTAATTTATGGTAAGCTCTTTTGGAGTCAAGGGTTGCTCTTAGTCCTTCAAATGTTTGAATTTCAACTTCAGAAAATTACAATAACTCCTGTATAGACCCCAAATTTTGGCCTAAAAATTTGGTCTTCAAAGCTCGTTCTATACACAAGTATACAAGGTGAGTCGTCAGCAATAAATTTTAGATCAATAGGTTTGGGTGTTTCATGACGTAAGATGAGAATAATGCAGAAACTTTTATTATGATGATATTTACTCATTTTTGTTCAGTACAGCATGAGATTAAATGTAAAAGAAGGTAAAGTGTCCATCTCTTGAGAGACAACTCCAACTGGAGTTCAAATGGCTGGTAACAAAGACCTGGTTTCTTTTGCATGTTTTTCATATCTGGTCTAGATTAGGACATTATTCTTACAAGTCTTATTGATCACTCCTTTGTCAGGATCCAAGTCCACAGACAAGATAAAAGCACCCTCATGCCAAAGCTTTGAGTGTATACAATTAGCTGCTGAGTGCACAGAAAGAATTGTCCGAACAAAAAGTTTTCCACATTCTTCGCTCATAGCATGAATTGAACCTGGGATCTTCTGTTTGTGAGGCAGATGTGCTTACCATTAGACTAGCGGACACAATGCCAAATGTGCTCCACCAAATTTCCTGGAAAACCAGCATCTGATATCCTGGCTTTTTAGATTACCTGGTCTTGAATAAAAGTTTACACGATGGTCGTATTAAAACGATCTTTTCTACTCTTTCAAGATGATATCCTAAATTTTTCATCAAAATGAGGAACGTGTGATTTTCTTTTCTTTTTTTAACAATGCTTTAAAAAGATTTAAAACTAGGAAAGTTTTCTTTTAATTATCTAATAAACTGAAAATTTTGGCAAAATAGTTTTTATAACTTGACAACATCAAACCTAATCTTATAATACAATATTTTTCAACTAGCATAGTACCAGTCAAAAATGACAGGATTATTTACACATATATTGGCACTGCTGCCTATGATTAAAGTGCCCTTCCTCGGAACTTCAGACTAGGAAGAGAGTGCAGAATCTGCATGCCCATTGAAAAGTGTTATGCACAAATAACTGTTTCAATCCCAAAGACCCATCTTGCTCATTCACTGTCTATATTGTTTCTTTCAAATTATGTTATTAAGAAATGGATTCACAGTCTGGCAGAATAATTATAAGTTGCATTATATTAAAAAGAAACTCTTATCTTAAATGATCAGCTGGTATTACACAATAAACATACCTTTTTGCCGAGACAATGTAAACAGAATGAACAATTAAAGAAAATGGGGCTGCTGCCGGAAATCTATAATATAATGCAATTCATAATTATATATATATATATATATATATATATATATATATATATATGGATGGATGGATGGATGGATACACCTTACGCATGTGGATCTATCTTATATAATTCTTCTACATAGATATAGATAAAAAGATATATGATAATATTAGAAACCTTTAACCAAAACTGACAACAGGGGATTTTTTCAGTTTTTAAAATTGGATGGCTGGCTATGTGTGTATTGCATGTACAGGCTGCACCAAGAGAGCTAGGGGGCTGAAAATTTGAACATTTACATTAAAAACGTTTCCCCTCCCCACTCAGGTTTGGGAAGGGGGGGTTAATTTTCAATGCAAGTCTATGCTAAATTGGTCTCTTTGAGTTTTTGAAAAATCTGAATTTTTTTTGCTAGTGGTCGTTGCTCAACAAAAATGTGAGAGAAGTTATTAGATAATTGATCACCCACAACATGGCTTGCCGTCTAAAGACATTGGTCACATGACAGTTTCAACTGACTAACAGATCTGTCTTATAGCTCTTTTTACATAGATTAAAAAAAAGAAAAAGAAAGAAGAAAGAAAAAAAAGATATATCACCATTTAGAGTATTTGACAGTTTGTTTGCAGGGGGGGGGGGATTTCATAAAAATTGCTCTTGCCATAGAATTATAGAGACAACATTAGTTAGGGTATTGGAAAATCACTTAACAACTATCAAAAAGCGGAAAGTTCAGTTACCACACTTAGACTCGAGCGTGTATCTCAATAATATTCGGGATCAAATAAAAAAAAGGTTAATTTGAGATAAATTGGATAATTATACAAGTTGAAAAAAGAAAAAGAAAAAAAAAAATCAATATCCCACTGAACTTTACGAGTGTACTATGAGTGCATTCGCTACTGCCTCACTTTCAATTGTAGGTAGACAACCACAGCTGTTGCAGTAAAAGAGAGCGTGGGAGGCAAAATGCTATTTGTAGAGATGAAGAAAAAAAAAAGAAAATCTGGTTAGTCTATCAATAGAAACTGTCATGTGACCAATTTATTTTGGCAGCTTGCTGAACTGGTATTGATCAATTGAAAAAAGGCGTGATCAATAAGTTACATCTCCCCTTTTGTTTGATCACTTAAAAGTTAGGATTGATAAAAAATAAGTGTGAACACAGCAGTACACAAGCTGAGGTACCAATTTAGCATAAATTTACATCGTAAAGCAACCATCCCTACAAACAGGATGGGGGAGGGGATTTTTTTTGTAGACATAAGGAGCAACTTTTCAGTCCTCTAGCGCCATTGGTATGGCCAGTATGCGGAATCAAGAGCCCTTTAAAAACTCGGGAAAACCTATATTGACAGTTGACGGTCTCAAAAAAAAAAATAAAAATAAAAAATAACGAAAGAAAGAAAGAAAGAAAAATCAAGGTAAAATAGTAAAAATAGCATTACATAGACATATAATCATCTTATATTACCAGAATATGATTTTTTTTTCAAGAACAAAACTGGCTTACAGAGGAAAAAAAAAAAAAAAAACCAAAAAAAACAAGAGTTTATTGATTGGACCCTTAGAAAGGTTAATGTAATCTTTCACAATATTTACATTTTAGCTGAATTTGCATTATGTAACATTGAAGCTTTAACCAACCAATACAGAATATAATTTACATATCTCAAGAATGTCTCTATTAAAGTCAACACATTGACAGTATATCTACTGATAAAATGAACAGTGTGATTTTCTTGGGTTCTGTCTGTACACATGGACTCTTCTATTTGAAAGTAACAAGTTAGCAGATGAAAACATCTCCTACTCCCCATTTCTTCAATGAACTCTTCCACTGAAATAAATTTTTAGTTTCTTTTCTAAAGAATGATCATCTAATAGAATCTAAATACAGGGAGTCCCCACTTGCTGAAAGTTCGCTTTACGTCATATTTTTGAAAAACAAAAACTGAATATAATGTACAGTCTTTGTTTTGCAGAAAGTCATTATAGAGGCAGCACACACCTTCTTTGCTTCTCTTCAACACCTGAGTCTCCTGCACTTCCTATCGCCATGATCTGGGTATGCTCCCAATTTTTCTCAAATATAAATTCATGATAATTGCTTCCATGCATTTTGGTTTATGAAAGGTTTTTGTAGGAATACTTTACTTTTGATTAGAAACCATGTGAACAATGTCTTTTGGCAGCATGCTGTGTTGGGGATGGTCAATCAATGACTTCTACCTTTTGGGGGACAGTGATCACTAAAAAAAGTCGATTTGAAAAAAAAAAAAAAAAAATGCCACTGGACACAAACTAAGGGATCATTTTAGCACGTACTTACATAGCACTTGAGATTTTTGAAAAACATTAATGAGAAGTAAAAGTTGAAATTTCTAGCCCTCTAGCTCCATTAGTGTGGCCAGTACGCTTGACATATATACATAGTCAGCCAGATCAACTTGACCCTTTTACTGAAATTTTTTTTTCAACAGAATTTGATAACAGAAGTTTACTTACAATTCTTCATTATTGAATTTTGGCTAGCACATGCGTGAATCCATTCACCCTATTTAACAATATTATGGCGACTTTTAAGAGATAACTCAATATTGTGTGAAATACTTAACAGTAACCTTAATAAGATTGTTTGGGAAAAAAGTTAGAATTGAATATTTAGATCAGAGATATCAATCAGTTAACAAGTTTCATTAGACATTCAAATCTGGATAACGCAAGACCGCATGTTTCTCTGATGACAAGGTAAAATCTGTTACAGCTCGGCTAGAAAGTTTTAACTCATCTGCCATATTTACAAATATTGCACCTTTGGATGAGCATTTATTCCATTTATGCAAAGATATTATGAAATATAGGTTTTTTTTAACCTTTTTACCGATAGATTTTTTTCAAGCTACAGCATAACAAAAGAATCAAATAATGTGACAACAATTACCCTTAAGATCAAATAAGATAATTCTCAGGCTGTGTGTCATGTGGAGGATTCACTGTGTCCTTGATCAATGATATCAACAGCAATATTAACACTACCATGTCCACTATCATATGATGTGAATACTGATTCTTCGTCATCATAGAGAAAATATTCACAACTAGATAGCAGCCAGAGCCTTCGTTATTGGAACATTCACTTTATTCATCTAAGAAGCTCAAATCCAGCTGTACACCATACATACGTGCTCGAGTTTGACTGGACTGCCATTCGAAAGGTTGATCAGCAAAATTCTTGAATAACCATCTAAGATTGGACATTGCAGCCTCGTTTTTCGAAACAATAATGTCATTCTACCAGTAAGCTGATGATGACAAAAATGTTGTTCTATTGGTAAAAGGGTCAAGACGGAAGAAACCTTTGGTGACAGTATTAGTAAACAGTTTCCCATAGGCCTAGTGAAATGAAGTAGGAAGAGAATTTACTGACCTTGATGACCACTTTGAGGCCAGCCTCAATACCAAACCACTTCCCCATGATATGATGGTTGTTACAGTAAAGCCTTGTGAGATCAACAATATTGCCATATTGCGCGATCAACTGGAAAAGAAAACAAAGCAAAAAAATTAAACACTGTAGAGGATAAAATCCAACCTGTTTTAACTAGAAAGAAACTGCAGTTTGTAGAACTATTTCTCACTTCTGTTTATAAGCTGCTATTCAAGCCCTTAATCAAAGTGGAATGCAAGCTCTGTCCATCAGATGGTTTTAAAATACGAAAAACAACAAACTAATTGAGGAGAGGGGGTGGCTATTAAAGTTGAAAGTTTGTTATACCCGAAGGTTGCCCTCGGAGTAAGTTCGGTATTTCGCCACATTTGACAAACATCCTTCGGTATACACAGTTGGTTGCCTGTTGTTCTATTGTAGACGTTACCTCTTCACACAAATGACTGATATTATCAAACTAAGTTTGATAATAATAATAATAATAATAATAATAATAAAGTTTGTTACGGTCAACGTGTTACCAACATTTATGTGGTGCACGAATTTGCTGCATTTATCAAACTTTGTTTGGTAAATAAGAAAGTTTATGGTTAACCACATTTATCGAACTTTGTTCCAAAATTCCAAAGTTAGTTGGGATAGATTCACAGATTCATCAAAGCTGAAACTCATTATAGCAAAGGTTTACTGTAATTCTGAAGCACAGACCGAGATGTAATAAAATTCTGATTAAACAATAAAGTGATGGCTACATTTAATACTCCAGTGCTTCTTCACAAAAGCATGGGTAAAAGATAACAATCTTCTATCAATGTAATGCGCCATATCTATGCCTATATTATTTGTTTGTAATATTTGCTGAGAAAGATAACTATTAAATGCTAATTATAGAGTCATCTCCCATATTCATTTTTGAGAATGCGTGAAAAATTCAGGTTCATTTTGATTGAACATAAACAAGAAAATGCAGTAATTCCAAATTTCCCAACCAACTTATTGTACTTCATTATGGTTGAACTCAATTGGTTGACCTGTTAACGTGTGCTTCAAAATACAGGTGAGTGATTCCTGATTGTATTGCTACAACTATTAATATCATTTGCTCTTACCTAACCCCAGTTATAGCTCCAGCGAATAAAGGAATCGCATACCGTGCTACGAAGCAACAACACTGCACATTATTGATTAGAAATAAGGTTTATCTGTGTCTGTAAAGGTGAGATTTTAATGAAGAAGTATTTCTGTCCCTTATCTAAATTGTACTGATTTACAGGATATTTCTAAGCTTTATAATGGAGGTGGTTAACAACAGCTCAGGAGGTAATCCTTCCATGATTCTGTATATTCATCATGTCCCAGTGGGGGCCTGGATTAGTGAAAGTTTACACTATTGTTTAGCTTTAGATATTTCAATGGATTTTTCCCAGGAAACCCCAACAACCCTCGCTAGTGAACGACCAGCAAGTATCAACAATTTACACAACGGGTCTGGTTAGTCACTCAATAGAAACTGTCATGTAACCAACATCACTTGGCAGCATACCATGTTGGGGTGATCAATTAAGAGAAGAAAAAAACAAATCAGAAAAGGGGGTTAAAATAATTCTCACCTTTTGTTGGGAGGTGATCCCAAGCTAGATGAAATGACAAAAAAAAAAAAAAAACCCAAAAAACAAAAAAAAAAAATTTTTTTTTTTGTATAGACATAATAAAGAATATATGTTTGGATTTCAGCCCAGAGAAACTCCATTCATGCAGTCTGTACCTGTGATACACACAGCTAGCTAGCTAGCTAGCTAGACTAATTAGAAAACTGAAGAAACCTATGGTTGACGATCTCTAACTTTATATACATACACACAGTAAAATAGAGGAATTGAAAAAGACTGACATATTGAAACAGACATTCTCAAAGCACATCCATGGAACTAAAAGACTTACAAAGCCAGAGAGATTTAGCTGAGTCTGGCCCACGGGAAAATTGGAGGGGCGGGAAGAAATACAAGGTCAAAATATAGTGTTCCATCTATTTTCCAAACGAGGATGTCATTCTGCCTTGAAAATCTGCATTCAACACCTTGATTTTTTTTTATTTTTTTTTTTATTTATCGGAGCTTGAATATTGACTACTAAAGACGGGGAAAATTATGCAACTATCTCATCTCCTAATCAAACCCAGCCACAGCATAAAATTAAAAAAACAAAAAAACAAATAAAATAAACAACAAAAGAAACCCGTCTAATATACACGTAAGCAAAAACAGAGTATAAAAGACGGACCATAGCACAGAGAAAGTTACAGCCCCTAGGGTGCAACCATTTGAGCATCTATGAAACTTAAGCTAGCAAACAAAGAAACATTCACTGTCTTTATAGTACGTAAACTCACCTCGATATTGATTCCTTCGGTCTGCAGATGACATTCCATTCCGTGTGGCGTTTTCACATTGGTCAGCAGGGAACGGCTAATGCCAGGCACATTGTGGATGCAGCTTTTGGCCACACTTGACTTGACCAGACTCAGTAGGTCAACCTTGGTCAGCTTCACATTCAGCTGAAACAACAAATTGACATTTTAGTCAAGCATCAAAAAGGTCTGGTTAGTCACTCAATAGAAACCATCATGCAACCAATGTCTTCTGGAATCATGCCATGTTTGGGTTGATCAATTAAAAATTTGGAAAGAAAAGGGGGGTGATCAATGGATAAGTTACTTCTCATGCATTATGATGGGCAGTGATCACTAAGAGAGTCTGAATTTTCCAAAAAATAAGCATGAACATAAATTTACATTGTAAATTGACCCCCCCAACCCCCCAAAAACTAACAAATTTTAAATGGACATAAGGAATAAATGTAGGAAATTTCATCCCTCTAGCTCTATAAGTGCGGCCTGTATATGTGTTACATATATTGCCAGCCAGACCCACTTGAAAGCTCAAGAAACCTATGATGATGTTGACAGTTTTGATTGACTGTTTCTATCAAAAGTGAGGTGGCTGTTATAGTAATCCAAGACCTTATGGCATTACATAAAAAGTCGCTTATTGTGATCACTTTGGGACGGTCTTCTCATTTGTTCTTTCCTTCTTGCTTGCAGCAAGGCCAGACAAAATGTTTCAGGGGAAAGTTGGAAGGGTGGGCCTTTGGCTTGGATTATTGAGTGTAGTACAAAGGAAGAAGAAAAGAGGAGGCTTATTCTTTATTTCTCATTAGATCTGTTTACTGTCAATCATAAATTGATAGCCTGAGCCGAGTTTCAATAAAGAGCAACAGAAAAATTTAAATGAAAGTAAATAATTAAAAATTAATGATTTGTAATCTAACAAAAATAAGTAATTCTAAGAAATCCTATTTCTTACAAAAACATCTCTTAGTCTCCACACAGAATTAAAAAAAAAAACAATGGCAAGACAATCCTAACATTAAGAAGAATTAAAAACCAGTTTGGTTAATCACACAATAGAAACAGTCACATCACCGACGTCTTCAACCAGCATGCCATATTAAGAGTGATCAATTACCCTTCTCTCGCTTTTGCTGGGTGGCAGCAAAACAAGTTTGAATGCTGCCAGACGCAAACCAACGAATCAGTTTAGAATAATTTGAGCAATTTTAGCAATTTGAACCTTCACTAAGAACTTGGAGGGGGAGGGGGGGGGGGCAAAAAAAACGAACAAACCAAAACCTTTTCTTTGGACATAAGTAAATGTAGAAATTCCCAGCCCCCCAACTCCATTGGTGTGGCCTGTATACATGATACATACATAGCCAGCTAGAATGACATAAAAACTGAAGAAACCTATGTTGACAGTTTTGGTTGACGTTTTCTAATAATATACTGTAATTACTGATTTGTAAAATGTAGGTTTTACAATGTCATTTTGGTGACTGTTGACAATTAATCCTGACCCTTTATCAGTTTTGCATCGGTTCTTTTCCTGTTTTGTCTTTTACTATATATGTATATATATATATATATATATATATATATATATATATATATGTGTGTGTGTGTGTGTGTGTAAGACATTAAAAAAAAAAATACACAGGAGAAAATTACATAAATTACATTTACAGATATTGGGGAATAAGTGATTGAAGTGACACAAAAATTTAAAAAATGCTTTGTGTTTAAAGCTGTAAAGATTTCTAACGATATATATATATATATATATCAACCATCCTAAGTCCACTGCTGGACAAAGACCTTTCCTAGCCCCTTCCATATCAACAGTGCTATGCTAATGTTTAAGACATTTACAGGCAAACATTTTTATCTCATTTCTTAATCCAAACTGACATATATATTAAATTGATCATTAATTTGACCTTATTAGATTGATGACAACCATATTGAAAGATGGATTGAAAAAATACACAATGTGCTACAATTACATATTATATATTAATTTAATATGTATCACCTTATTTACTTAAGACATTGTGACCTCGAATAAAATGCAATCCTTAGTAAAAAAATTAGTAATATATTTAATCCTTTCATCACAGAAAGTTCAACAAAATGCAAATACAATAACTGAAATGGTTCCTGCTTGGGGTTTGTAACGTTTGGTTTTTGAATTACCAAAAGATCCAAATTCTGAATATTTGTTAATTTGTTGCCATAATACAGCAAAATTATTTTTCTTTTACCTTGAATGTAATTTCACACCACAACTGCTCCTCCTCATCAAAAATATATTCATGGATGGACTTGTCGAGGGATTTCAGCATCTGCAAAAGGAGAAACATTTTAATAGTTTTCATCTTATAAAAATAAGCTTTTCTCTTTGAACAAAAAGGAATTTTTTCCAATTTTTTTCAAAATATCGCATAATTGCGAACATGATCAGATAACAAAAAAATTAACATATATTCTTGAAGATACAAATTTGTTTCCATGCTAGAAAATAAAAAAAGCAAAAAAGAAAAAGAAAGGCAAAAAAGAAAAAGAAAGGAATAAAAGAAAAAGAAAGGAATAAAAGAAAAAGAAAGGAATAAAAGAAAAAGAAAGGAATAAAGGAAAAGAAAGGAATAAAAGAAAAAGAAAGGCATAAAAGAAAAAGAAAGGCATAAAAGAAAAAGAAAGGAATAAAAGGAAAAGAAAGGAATAAAAGGAAAAGAAAGGAATAAAAGAAAAAGAAAGGAATAAAAGGAAAAGAAAGGAATAAAAGGAAAAGAAAGGAATAAAAGAAAAAGAAAGGAATAAAAGAAAAAGAAAGGAATAAAAGAAAAAGAAAGGAATAAAAGTAAAAGAAAGGAATAAAAGTAAAAGAAAGGAATAAAAGGAAAAGAAAGGAATAAAAGGAAAAGAAAGGAAAAAAAAAAGAAAGGAATAAAAGAAAAAGAAAGGAATAAAAGTAAAAGAAAGGAATAAAAGTAAAAGAAAGGAATAAAAGTAAAAGAAAGGAATAAAAGTAAAAGAAAGGAAAAAAAAGAAGAAAGGAAAAAAAAGAAGAAAGGAAAAAAAAGAAGAAAGGAAAAAAAAGAAGAAAGGAAAAAAAGAAAAAGAAAAAAAAAGAAGCCCCAAGTCAGCAGTTCAGGTCAGTCAAGAATGGCCAATACTTTTGCTTATCTGAATAGAATGTTGATAGAAACAATGCATATAAGCAAGCAATAATACTGTCATTTCAACTCAATTCATTACCAGGGTTTTGTATGAAATGCTAGGTAGGTAGTAAATGGAGCATATTATGTCATATCCATTTTTTTCAGGTAGATTCGCATTCAGTGATGAGAATTTCTCTCTTATGACCTGAATATAATTATCGATATGTTGAAGATGAAAGAAATTCATGTTTTGGTGACAGCTGACCAAGTGCAATAAATGGTGGATCCATAAGTAAGACAAATCTCTCATGACATAATAACCGACTTGCCTTACGTCAGAGTCAACCGATTTTCTGAAATTTTATGCTTAATTCTGAAGATGTCTTATACTCAGGGTCAATTTATGCTTAAAAATATATGGTAGTTAATAACAGTTACTGTCCAGCTTTTCTATGAAATCAAAAGTATAATAAAAATTTCTGTAAAGAGGATGACATAAGCTTTGTTAAAGGATTACTACATTTTTCTAATGCTGTGTATACATTTCTTTTAATCTTATAAGAACACTTGTGTGCCTCTGACATGGAATATGATGGTTATCTTTTTGGGCTTTTTAAATCATGCTTGTCTAGACCGTTTGATGTATTGTTTTCTCTCCCTTAAATATACACAACCTACCCAACAAAAGGCAAGAGATAAAAACTTATTCATTGATCACCCTTTCATAACAATTTTTGCATTGATCATCCCTAACATGGTATGTAGCTAAAAGAGATTGGTAACGCGATGGCTTCTACTGAGTGGCTAATCAAACCTGTGCTTATATAT
>OY735219.1:13657531-13677531 GCA_963457665.1 Thysanoteuthis rhombus | reverse complement strand
CCTATACAGGTATCTATGTATTTGGACTCCATCCAGCCCAAACCATTCATAGATGAAACTTGAAGTTTTGCACACACACACACACGCACTCCCTTCAATAAGGAAAATGATTCTTGTTTTTCAAAATTCCCCTCTAGAATGAGGTTTTAGGATGGGGTTCAATTTTCAATGTAAGTTTATGCTAAATTGGTCCCTTAGTTTGTGTCCATCCTAGTTTTTTTTTAATATTTGAATATTTTAGTGCTCAACAAAAGGCGAAAGAAATGACTTATTTGTCGATCATCCCTTCTTCCAATCTTTTTAGTTGATCACCCCAACACGACAGGCTACCAAAAGACATTGGTTACTGGGAGGTTGAGAAAAAGACAAAACAAACAAACAACCCCCCCCCAATTTCACATATATCCCATCTGTTATGCATTATGCATATAACTGTAATTGCTGTTATTTATTGAAACTACCCCAACAAACAGTTATATATATATATATATATATATATATATATATATATATATATATTACCCTGCTCCAAGCGTTCAGAAAAGAAAGTTTAAATTTTACACACACCTCAATGAGTAGTGAAATTGCTTTTTTCAACCCCCCCAAGTTTTCAGTGAGGTGCAATTTACAATATAAGTTTGTGCTGAATTTATGAGATAAAAGGGAGCATGTATGGGCTGAAGTGATTCATGATTTCTCTTGGAATGCTAGTTATGAGTTTAGATTCCCAATTATACTGAATGCATTATGTCAACTTGAGAGAAAAAAAACAAAAACACTGACGTTGAGAGAATACTCTTATTTATAAGACTGATGATACTATTAACACCTAAACTTTGATCTTCAACACCAAACATTACCAAAAAACAACAATAAGTGACCATTATAACAGTATTAGCGTAATAACTGTCAAAAATAACAAAATTATTCACAGCAATTCTGCTAAGTGTCACTCTCCTGCCCCCTATTAGAGATCTGAGTGTAGTATCTGTGCACTCATTGAAAAATGTTATTATATACATATATATATATATATATATATACACACATGAGAGAGAGAGATACATATGTAAATTGCGTTTTGTACGTGGATTTGTTGGTCTATAAAACACACTCATCTACCTTATAAAAATCAAGAGAAAAAAAATATCCAAATATCACTTGACATTGTATTATGAATAGGAGGCCAACTACTGAAGCTATTCAATTGGGATGTTTTCAGTGAGCTTGATGCAAAAATACCCTAGTGAATAGGCCAGCAAATATCGAAACTTTCATCAAGTTAAATAATTACAAATATGATAATTAGATCCTAATATTTGATCTCTGTTCTACAATCAAGGAAAATGGCAGATACTAGGGCAGTGCCTGTTCCAAAAGTACATGTTTGGAAGGAGGTCGGACTTTATGGTGAGTGGAGCAGCCTGCCACAATAATCATACAAAATAATTTCCCATCTGCCACACAAATCTATAGCTGCAAAGAATTTCGGTTACTTCTTTTCAGTTGCAAATTAGGATATTTTACATCCAAATTTAGATAATTATCTAGAGCAAAAGTCAAGGGAAATAATTTGAAAAAATATGAAAAAAAGATCTTGATTTTAAAAAAAATTTTATTTCCTGAGAACCGCCAATCCCAAAAAACCTTCAAACCCAACACTGCACTGCCTTGTGAGCTGACTAATATAAGTGATGAATGTCAATTTTGCACACTGCCCAGTTGTCGAGTAATTGCAATGCCAGCACACAGAGACTTTTTCAATTGTAGTTAGATTATGTTTCATTAAGTAATTGAGGTGAATCTACCTTTTCTAAGACTATCCGTTCAGTCCTAGTTCTTACTGTGGTACAGTATTGGTGATAGTCTGAAGATTAACAACCGTCTCAAAGACAGTAGCGATCAATCCTTTGGGAAACCATTATCAAAACTGTCAATAACGGTTTCTTCAGTTTCCAAGTCGGTTTGGCTGGCTACATATGTATGATACATACAGGATGCACCAATGAAGCTAGAGAGCTGAAAATTTAAACATTATCCTCATCACATTTACAATCAAACATTTTCTGTGTTTTCAAATAATTCTTCCCCAAGATGAATGTTTAAATGCAAGTTTACAGTAAATTGGTCCCTTGGTTCAGGTCTAGCAATATTAATGGGTTATTTTTTCAGATTTTTTTATTTTTTTAGTTATCACTGACCAACGAAAGGTGAGAGAAGTAATTCATGTATTGATCACCCCTTTTCCAAATTTTATAATTGATCATCCCAAACATGGCATGCTGCAGAAAGATGTTGCTTACATGACGGTTTCTATTGGGTGGTAATATTGTCAACTAGTTTACCAATGCCATCAAAAAGAGATTCGAATAATAGGCTAGTATTGAACTTCTGCTCTAGACTCCTTCGATTTCCTAAGTCAACACTATACCAATGCCTGTGTTGGGTAAGTCTCAGAGATAAAACTTGGATTATCTCCCCCTTTGGCCAAATCTGGTGACTCTGGTTTGAACTTTTATCATAAAATCAAGTGAATTTAATCAACAAAAGTAGAACATCCAGTTTACTTACTGTCACTGCCTGATTCTTGTACACTCATTTCATCGTTATCTTCATCGTAATCTTGATCTTCATTTTGACCCTTCCTTAATTTTCTGTCATTTTCCTCTTCAGATAATTCATCATCATCGTCATCATCATCAGCAGCAGCATTCTTATCCATCGGGCTGTTGTCGTCATCGTCTTTGTCCTCATTAGTATCATCTGCCCCAGTTTCATCTTTTTCAACCTCCTCTTCTTCACCATGATCACCATCTTCCTGGCTTTTGGTACCATTCACCAATTTGGCACGAGATGTGCGTAGCAGTTTTCCAGGAAGTTTCAGACTGTATCAAGTAGGGGGGAATAAAAATTAAAAAAATTCTTTAATGAAATAATTCCTTTTCTGCATCGAAAGAAAAAAAAATGCAGAAAAATATTACAGCAGAAGTTATTTCTTATTGCATACCATTAACATAAATTTGGCAGGTTATATTTTACCCCTTCCAACAGAGACATAACTAGAGATTTGGGGGCCCAGGGGGAGCTATGCTCCTTGAGAAATCTCTAATATTTTCTGAGATTTATCAGTTCAAATGCAGTAGCTGCACTAACGAGAGAGCTTGGGGGCATGTTTAGCTGATTAATAGATTAATTGCAAAACACTAAAAATGTAAAGACTGGCTTTGTTAATTAATAATAAAGCTACCCACAACAGACCGGTTTAATCACTGTTGCTGGGTTTTGGTTATTTATGTTCTGACATCTATATGTATTTAACAAGCCCTTACTGTTTATCGACGAAATTTGATATTTTTTTCACGTATTTGTCTCAATGAGTAGGGAAGATATCTTTTTATTTCTTTGAGAATTACCTCCAAAATAGGTTTTTGGTTGGGAGTTCAATATGCAACGTAAGTTTACGCTAAATTGGTCATTAGTTTGTGCCCACTTCACTTTCGAAAATTCAGAACATTCTTAGTGATCACAGCCCAACAAAATGCAAAAGATGTAAACTTCTTCATTGATCACCCCCTTCTTTCCAACTTTTTGATTGATCACCCCCAACAGAGCATATATGTGTGGTCATGATCCCTGAAATTCATTCATAGGGCATAGGCATTGTTCCCTCCAACGTAGCTTTTATTTTCCTTGGAATCTGTGGGTGGCATGGAGCGTGGAAGAGGGGCTAAAGAAGACCCCCCATCCACCCACCTACTCACTCACACACAAAGAGAGCGAACAATATTTGATTTATAATTCACACCTAATCTATGTGTATACCAACAGCGTTTCATGAAATACTTACACCGTGTCTTGCGTTTGGTTTACATGAGATTTTAACCTGGTCAGCAGAGACACTAAATATTCTTTTTCCATGTGACGGAGAATCTTGGTAGGGTTCGTTGGGAGTTTGTCTTTGTAGGCAGAAGGGTGCAAGAACTGGAATTTGACAATGTACAGACGGTGATGCATCCTGCAAAGAACAAAAAGGGAACTTTTTACTTCAATTCATTGACACGCACATCTTGACTTGGCCCAGTAGTTAGCAGTGGGTGTGTAGTCAAGATAAATGGTTCTCTATACTGAAGAATTTGCGGCCTAACTTCTAAGCTACAGTTGTAAAAGACAAAGTGCTGTTGAATGATTTTAATTTAAAAGAAAAAAAAAAGAATGAATATAGCATAAAATAAAAATCCTTAGTCAATAATTTTGAAGATTCAAATGTCAAGAATTGTTTAGACTACTGAAGTCATTCTTTTTGTAACTATTGTTATTAAAACAAATTTTGGCAGATCGATTCTCCGGCCCTCTTCAGTCTTCAGGAGTATTATTAAAAAATTCTTTTTAAAAAGATCTTACTCTTTCCCTACAGTTTGTACAGAATACAGATATTCTAAATAATAAGAGAGACATTCTTCTGCCTTTTTGAATAAGACCATTTATATAAATACATAGAAAAAATTGTAAAGTTGAATTCAATAAAACCATTTCATGACAAGTATAAAGTAACTTACTTATCTTGCATCTCTATTCTATCAATAATTTCGACCTTGTGCAGTACCTGTTGAAGAAATAAGAAAAGTTGAGGAAAAGTTTTGATATTACAATGATATTGTAATTCCTCATAGATAATTTACATTTCTATCCAAAAGTTTTCAGCTAAAAAATCCAGGTTATCTACGGAAACAATTGCAGAACACTTTCTCAGCACTATTGGTTTGGTATAGAACATTGTTTGACAGCCATTATCACCAGGATGATGATGATCAATAATATACAAAACTGAAAACAGATTCACCAGATCAAAGATGTCACAGTAATTAACAATGAAAACACACTTTTAATCACATCTTTTTTAAGTAATTAAAATAAGATTATAAAAAGTAGGTTCAGCTGAAATTTCCTTTCCTTATTTTTAAAAAAATTTTTCATAAAAATACGAAAATTCAACTTCAGTGGTTTCGAAACTGGGGTTTGCCAAATAATCCATAGGAGTTTGCAGTTGTGTTCCCTCTAAACCTGAAACTGGGAATCTTGTGACAGAGAAATCATATCAATCACACAGCCATAAAAATAAAAAAAATGATTATTGTACACACAATTGTATCATCCATATATTACAATCCAAATGAATATAATCGATCAAGAGTAAATAAGATTTTCAAAGGTCAAAATTTTTTCTTATCACAGTTCACCGATTACAATCTAAAAACTAATGCTAAAGAAAAGGGTTCTGCTAGAATATTTCCTTCATAGAAGGGGTCCTTGAGTTTTCAAAGAAACCACTGAACTCGTTGACTTCTCCTTTTCCTACTCTTAGTTTACAGTCAGTTACACCATTGACAATGACTGCTGTTTCCATAGTGACAGTACTTTCCAACTTTCAATCATTTGGAACAATAGTACATTTGACGACAAAAAAAGATTTACTATTTAACAAAGCTTAGGATCAAATTCAATATTTCCGACTTAACAAACAATTTGGAGATGCTGATTGGATCAAAGAAAGGGATGTGGATCATCTATGATAGCGGATGATGTATGGGGAATTACAGTATGTATCCATATAAACCTAGGGTTATACCAGTGTTGTCAGATATTATTATTCATAGCTAAAATTGCCTTTGAAAATGGCTAAAATAGTAGAATTTTCCTTTTTCCTGCTAAGATTTTAGCCAAAAGATTTACATTTGAAGCACACCTATCAAATAAAATAAAGTCAACCCTAAAACTAAAGGGTTAATTTAAGTTTAGTCCAATATTAACTGGATAAGTTGACACTAACATATTGCACTATTGTGTCCCATCAAAAGGTCAATTCATTGTGTCTAAATAAAGTAATAGGATCCATTAGGAAAAGAAGCTATGTTTAAAAAGTTAGCATATACAATATATATTAAGACTCCAGAACACCTTATTAAAATATTGTACCTTTACTCTCATTTGAGTTACCAAATTTAAGTGGCTTTCAAAGATTTTCATAAGCTGAATTAAGGACAAAAAAAAAAAAAAAAAAAAAAAAAAATTTTTTAACCATATCTAGCCCCAAAATGGCCAATTTGGCAACTCAAGTTTATATCTGTAATAGGCATGTATATTGAATTAAGGTGTTGCTATATACCTAAGGTTGGGTTCAATTCTCAGGTTTCTCAACTAATGTGGCCTTGTGTCTGACTAAGCTAAACTTAGTAAATATCTATTTTCACAATGTGGCGGAGAGTCGGCATTTTGTCTAAATGTACTGGATAACACCCTCCCCACCGAACTGCTCACACTGAAATATTTTCTTTTCTGATTGCTCAACAGCGGGGTAGTTAGATTAGGATACAAGGGAAGATAATCCGAGCTTTATCTTGGAGACTTAGCTCTTCGACAATCACAGGAAAAGAAATGGCGGGGGAGGGGGGGCACACAAACATATCTTCTGGTCCATACCATTCTGACCAATCTTGTCTTTATTGAACGAGTTGTCTGAATCATTGTGTACGATATGGTTAGACTATTTTCCTCGTCTATGATTTCATTTAATCAGAATGAGGACCAAAGGATACACAACCAAAACGTGATGAAATGAACATAGACGAGGAAATTACACTGACCATATCATACACAATGTCATCGCCTTCCTCATCTCCCACTTACACTAAGGTTTTACACCAACAGTTACTAAATACAGATCTGACAAAATAAAATTACTAGTAACTACTAATAAAATTACATCAATCATTTCAAAAGCTATTTTATCCAGCACAGAACTTTCTGAACAGTGTCTTGCCAATAATTTTGCAACACACCCAGATATTAAATCAGATCTGATTAAATTTCACAAATACCATTCTATTTCTCTTACTAGAAGTGGCATTTGGATTATATATTTAGCATGGCTAACAAAACTCAAGTGAATTTTTGAAAAGTGTTTCAGCAATGCAAAATGTTAGGAAAGCTCTGATCTAGCACACCATATATTCATGAACTGGACGAAAAAATGACTGGGTAATTACTTGAAGAAATACTCACCATATCAAGAGTAACTTTTGTCAGTTGTTTCTGTAATTGTTCGGCTTTTTCCTGTGACACTGAAGGCAGCACAGGAATGTTCATTGTAGGGGTCTTGATGGATTCCTTTGATGTCATAAGGATCTCACGTAAACGTGGAATACCAAGGGTTACGTTCATTTCTCCGTAACCAGCAAAATGGAAAGTATTCAAGGTCATCTGTGTTGAAGGTTCTCCAACAGACTGCATTGATATAAAAAGTACAATGGTGGATAATCCACGATACGAGTCAACTGAGAAATGTATAAGTACTTGGTTAATAGTATGATATGATTATACAAACATGTGGAATGACAAATTATGAAAAATTAACAATTCATCGAAATGTTTCATTTCTCTATCTAAGTAATATGAAATACGAAAGTTCAAAGCTTGAAAATACCGGGGTAATTTTATGTCATCACGGAACTAATGTTAAGCATCAATATTCAAAGGTTTCTGAATGTAATTTAGGAAATCAACTATATTGTCCATGAATTTGTCTTTCCCCAGGGTCATTATTATCATTCATATATATATATATATATATATATGTGTATGTGTGTATGTGTGTGTATGTGTGTACAAGGACAAGCAAAAATTTCATTGGAAGTTCAAATAAATATTTGAATAATCCATAAAATGTTTCAATCAAATACATCTTGTCTTTGCTTAGATTCAGCCAAATGAATGCTGGGTTTACATGAGCAATACTTCTATGTAAGTCATAAAAAATATCCCTGAATTGAGTCTTTTCTTTGTTCCTGTCCAAAAATTTTGACAGATCAATGTACAAGGACATCGAAGGTCCTTGGCAATATCTCACCTTAACAAGCCAAACAAGAAACACAATAGAAGGCTGGTTTCAGACTCAAATAGAATTTCTAAGCTGAGAAACTAATGTTTCATTGATATAAGACTAATATGAGTCTGACTCAGAAAGGTAAAATCCTTCATATGTGTACTGATCTCGTACAATACTTTGAGATGATGAAGATAGCATTCAACAATTACACATTACTCTTGAAGACCAAGCATCTCTTTAGATAATACATTAAATATATAGATAATTGAAAGTCTATAGCCACACTGAAGAGATGTATTACACTGAAACAGCTGTCTGTGGATGATACAATAATATATATATATATATATATATATGGTTGAAAAAAGGAAAAGAAAAAAAAGATATGGTCAATAGTAACCATGTCTTTTGGCAGTATGCAATGTTGAGGGTGATCATTTAAAAAATTGGAAAAGGGAGCGATCAATGAATAAGTTATTTCTCTCACTTTTTGTTAGGCAGGGGTCACTTAAAAAGAAGCATGAATGCTGCCAAGCACAAACTAAAGGACTAATTTAACATGAACTTCCATTAAAAATTGAACACCCAACCTGGGAGGGGGCGAAGGGAGAAATGATAAAAAAAGAAAAAAAAAAAGGAACAGGTTTTTCTAGACAAAAAGAGTAAATATTTAAATTTTAAGCTCTAGCTCCATTGTTGTGGCCCGTGCACATCATACATACATAGCCAGCCAAACTAGCTAAAAAACTGAACAAACCTGTAGTGAGTTTTGGTTGAAGAAAAAGAGGAAAAAAAAAAAAGAAAAAAAAAACAACTTCCAGCTAGACGTATCCAAAGACGATAAATGAATTTGTATATTATAAAGATAATACAATTTCAACCGTAATAAGCAGAGAGGTAAATAATAAGTATCTAGCTGAAACTATGGAATAACCATATCTTTGAATTGACAAAAAATTGCAGATTTCCATAACTGCCAGAATAATATTAAGCATGATCTGATAAGAAAGAAGAAAGGCCTTACCTGTGATGAGAGGACACCAACTGATTCTCCTGGCTGTACAAGGGACTGAAGGGCCTTACAACAGATCAAATCATGGAAATGGTCTGTTGTTATCTTTTCACTGGGAGATATATGTTTTTCATTCAGCTGGAATAATAACAAGATAAAACAGATCTAGTTAGTCACTCAAAAAAATCCATCATGTGACTGATATCTTTTGGCAGCATACCCTCTCAGGGGTGAACAATTAAATTGGAGTGATAAATGAATGAGTTGCTTCTCTTGCCTTTTGTTGGACAGTGATCACTAAAATGTCTGAATTTTCACAAAACAAGCATTAACGCAGCTGGGTACAAACTAAAGGACCAATTTAGCATAAACTTACACATTAAATTGAATACTAAAAATTTGGGAGGGGGGGATGGAAAAAAAAAAACAAGAAAAACTGATATTTTTTTTCTAGCCACAAGTAAATGTTTACATTTTCAGCCATATAGCTTCATGGATGCATCCTGTACACATGACAAATACAAACATATACAGCCAGGCAGAACCATTTGAAAACTAACGAAACCTTCATTGACAGTTTTAGTTTGAGGTTGACATTTCCTTTTTCCACAGGGGACAATAATGTTTTAGAGGACCTGAAATTTGCTTCTGCTCAAACTTTCACATTTCAGGCAACAACATTGGTTGTGATGTAAAGTTTTATTGTTATGGATTCGAATAACACTTTTTTTGTGCAAGGCATGATATAATTAAAACAATAAAAATTAGTCCCGATAGATTTTTTCAAACGGATATTATCTTTTATCAATGATGGAGAATAAACTTAAAAGAATAACAATAATGATTTACTGTTGGGCTTTTTTCTTTCTATTTTTACAAAAAAAAAAAAAAAAAAAAAAAAAAAAGACGATCAATAAAACGGATTTTTTTTTCCTTCTAGAAATTTTTGGCTTAGAACATTTATAACATTTTTTCATGCAGCCATTTT
Source organism: Thysanoteuthis rhombus (assembly GCA_963457665.1). Lineage (NCBI taxonomy): Eukaryota > Metazoa > Mollusca > Cephalopoda > Oegopsida > Thysanoteuthidae > Thysanoteuthis > Thysanoteuthis major. The sequence continues at coordinate 13,667,649 of OY735219.1, read as the reverse complement.
GGACAAAATGGGGTCTTGAAAATGTAAAGATACCAACAGCTATTAAACAGGAGTAAGTAATGAAATCTTCTTTGAAGAATCCATTTTCCTATTTACCCAAACCCTCGCAAGAACAGGAGGTGACACAAGGTTGGTTAAATGTTGGAATACTAGACTAGCAAACATTTGGGTAAAAACACCTCAAAATCCTCACAGTCATTGTTGCATGGATATAAGAGTTGGTCTTTAGGTCTGAAGACATATCCTGAGCCCCCCCTTGATTACACAGAGCAATGCCACACCTCATGAGGTAAAACATCACATCTGCATCCATCTGATCAAAAATGGTTTGAAACCTGAAACTCCAGAATTGATGCTATGCAAGTTCAGCCAAATATAGTCAAACCACTTCCCTGTATTAGATTAAATTTGATCCTTAGAGGAAGGAAATTTAATAAGAAACAGGAAAACCAGTCAATTACATGACCATCTTCCAATCAAATAAACAAAAATCATAAGATCAACAATGCGTCCATTATCCATGGTCAAAGTAGTAGTAGAGGGAGGAGGAGGAGGAGGAGGAGGAAAAAGAGCATTTAGTGTTCCTTTGAATCAATTGAGTCTCAGACTTGTAAAATATCATAATATGGAAGTGATCTGTGCGCATTATTTTCAATAAAAATTTGAATTATTTCTATCATTATTCGGACTATCCTCATCTTGATTGGACACATAGCGTAGTGGTTACAGAATCAGACAGAATTACTGCAAGTAATCTAATGGTTCTAGGTTCAATCCCAGTGTGAGACAATAATAATACTACTAATGCTAAGAGGGGAGTGCAGTCAATATACCCCCGTCGGTTAAATAAAGGATTCGGTTCGTTACTTCCCCACACCTACCAGATGATACCTAATGAAGGCCGTAGAGTACAATGGCCAAAACGTTGTATGAAAAACGATCAAGATGAGGATAGTCCGAATAATAATAGAAATAATAATAATACCTCATCTCAAAAATTCAGAGATATACTGGTCATTTTGGCTGTTTTTCAAGTACAAAATTGCAGACCTTGGACATTCTCTTATGACATTAGCAGCTGGTGAAAAAAAAATTGATCAGAATAGATATATCATAATGACATCACACCTTTTTCTTTCTTTCCTATTTCTGTCGTTTGATACAACTGGGACCAACCGACAGAGTGACAGACTGAAAAGCATCTAATAGAGACGTGCTGACACATCTGAAAATGAAACCAAGAAAAATAACACATTTTCAAAAGATTTTCTTTTTGTCATGTGTTGAGAAAAATTCATACTTTTAACAAAATACAATATTTGCCTCCACAGTCAATAAATGAATAACTATAGCCTCAAAATTGGAAGTCATGTAAAAAAAATTTAATTGAATAATAAATATGGTCAAAATAAATTTTATTACTGACATCACTTGTGTTTTCCTCTATAATAAAGAAATGGAGAATGTAGATATTATTAATAAAAGTGTCAAAATAGGAGGAACCACCCTGAAGAAAAAAAAAAAAAAAAAAAGAACAAAACAGTGTGGCCAGGAGGACTAAAACACACAAACACATGTACATATGAAAAAAGATAGAACCCTTCACCATCTTTGATGGCTACTGTTGTTCAATGAGTACTAACCTGTGCTTCCAGTTTAGGTGAATAAATTTTCACCGTTTTATAAAGCTCCTCGGACATAGCATACTTGTCCTGATAGGGAAACTTTTTCGACATGACAGGATCTGGACAATGTCTTATCTTTTTCTTGTATCTGTAAGAGAAAGAACTCGTTGACAAATTCAGGGCAAAAACAAAGATCAGGGCTGAAAAGTTGGGATATTCCAGACAATTAATTTGTAGTCCTGGATAACTTGCTTCCTTCTTCATCATCCAAGACATTGCAAAACTTAACGATTAAAGAAATAGATCACAACAATTAACACTGGTAAGTCAGAAGAGGAATATTTTTCACAAGGAATAATCTTTTGTAGAGTCCCTATGAATTACTGTATTTCTAGGTGTTTAGGATGTTTTGGCACGTACCCCAATTTCCAATTTCAAAAAAAAGATAAATAAATTAAAATATATATATATATATATATATTTATATATACACATACACACACACAATTTAAAACAAGAAACCTTTGGCTGGTAGGATGCAGGGTAAATTTTAGAGACTTATTTTGGGGAAAAAGAATTACATCTATGACACTGGGGAATACAGTGATTATCATTATTTTTGTTGTTTCATTCATTGAGCACAAATTCATGAATGGAGGAAATAGTGTATAAAACAGTATCAAAACTAAGACAATGCCTGTTCCAAAGGTGAATGTTTGGATGGGGGTCAGACACTTAATAGTGTGTGGAGCAGCCCTCCAATAATTAGCATATGAAATAATTTCCTGTCCATCATACAAAACTATGGTTTTGAAGTATTTCTGTTTCTCTCTCCAGTATTACCAATTTAGATATTCTATATCTAAATTTAGATAATTCTAAAGAGCGGGAGTAGAGTGGGATAATTTATAGAAACTAAGAAGAAAGATCTGTGATCTTGGATATTTTTTTAATTTTGATAAGATTTCTCAAGAACTGCCGATTCAAACTCTACACTACCCTGCCTTGTACACTGACTAATATATGATGAATGTCAACTTCATACAATGGCCAGTTGTTGAGTAATTGAGGTGCATACACACACACACACACACACACACAGATTTCTTCAATCGTTGTTAGTTATCTTAATTACTTCATATTCAATTTCTAAATTGCCTAGATGCTCTTATAATAACAACCAACATCAAAATTGCACAAAGATACACAGGATTATAAACATCAAAAGAACAAAGGAATATCACAACTGGACAAAGAAATAAGCAATACTGACTTTTCTTTTTTGTGATCGCTGAGATGGGACCATGTATCACATAATAGAGCAGCGGTTTGGGTTCGGCCAGGAATTTCAGCTTTTGTAGTTTCCAAGTCCAAAGAGTCTTTTTTCTTCCTGCAGAATTTCAAGAAAGGAGTCGTACTGCTGCTGTATTTGAGTTCCTCCTTCGACAAATATTCATGCTTCATATGAAAGATCTGGAAAAAAAAGTCATTGACAAGAAAAACAAAAAAATTCCAAGTTCACATGAAGACTTGCACTTGATATAATTTACATACATGAAAAGTAATTTTGACTGTTTTACAGATACAGAACTTGAATAAAAGAAGAAGAAAAAAAAAATGATCTGGTCAGTCACTTAATAGAAACTGTCATGTGACATATGTCTTTTAGCAGCATGCCATGATCAATTTAAAAAAAATAGGAAAAACAGGTAATCAGTGAAGGAGTTACTTATCTCACCTTTTGTTGCGCAGTGAGCACTGAAAATCTTGAATTTTCAAGAAATAAGCACAAATGCTGTCAGACACAAACTAAGGGATCAATCTAACGATCTCACATAGCAAATTGAACCCCACTCCCACTTGAAACATTTCTTCTACACACAAGGAGTATATGTTTAAACTTCCAACCCTCTAGCTCCATTGGTGTGGCCAGTACAAGTAATACATATATACACAGCCAACCAGACCCACCTAAAAAACTGAAGAAACCTATGTAGATATTGACAGTTTAGGTTGACGGTTTCTAATAAGTATGAGAGAGAGAGAAACGTGAATGGAAATACACTCTGACCAGTGTGAGTTCATTGTCAATGCTTGGGTATATGACTCAAGTCAGCAGTTCCCAAAGAGGGGTCCACGAAAGGAAGATCACTCAGAAGATGAGATTAAATAAACAATCAGAAAATCAATTATCAATAAATGATATAAAAAAACCAAATCCACATTTGTCAGAAAAGACTGTTAAAAAGTTCTTCTCCCTTTTCTAAACATTTTTATTTGAAGCAGGATTTTCTACATACACAACAAACTAATCATAGTAACAGACTGAATGCTGAAGTAGATATGAGAATCCAGCTAATCTCCATTGAAACAGACTTCAAAAAGATTTGGAAAAACATGAAATAGTATCATTCGTCCCCTTGATTTTGCATTCATCTCCCTACAATTTTAGAATGAATACATTTTTCTAAATAAATTAAAATCTGGCTTCTTACAGTCTACTATTTTTTAATTTAGGAAAAAAAAAAAAAGCCTTTGGACGTTTCATCCTCTGAAGAGGATCAGATGGAAAGAGCCTTCTATGAACTATTTTGTTTAAAACGTACCAAATATATTAATATACATAAATACTTCCCATCAAAGTCAATAATTGAACAACTGCAGCATCAGAATTTGAAGTCATTTGAATAAAATTCCATCAAAGAATAAATACTGTCAAAATAAATTCATAACATCACTGGCATTTTCCACTAAAAAATATCTTAAATATAGTTTTTAAAAAAAACAAACCTAAAAAACATCTAGGTTCTGGAGAAAGATATTATTTAATAAACCCATCAAAGTAATGCCCCAAAAAGATCAAAATAGCTTTTTTCCAAAAAATCAGAAAAAATATTTTTAGAAGGGGTCTTGTGGAGTACTGATGCCAATTCTCAAGTCGGTAAATAAAATGGCATGGCCAGGAATGCTGGAATACGCAAATAAACAGACACATAAAAAAGAACCATTCGCCATCTTTGATGGCCACGGTTGTTCAATTGTTTTTAATATGTATCCACTAATAAAAGGTATTTTAAAATAGTTTGGAAAATCCTGTGATATACTTTTTAACATAAAAACTCTTTAGGGGTGTGCACATATTTTTTGAGGACATCTAAGGGTTTGCTGCGAAAGGAATTTGGGAACCACCCACTTTCTATCCTCAAAGTAAGTTACTTGCCTGATCTTGTATGTCTTTTCCTTCTTCATCCATTTTTGGCAAATACGTTTTAGAATTCAAGACAGCAGAACGATTCTGGATCAAAACTGGGAACCTTTCTGGTCCCAACAGTCTCGTCTTCATCACATCCAAACCATCTTCACCGTAATAAAACTGAGCAAAGGGATACAAGAAAAGAAAAAAATTAGGACTCAACACCACCAATCAAATTTCTACAAGCCATAATACATTGCTTATCTTTATTTATACCTAGCTAATATTTGTCGAGTAAAATGAAGGAAAAAATCCAGAGGAAGGATCTAATATTTAGGTCAATGAACCAAGGAAATCATTGTTCTATTAAAGTAGATTTATTTGCATTACAAACATTTATTTCTGTACACATAGCCAGATCAGTATTTATATCTTTATGTGTAGTGAATTCCATACAATTTCAACATCTTCATTTTTCCTTTTTTTTTTTATACTTACAATTAATTTCAAACTGATGGTTCTATTAGTATTGGTACACAGTAATAAAAATTCAAAATTGGTTTTCATTGTTTTAAATGGGTTTATTACACCAATATTTTTTTTTCCTTTTCAAATATGGGACCAATTCAAACGATTAAGAAGAAACAACTAATTATTTGCAAGTTGATTTCATTTTAATAGATAAATAAATACTTTTGTACTGAGATATATATTTGTATTATTCATTCATACATAACAAAAATCCTGTCAATTTTGACACGTACTATGCAAGTCATTCTATAAATAGCACCAACAACGATAGTGTGATTGCTTAATGAATTATTTTGTAATTATCAGTAAGTAAAATTCCTAAAAACAAAGAAACCTACAAAGAAAATAACTAATTAAGGTAAAGCGTCCCATTGGAGTATAAACACCTAGTGACAAAGTCTCATTTCCCTTTTTATGCATCAGCTTAGTGATCCTTGCAAGTTTCAATTCTGGTTGAGACCAGGTCTTTATTCTTACAAGTTTTCATGTTTACCCACCTGACCGCATGCATGTCCACCTAGATGGATACCTTCCCCTAAACACACAGCTTAAAAGGTACAAGGAAATTTGTTTCATATTGGAGTTTTCCACGCTTTTTGCTCATACTAACTCAGGACTTTCTGCATGCGAGGCAGACACATTAACCATTACGCAATCCAAGAGGACCAAAGTTACCAATTACAGCTGAGCAAAATCTGACCTTGAAATCAAAACAATTTAAAAGATTCAAAGTATTTTCAGGAAAAAAAAAAAAAAAAAAATATGAAGGACAAAAAAGTTTACCTGAATGACTGTATTATCACTGTCTCGAACAGTCAAGTCATAACCAACCATCACTCCTTCCAAATGTTTAACAAGGCACCGTTGTAAGTAACCAGAACGACTGGTTTTTACGGCTGTATCGATGAGACCCTGAAATAGATTAAAATAATAACAACAGGTCTGGTTATCACTTTAAGGAAATCATCACGTGACCAACAGCTATAGGCAGCACGCCATGTTGGGCATGATCAATTAAAAAATTGGACATTCAATAAATAAATTACTTCTCTCACTTTTTGCAGGACTGTGGTACTAAAAAAAATCCAAAATTTGAAATTGAGCCTGCCATTAAGAAGGGAATTTTGGAAGAAAGAGGAAAAGAAAAAAAAAAAAGAAAGAAACAGAAAGAAAAGTTTTTACTCTAGACATGGGGAAGGGGGTGAATGTTTAAATTTTCAGCCCTCTAGGTCCATTGGTGCTGCCTGTTCATGCAACACATGCCAGACCTGTGTAAAAACTGGAGAAATGCATATTGACAGTTTCTCACAACAAATTGTAGGAATTGTCATTGTTACAGACCTTGTCATCATTAACAGTATGCCTGCCTATCATGAGATTGCTAACGATTATCAGATCAGAATTACCAGAGGAAACAACAAGCCTGGCTGCTGGAGGGTCAAACTCAACTCCTATCACAAGTGAAGATGATTACTGTAACATTTGTATCGTATATATAAAAAAACTTGAATGCATGATAAATTAGTCTCCTCTTGTCTCTGTTGATAGGAGTTGTATTCCAACCACATGGTTGTGATTTTCATGGTAGAGAAATGTTAATTTTGTATACAGGTTTGATTTAATGAGATGAAATAGACAGTAAAGAGTTCACTCCCCTTGATTTGGTGAGGATTGTTCCAGTGACGAGGGAAGAACAAAATCAACTCCAACTTGGATTGAAGTTGGACAAAATTCTTTTCCTTACAATCATGGAAAACAGACATCCTCAATAAAAGTGAAAAGAACCCCGCCTCCCTCAAAAAAAACGACTTACTTCACGTCCAGCCATACAATGGACAAAATATTCTTGTGGCGAGATACCCGTAAGGAAACGCCCAGTGACAAATCCTCCCGCTTCAGGGGAAATGTCGTAACGAGTAAAGGAAGGTAAAAAACGTCCACTGAGCATCATTGGTGGCCGACGACCTTCCAATTCAATTTGGCCAAGAAGGCAAGACATCTGCATAGTATTCACCTGGAAGGGAGGAAAGAAAAATAGGGATTATTTAAAGACTGGATTATATAGAATGGTAGAAATGTGTGATTAAATGTACAAAACACACAGACAATAGCACAGGATTGCCAGATTTGGTCAGAGGGGAATATAATCCAAACTTTGTCTCAAACTTACCCAACAAAGGCATTGGAATTGCTTCGATTTTGGAAATCAAGCAAGTCTGGAGGTAGAAGTTCATACCAAGTGATCCTGCATCGAGAGGCTGGTCTGCCCACAGACTCGCTCGGTTTCCAAATTCAACACTAATCTAATGCCTGTAATGCTTCAGTTTGGTCAAATCTCGGATTATCTCCCTTTGTACATAAATCTGGCAACTCTGAGTGATGGATTCCCAGTCCCTCACATTTGAAAGAAAATCATTCAACTGAATATGAAAAAAATGTTTACATGAATTGTCTCCCTTCTATCGCCATCTGATACTTACAGATGTTCCCTTGGCTCCTGCGTTTACCATCAACTGAAGATTGTTGCTGGGGAACTGACTCAGAAGACCATTTGGCATTGTGGCCCTGAAAGAAATGGAGGGGGAAAAAAAAAAGAGATGTTGATATCTTATAAGAGAGGGCAACCATTGTTAAACAAAAATACAAGAATTCCTTGATTAACATTGTTTCTTTCAATACCATTTCATCTTAATGTTTATGGTAAAAAAATGATACAAGTACACAAATACATAAAATATTGTTAATAAAATTGCGAATTGAGTGATTTTCCTGACAAGACATAAGTTAGCTAGTTGCAAAATTCCTTCACTACAATAAATCAAATAACCCTTATTTATACAATTACGTAAGCGTTATAATTGTTTTCTCGTTGTTCCAGTTGAAGTCAAGGTATTCAGGAACCTAACAACGATATTAAACCTCCTTTCCCAAAGTAAGGAGACACATCAATTTCAAGCTAGAACTGAATACAGCTAGTGGAGGTCATTTTTGGTGATGAAATTTACGTAAAATGACTTCTTAAATAACTTATCCAACCATTCCCATTGAAAAGATTTCTCTACAGGTTGGAAAATTTCTCCGAATACTTGAAATGTTCTGAATTTTCACTTTCACATCAAAATGACATAAATACCAAAAAGGGATCTTATGATGTGCAGAATATGAATCAAACAGTATCTAAAAATCACCCTGAATCGTACCTAATAGCTGATTCAATGGACGGAGGTCGCATATCTGGAATAAACTTTGTAGGTGCATAGAAACAATGGAAGATTCACACAGTATTGTTAGTCTATATATGTTAGCTACTCACTTGAGAATGTTATTTTGAATGTCATTTGTGACTTTCTTGATTCTGTGATTCAATTCCATGATTGGACGTTCATCTTTAGCAAATATGACATTCCTTATACTTTTTTCAATTGATTTTTCTTCCTCGTTTGAATCGAACTGCAATACACTTCTCACATCAGCCTCCGTGAATTCTTTCACTCTTTTAATGTAAGCCTGGCGTTTTTTATCAGCCTGGGTGGGGAAAGAAAAACAAAAAAAAACAATTGAGCAAAGAAATGATTGGACATTTGTAACAAGCATGCAGAAAACAAGAAAACAAAAAGCAGACCTTATCTAAAAAATGATAACTCCTTTCATCCATTAATCTATCGTAACACAAAGGAGTAAAAATGGCTGACAATGAAATCCTAGTTTCATTTGAATACGTCAGCTTGGTGATGCTTAAAAGTTCCAAGTTTGGTCAAGACTGGGACTCCGTTAAAACAAGTTTTCATGACCCCCCACCTTTCGTAGAATAAAAGGACTACCAAAGCATTACCTTTACCCTAATCACACAGCTTAGCAGGTACTCGACTATGAGTACGCAGGGAAATTCGTCCTAATGAAGAGTTTTCTGCACTCTACCTTTATATTGGCAATCGAACACTACAGAGTAGTAAGAGAATGAAAAAGTGAATGTGTGTTTTCTCAACTCAAATGAAAGGAAGACCTGTTGGTATTGGAATGAAAGGAGTTAAAAAGTCAAAGATTTGAATGGATGGGATCATACACGGACAGATGTAGGAAACCAAGTAGATGAACCAGTAGACATTGGCTGAATTGTACTACATTTAGAAATGGTAATCTCAACCAGTATATGGTTATTATTTCTATTATTATACAGACTATCCTTATCTTGGTTGTTTTTCCTACAATGTTTCGGCCGTTGTACTCCACGGCCTTCATCAGATGAGGATAGTCCAAATAATAATAGAAATAATAATAATACCTCATCTCAAAAATCTAGAGAAACAGTATATGGTTACTTGTCTACAATGGAGCAAAATTGCCCGATTGGGTTACAAGTTGAGATAATCAGAGCTTTAACCCCAAGACTTGCTCAACACAGGCATTGGAATAACGTTCAAGATAAAGTCCAGGTTATCTCTTCTTATAGACTAATCTAACATCCCTGCAAAGGGACTTGAATAAGTGAGATATAAGAATTTACTTACATCGTCCAACATCAGAATATCTTTAATACCAAGTGTAAATCCAGCCATTTGCAGGAAATTGGTAAAAAGTCTCCCCAAACAGGTCAGAAGTTGTGTTGACACTTCTCCTCCATAAAGCTGAAAAGAAAAAAAATTTAGAAAAAGTTTTCACAGGATTTAAAAAAATAAATAAATCTGTATTTGTTTTTGATAACACGTGTTCTGGGAATTGGCCAGGTTAAATATGAAGATAAATCCTCAAAAAGAGGTAAATTATGATGA
>OY735219.1:13597531-13652531 GCA_963457665.1 Thysanoteuthis rhombus | reverse complement strand
TAACAAGACTGGCTGCTGCATGGTGAAACATCACTCCAAATTCTATTCCAACCAAAGATGATTAATGCTACTTATCTATTTTACATATAACAAATGAAAAAAATTATAGAAATATTTTTTTTTCGTAAAAATTTATTTATTTATTATAATGAAATAAGCTTGTGTATATCTGTATGATAAATTTCTGTTGATATCAAAGACTCAATTCAGTAAGAGAGCCACCTGGATATCAGTTGGTTGGGAGTTCAAATCATGGTAGGGGGATGTGGATTTCACAAAATGGTTTACATCCCTCATTTCGGTGAAGATTGTTTGACAAAATGATTTCCTTTACACATACAGACATAGAGAGAGTTTTGAGTGAATAAACCTATAAAGCTTCTTTCAAAGTGCTGTGCTCTTCCTTCAACCAAACAAAATAAGTTTCCAATGCTATCTTCACAACCAGTTCTTTTTTTCTACTTTTTCACACCAGTGAATAGGTTATTCAGCAAGTTTAGTGTGAGACAAATTGAGAATAATAGAGCACTTGTAAGGATTGAACTCACTTCTCCAGTTAACAATCTATGAGACTAGCTTACTAACCATCATTCTAACTTATGCATCTTTACATTACTAAATAATTCAGGGCAAAATTTTTTGCTATTATCACATCCAGAAAGAAAAATTACTTTCTCTGTATATTTTTGTGTATGACTGTAGGAATTTTGATAGATGGGAATCAGTAGGAATTTTATGCAAGACCCAAGAGTTATGTACAATATGGACCAAGCAGCAGTTTCAAAATCAAAATCATACATCAATGTTTTTAAATATTAAGCTGTACAGATAGTCAATAGTTTCAAAAAGGGTTATTAACATTCAAAGAGTTTTTCAGACAAGTGCTGAATTTAACTCGACTTCTGCTAATCAACAGGGATGACTGAATCTAAAGTTATAAAGCATTGCTATCATTGGAGAGAAAAATTTTCTGTTTATCACCATTACATTTGAGCAGTATACCTGAAGAAGGCCATAGAATAGATCAGCCAAAATGCATTATCATCATGAACAACAATGGAGTACAATCATCCAGAAAACTTTTCAAATTAAGCTATACATTCTGATATATCAATATAAAGATTACCTAATGATTCTGTTGCAAGTAAGACAATCCCTTGTCCATTATGAAGCTGTTGTTGCTACCTAATAGAAGAATACTTTCTTCCTCATATCCTCATAAACCAAACTAAGAGACAGACCCACAAACTGAGAAGCATGCTCTGTGCGCATGAGAGAATCATGCTCAACCTCACATGGAGAGATCACAAGACAGCACAATGTATCAGGAAGGAAACAGGGGTCCAAAACACCATAGAATCTATTAGAAAACTCAAATGGCAACGGGCTGGCCATGTTGCAAGAATAACAGACAACTGATGGACATCACAACTCAAAACATGGATCCCCAGAGATCACAAGCGAAACTGAGGTTGACAAAATATGAGATGGAGAGATGAATTAGACAAATTCAGAAAATACTGGCTCAGTGATGCCTACGATAGAGAAATGTTGTGGATCCTGAGAAAGGTCTATGTACAACAATGGACATTAAAAGACTGATGATGAATAAAATCTAGATCAGCAGTTCCCAAAATAGGGTCTGCAAAGGCTTTACTGAAGGTCTGTGAACTTGTTGGGTTGGCAGACCTTTCAAAAGCCTAGAGTCTATGGGAAAATTCATTCAAATAAAAGGGGTCCTTAGTAATGAAAATTCAGGGAACCACTGGCTTAGTTAAAAACAATAAAAAGCAAGAGGTTTTGCTGGATTGTAGGGAGTGGGGAGAAGACAAAATCTTACCTGCTTTCCAGACCAAAGTTTTTGAGGTTTGATGATGGCGGGTTTCAAAGTTCGGATACTGTCTATTTGATTCACCAATGCACCATAAACTAATTGCTGGTACTCATACCTAAACAACAAAATCACATTTCTTATTCAATTTTGTTCGACAGTGCGTATTGATCATTATGTATGATTTTCTGCATCTATATGTTCATTTGCTTACAGCGTTTCAGCTTTGTACCCTCAGTCAGATGTTGGTTTTTGAATGTGGAATGCCTGGTTGGACAGTACGTCTCATCTGTTTTTTTGTATATTCCTTCAGGCAATATATTCGCAAATATGACACTTGAAGGAAGCCGTGTACATACTTTTGTCAGTCCAACCAATCAGCTGACTGAGCATCAAAATCGATAGCATCTGGGAGCCCCTCATCATAAGGGACTTCTTGGAAAAAAAGGAAATAAGATTATCAAATACAAGGGAAGCAACTTTGAAGTTGACACTGAAAACATAATCCGTATATATACAAAATGGATTTGATGTATCCAGTCCAATTAAGCATGCACTCTGAGAAGCGATTCCACAACTAACATCTGACGAAGGGGGGCGGGGGGCGTACAAAGCCAACACACTGTAAACAAATAAAAACAGAGGGAAATATCTCGATCATATATATATATGACATAGCATTTATTCAGATATTATTGTTTTATTAATGGTGGCGGTTTCCATTGTCATTCTGATAAGGAAAAATTGACATGGATAAAACTAAACGTGAAATACATAATAAATAAACTTACAGAAAAAAAAAATCTAAATAAATGAAAATAAAATTGGTACTATTATTTCTTCTTTCTTAATTTTTTCCTGAGTTTTGAGAATCTTTTTTTCTTCCACTCACCTGGTGAAGAAACGTCCACGTATGGTAAGTCTTACACCAGACACTATGTGATCTTGGATGAGACCAGCCAGGGGTGTACCATCCTTAGGGACGAGGTACTGGTTATGGGCATTGGCTTTAAAGAAAATACAAAAAGGAAAAATAATAATTGAAAAAAGGAAATAAAAAAAGCAGACGGTTTGAAACCTGTAACATTGTTTACACAATTTTTGATAGAGTCGAGCTGTTGAAGAAAATTAAAAAAAATTTCAGACTGCAATCAGTACTGTGGTAGAAATGGATAAATACTGCATTTCAGAGTCAATATTGACCATGGAGAAAATTATATCTAATAATTACACAGCATCAAATGCACTGGAATGATGGATAGGAGGCTAAGCACTGAAGTTTTAGGATGCACAGCAAGTCCTTAACTCATCCAAGTTGGTCAAAATCATAAACCTCAAAGGCTTTGGAACCAGAGACAATGGAAAAATCAGTGGTTTATTTCTATTTTGAGTTGTATAATACAAGTACAATCTTCCAACGAGAAATGTTTTTGACAACTATTTCAATTAGTACTGTTACCCAATTGTGTCGATTTATAGACCAGGGGATAGGTCAGATCCAGTTCACAAAGAGATTTTAACCAGCCAGCGAGCCGGATACTATGCTTACTCTCAAAAGATGTTTCAAAGATTTTTTAATTATTTTTTAATAGATTCAAATAACAAGCAAGCAAGCAAATTGAGTTTTCTGATAACAAATTGGAGTCCTTGGTTAAACAAATGATTTTCCACGATGTGTTATTCATTGATATGAGGCAAAATATAACTAGACGTATTTAGATGGATAATTCCTATATTTCAAGATTTTTTTTTTCTTTCCACAGCATTTATTTGACCCACCATCTATCAATAACTGATCTGGCCCGCAGAACCAAATCCCTCTTTAAATCTTTCATGCAAGATCTTTTTCTGATTTTAAAACCAATGAATCATATTATTGTTATCATTATTATTATTATAAAAATTTTCAAAAAGAAAGAGAGCAGGAGTTAAGATGTAAGAGCAAAATAGAACTCACAAATTTCCATGGCTTCTGCTCTTCCAATTTCAGATTGGGGAAAATGTGCAGTCATTTCATCTCCGTCAAAATCTGCATTGTATGCTTTGCAGTTGGCATAGTGCAATCGGAACGTTTTGATGTTTGGAATAATACGAGCCTGGGGGGGGAGAGACAGGGAAAAGTTCATTTAGATACGCAACAAAAATTATAAAGCACTCAGAGAGTGCATAGCTCTGACAATGCCATACATAAAAAAAAATTTTTTTAAATTCCTGCACTGCCCCAAAACTTTTTAATCAATCGTCCATCCAATTTCATTTAGAACTTCTGGAGATATTGTGTAAAAAGACAGACGGAAGAAAAGAAACAAAGCAATACATATACCTCTACAACTCCATTGACAAAGGCAGATATTATATATATATATATATATATATATATTAGTTAAAATGTGAATTATGTAAAAGAATAGTGTTCTGAGACTACCACACCCTCTCTTTATTGTAAATACAAAGGGTAGGCAAATATTTTCAGATTTTACCAGAGATCAGGCATTCGGGGCAGACACGCTAAACATTACACTACTCAAGTGGACAATTTTTTTTTAATGTAATGAGCTGCCAATATTTTGTTTACATCTTAAAACATTCTCAACTACTTGTAAAAGTAAAATAAGGAAAACTTACCCGATGGGCTTGCATACTCGGCTTGTGTAGAGTAGGTTGTCGATTGACCAAAAGGTAATCCCCTGCTATAAGGTGACGATTAACCTAAAACCATTATGTAAAACAAGTCATTGAAATGAAATACGAACTGGATCATTTGTCATGAGTAGAATATACACATCAGAATTTTCAACAAGTCAAGTTATAAAGATTAAATAAAGAGTACTGTATATGCCAATATATAAGGTAGACAATTGAAAGAAAAAAATTTTTTAAGAATTAAAAAAAAATGCGAATATTACAATGTAACTAATGTGTTAGTATTATGACAAAGGAGACACTGACCAAAGCTCAGTTAAGGGGCTTTGATGAGTGGCATTGAATGATAGTCCGCCAAACACCCTCGTAAACCATTGGTCTAATTGTCTGGCACATACAGTATTTAATGAACATTTTCCAGATTTGTGGAAAAGGAGCCAGTGCCTACCTTTTTGCAAGTGATGATTCCTTTATTGTTGGTAGCTGGTGTGAGAAGTTGTTTGGCTATCGATTCACGTTGGGTACGGTTTTCTGCATACAGCCGCCTTTTTACTCCATACTGGTCTACTACGGAGTGAGCACTGAAAGAATAATAAAAAGGAAAAATGGGTGTAATAAAGATACAAAGCATTTGAACGTAAGGATATGCAGTAATCAATCTCTGGGTCATCAGTGATTTACTTGTGACAAACTGATCACTCATTGGAAAGAATCAAATGATTTGAAGCCAGTCTCTGATAAGAGTCACGAACTCAGCTCTGAATCAGACTTATTGAAATGTAAGGTTGTAGTTTAATAAGTCACTAAAATACAATAGTGATCAACATGGACAAGTGGTAGAGGGCTTGTCTCTGGTTTGGTAGGTTGTGGTTCAAGGTCCATTGGTTTACCATTGGGGATCAATTTAGACAACATAAATAGAAGGCTTATTATCACTACCAGCCCTTTCTATGAAAATTTTCATAGACAGCATTTCTGGGACACAACAGCTGAATACATGGACCTTTTTTCCAAACACTTCCTATACTTTCCTGATGTAACTATATGACCTAGTTTCCCTCTCTCATCGGTGGTCTCAAGGAAACTGATAGCACAATAGAGAGTAGAAGTGTAAAAAATAAGTAGCATTGACTGTTAACCCATCAAGGACGGGAGCATCCAAAAATTATGTGTATTCCCAGGATAGGTGGCCTGAATAGATATTATGTTGTATTTCTAAATACAGAACGAATAGCAGTCAGGCGATCAACTAAAGGCTCTGCCTACTGAGGGAATGAAGGACAGTTAACAAAATGGTGCCCGAGAAAGCAGGGTGCTATAATTCAAATTTTTTATCTCCAAATTCTTTTCCCCATGTCAGAAAGTGAAAGTGAAAGTGAACCAGTGTGTGTGTGGGGGGGGATTCTTTGATGAAATAGCTGTAGCCGAGGATAGAATTTTGCTGACAAATCAGACATTGAAATAACAAGTGACAGCACCGATTCAGATGAGGAAGGTGGATTGAACGAGGATTTGGGTGTTAATATTGATGATTCTACATTGAGTTTTCCTCGGCACTGAAATCTGAGGACTTTGTGGCTACAACTGGACCAACACAATTTATCACCGCAAAGTGAACCAGTGGATTATTTGGATTGTCTGGTCAAACCTGAATTCATGGAAACCAAACTAACTGTTATGCAGCATTCAGAACAAAGACAAAATTGAAATTTAAAGAGGGTTTCATTCAGGTCTTCTGCTTATTTACTGAAGTTTCCGTTATCTTTTTATCAGTAAAATTTAAGGTCATATTCTTTTTATATATTAATTCTTCTATTCGAATTATATACTGCTTATAAAACATTAGAAAGCTAATGAAATTCTATTTCCAATGGGACCAAAAACTTCATAACATTTCTTGAAATATACACAAAATATGAAAGACTTTGACAAAGTTGTAGTTTCCCAAAACCATATCTCCTTACCAGTGATACCCAGGGGACTAAATTTGGTATCATTTGAGAGTGAATTCAATTTACTCTCATAACTTGTATTACTTGATTTTTAATATTTCAGTTTTATTACACTAACTTTATTTATTCAGAATTTTGAATAATTGGCCAATACTCGAGGGTCTTAATCTCTCTAGAGCACGTAGGGTTAAATCAAAATCTGAAAACTTACCCAGGGTACACATCAGGTCCATTGATGACCATCTGTCTGAGTTCATGAACATTCCAGGGTGTTACAGGTTGTGGATAAGTGAGGGTCATGGCAAAGACCTTTGGCACCCCAATTTCTGAAACACTTATGTTAGGGTCCGGAGTGATGACAGATCGGGCTGCGTAGTTCACCCTTTTGCCCATCATATGTTTGCGGAACAATCCTTCTTTTTTCTCTAAAATCTATGAGGTCAAAAAACAGAGGAAAAAAGGTTTTAAGTGTTGCTATATTCACATAGATCAATTATCATATTTTTGGTGGCAAGAAGAAAAAAAATTGATGATTAAATACTGAATTTTCCATTTTTTTTTTTTTAACCAAAAATTTGTTTTAGCAAAGTCTTGGCACTCAATCTACATGTAGAGCATTGAAAATCAGGAGGAAAAGGATTGTCAGGGGTCAGGAATTAAAACAAATATTATTGTGTGTATCTAACAATAATTGGAGAAATCTTTTTGTGTATGTACCATGATAACTTGATAACTCACCATTGTATAAAAGTTGACATTTGGTACCTTCAAAACAGGCACCTTTCGAATGGGAAGCATCCTAGTACTAAAAAATATGTAATAATTTCCTTCTGGAGTGAGATACAGAAGGCTGTATTACTAGTATAGGAACATTTTTATCTTAAGACTTTGGTCTTAAAGCAATATAACCTTTGGTCAATCAAATGTAGTGAATTTGGGAAATTTATTATGTGGAAAAACAAAAAAAAATTGCTTGATACTGGCAAATACATTACCTGTTTGATGCCTAGAAACTTATTTCTGCCTGTATTAAGGTTTGCATCATAAAGGCAGTTCACGTGCTGCTGTAGTTTCACCCAAGCATCTTGGAGTCTACGTTGTAATTTTTCTAACTTCTGGGCCATAACTTGTTCAGGCGTTAAACCATTATTTTCATTTCCTTCATTCATCAATAAATTGGAAATGGCCTCCTAGAAAACAACATAACATTAATAATGTGCAAACCATGATGTATGTAAAATGAGAGAAGATTTCTCTAAGATCCACAATTATCTGTATACTTATGTTAACAATCATACGTCTTTTGTTTTTGCAGCAGCCAACCTAGTATTTAAATTTTTTTGCTGTGTGTGTGTGTGTGTGTATATATATATATATATATATATACTTATATATATACTTATATACATATATATTGATCAGTGGCATTCATTTTCCCCCCCAAATCTGTTTTGACTGACGCCTAATTTGCAGCACTTCCATTGGCTGCCTTATCATTTTGCTTACTAATCACGTTACCGTTTGGCGAATACCACAAATAACAAAGGGAGTCGATTCTGCGGCTCACTTTATTGTTCCATCATGTTTACAAAAACATCAGTCGACTTTTTTAATTCTATAATTAGTGCAATGGGATTATTTTTTACAATAAGAAAAAAAAAAAAAATTATACAAATACAAATATATATATATATATATATATTTTGTAAAATTGATACCTTATAAATGAGATAAAAAAATTTTAATCCATTCAATTCTTTAAATGTTTTTTTTTTCTAAGTAAATTAGCGCAAATTTTTGTCTAAAAAAAACAAAACAAAAAAACACATATTTTCATTACTTATACTGTAAATTTCAAGTGTTCTAATTTTTAATTCAAGATAACTAAGACATCAAAGAAAGCCCTAGAATTAATTCCCTTTGTTATCAAGGGTATTTGCCAGACGATAATGTGATGAGTAAGCAAAATGATAAGGCAGATGTATAAGAGAAAATTTTTCAAGTTTCAGCCCTCTAGTTCCATTGGTGCAGCCTGTATACACAATAGGTAGTTAGTAAGACTCACTCAAAAACTGAAGAAACCTATGTTGACTGTTTCTCATACAGAGATACAATAGTGTATATGCTCGCATGTTTATTGATACAAGTATATATATATTCTAAAGTTACAAAGTCATTCTCTGGTAAATTTTACATGTAAATATATCAAAACATTTTATAAAAAGTATGTTGATTCATTTTCACAACTGAACTACCAGTAATGAAATTATTTGCTATCTTTAGAGAAAAAGAAATTGACTGACCGGTGGGGATTCCTCATTTTGATGATAGGCCAACAACTTGATAACATCCCGGACGATGTTGCAATCTTGCAGAACTCTGACATAGTTTGTGGTCTGGGTGCTCTCAAATTTGGTATTAGTTCCTGCAAGAGGCTAAGACAGAAAAAAAAACAAAAACAAAAAACAATTAATCAAGATTTGTAAAATAAGAAAAAAAAAAAAAGAAAAGGAAAAAAATGTACAATTGAGTCAATAATGTATGAGGGAACGTTTTTAGCCCTAAAAAGAAATTTGAAAAAAAAAAAAATAAAAAAATTTCTTTGAACTCCCAAATGGAACAAGTTTATCGCTTAGCATTTCATTTTGGGTAATATTTTTTTCTGTTTTTCTAATACATGAATATGCATAAAAATACTCAAGAGCAGTGGTTTCGACAAATAATCCTCAGGATGAAAAAGTTTGCTAAAAGATACAACTTACTGATTTATTGAAAATTCTTATTTAGCAGCCTGATTCTCTGTTCAGTCTAAATCGTCAGCAAAATATACACAGGAAGCAGTTTACCATAATTGCAAATAATGTTATTAAAATCAATTGGTCCCCCAATTTTTTTTTTTTAAATTTATAACAATGAATGTAAATTGTTCAAATTTCTGTATTCTTTGTTGAATGTTATCAGGCAGGTAATGCTATCTAAAACAGGGGTCCTCAACCTTCCTTGTATTTAAACCAGTTTGATATTGACAATATTCTTGTGGACCGGCTGACGGGGAAATCACTAGCAGAATATAGGTGATCAGTTAACAATAAGTCATTTATAAGTGGTTAATCCACTCAATTTCATTTCTAAAAGGGTTTATCTAACAAATTTAATATTGAGATGCCAAAAAATAAATTTTAAAAAAGGAAAAGTGTATATTGATATAACTTGTATGTGTAAGTATAATAGCAGGTTCTGCCTTAGGATACAGGATAGATGAAATATTATTTATATCCTGGGCTACACAACTATAATATTCGATGAAAAAAAAGAAAAAAAATGGTCTGTACATCACGAAAAGAGTTATCTCCCTTACAGAAGTTATTCAAAAGAACAATGATTAGCTTGTGGATACGAGATAAATATATCTATTCCATCAACATGTTGGCAAAGTGACTATTTCAAATGAAACAATATTGAGATTTTGTTCGTTTCAAGGAGAAAGTCTCAAAATCATAATGCTCAAGCGGCAAAAGCCAAATATATTCAAATTACGAAGAAACCATAAATTCTCATATGGATCCATATCTTAAAAAAAATAAAAATTATGGAGGATAAACAAAGATTATATGAGATTTTCAGGGTTATTTCCCCCTCCCCCTTTCTCTTTCCTTCTCCCCTCTACTTTCTATGTTCATCCTACCCTTTCCCTCCTTTTCTTTTTCTTTCTCACTTTTTCTGCCTTTATCATTCTCCATCCCATCATCCACCATTTGTTTTCTTTCTTTCTAAATTCATAAATGCTTTATTAAAGAAGCCAAGGAAAAGAAAAATTCTAAATTGTTTTTATTCATTTTCTTGTTTTTCAAATGTTCTGTTCATGCAATGGCCATTGTTGAAACAAAAAAATAAAATTTTGTGGGATTCATTTCATTGTTTTTCCAACATATCCCCTCACCAATCTAAATTCTGAAACAACATATGATATTTATCGGCAAACCTGATTGTAATCAATTTAAAAACAGCTAAATACATTTTCTAATTCCCTCATTCAAAAAGAGACTTAATTGACCATTTAATTACTAAGGGAAAGGGTAGGATGAACATACAGAGTAGAAGGGGGAAGAAAGGGGAGGGAGGGAGGGAGAGGAGGAGGGAGGGAGGGAGAGGAGGAGGAGAAACAGGAAAGGGAGGAGAGCGGGATTCATTAAAAGATTAAAGCCTTAAGGAACATAAGGTCAACTGTTTTACTTTTTCATATTTCTCTTCAGATTTGCTAAAAACTTGAACCATAGAACTCAGTCAAAAGTTTTGCCAAGCTCTCCATTATTCTTTTGAATGATTTGTGCAAGGGAGACGACATATTTTGCCAACATGCGGACCTATTTTCAAGGAAAGTATCAAATTAACTTACAGGTCGGAAGCGACTAGGTATAACAGGTAAAACATCAAGAAAAAACACATCTGTCGGATGAGGTATGTCTATGTTGAGGCAACCAAATATATGTTGAAGAATATGGCTGTTCACTTCCCAAATTTTCCTTAGATGCTGCTTGGCTGCCACTGGGGTGATGTATGCTTTTCGATAGGAAATATCAGTAACTGGAACCTCTTTGCTTTTGCGATGTGGAACATCATCTTCAACTTCTTTCTGTTTTCTAGGAAAATTCAAATTCAAAGAAAAAACAATAAATAAGTAAAAAAAAAAATATGGATTCATCCCATATCTAGGAAAGAACATATCAGATGCTTTTCATCCTCAAAATCAGTGCCCTACATGGTGAAGGTCAAGCTTCAGATGAACAAATAAAGATAGTTGGAAGATGCAAACAACTTTAGAATTAATATATATGGTATATTGCATGGTATGTCTTTACCCCAATGTGTATATATATATATATATATATATATATATATATATATATATATATATATATTAAACACACACACACACGCACCTAAAATCAATTATAAATTTACATAGGTTTGTCAAGCATTTATTTTGCAGAATAGACATGAATTTAGGAAAATAAAAGAATTTCTTACTTTTCTCCTGGCAAAATTTCTGCAGTGAATATTCTCTCCTGAGCGATACTTTTGAATTGTCGTAGCTTCCTTCTGCAATGAGGACAATTTTTGTCTGCAAAGGCTTTTAAGAAATCATCAATTGCTTCTGTTCGAGCAGCAGTAAGGTGTTTCTCATTCAGGTTGCAGTCACCTGAAAAAAAAGTAAAAATTTTCAAAAATCATCAAGAATCATGTTAAAGATAAAAGGCTAAAACTATGAAAACCCTTTCTTACGAAATTTAATATTACTCAAAAGACCAACTCAAGCTCCAATATTTTTACAGGCTAATCTCTAAGAATGAAAGATTTTATGGACACATACCTTTACTTTCCTTAAGGACAGGAAGAGACTCAATCCACTGCATCAATTCATTTGCATTTGATTTCATATCATCAACAGTTTTGGAGGCCACCAACTGACCACTGTCCAGCAATGATAACTTGCTTTCTAGGACCTGAGTGTGTTTGTTTTTCACAGCTAACTTGTAACATGAAAGACATGAACGTTTGAAGATCTGGAGAGAGGGAGAAAAAATAAATGAATAAATAGACATAAAAAGGTACAAAGAATTTTCAAAACAAAAAAAAAGCAAAAAAAAAAAAAAAAAAGCATAGTATCTCAATATTTGCCTGTTTGTGGGTGGTCACAGTCTTTCTGTGGGCCAGATTTGACCAGCAGGTTGCTAAACCTGGGTCAAGAAAATAGTGAATTATCAATGTTCAACTCGTCATTGAAACTGACAGGAGAAAGTGGGTTAAAAATATACACAGAAAAAACATTTACTTATCAATTGAACACAGTTATCATTTGTATATTCTACAGGAAATTCATATCGATACTTGTTAAAGTAATATATTTTGAAAAAAAAAGAAAAAAAGAAGAGAGAATAAAAGATTTATACTCTATTCAATACATTTCGAGACTAATTAAGAATTTCAGAAGTGTGGAATGACCTTAATTTCACACTAGTAAGACACACTTCCTTTCCTAAAGAAATATCTGATAATAAATCCAGAATGTGATAATTAGCTGTGGTAAAAAATAAAAATGGTACCGTAGAGTTAGTGTTTTGGACTTGCTAGTACCAAAAAATACCGAATTAATTATAGGGTGCATCTTACCACTTGTAGCATCTCATCAGTCAGGACAAGCAGTGAAAGAAATATCTTTTTTTATTCGTCTATACTAAACTTTTTTTAACCACCCACCAACTCATTTCCTCCTTTCTCTAACCGAAAAGAAAAACAAAAACAAAAACAAAAAAAAAAAATTCTTGGTCTTCATTGTTAGTCTACCATTTTAACGAAAACCCTATATCTAACTCTAACCCGTACATCTTTTTAGTTTGGCACCAGGAGACTGACTGTTCGAGACAAGGGAGAGACTTGCAAATCTTCTTGTTGGTGTTCAAGGCTAATGCTATCAAGTCCTAATGAGGGAAGGGAAAAGGAAAAAAAAAAAAAAATCTGCAATATACTGCAAAGTATTTCAAAGCTTTTTTTGTTACTCGCTACGAAACAAAAATTTTTATAACCAATGGGAATAGTTATGCTGAATTTGTTTCATTGGTAGAAAAGAAATCTCATTTACAGGGTCTTCTAAATTGTCTTTTCACTCTAAATGAGAGCATATATATACAGAAGTAAAAATTCCAGACACTTGAGGGTCATTCCCAAATACTCTGGTACTTACTTTCCACATTGCTGTGAAGGTGACTGGATTGAAACAGGTGAGAGGCAGTTGAATGTGGCCAAAATGACCTGTACAGAAATGTCTATTCTGGCCACAGGTGCAGCAAATTTCATTCTCAGTTGAACCTAGAGGAAGAAGAAAAAAACAAAAACACAAGTGAACAAGTTAAAACCTGAGTAAGTTGAAGGTTTCCAGATTTGAAGAGAAGGGGAGATAATCCAGGCTTTATCCTAGACTGACTTCTCCAACACAGGCATTGGAACAGAGTAAAATTTGGGAATCAAGAGAGTCTGGAGGCCGACACTCAATATCAGCCTTCTTGACATAGACACAACTCAACAGGCTGGTATTGAACCTCTACACCCAGATATGCCAAACTCCCAAATTTTAAGCTATTCAAATGCTTGTGTACAGTATCAGTCTCAGATAAAGCTTCGACTATCTTCCCATCTGAAAAATTCTCAAAACTTGGTACTGGAGCTAAACGCACTCACCTGCTATTTGATCAACTACAACCAGTGATAGAAATAAGGGGGTATAGCGTATACCTACTTCTCGATTTCAGGCCTTGTGTAGGTTCAATGTCTACTTATGGAAACATTACTGTGTACCTATTTCTGAAAACCTATTTACATCACTGACGACAACACAAACTCCTTTTCCCAAAATTTACAGGAGAAAAATAACAATACTCTATATTTGTTAGCCAATATGTCACACCCTTCAACAAAAATTGATACAATACGCTGGTATTATGGATGAGAGGCTAAGCAGTAAAGGTTTATGCAGAGAAGGTCAGGTTGAGAAAAAAAACCCACAAAAATTCAAACTGTTACTAATAATATTACTAACATGGAACAACAAATAAAATTACAGAGGAAGCTGCTTATTATTATCATTATTATTATTATTATGATGATGATCACTTTGGGACAGGGACTTTTGAATAACAATAGCTGGTTGATAAGAAAGCAAAGGATATAAAAATTGGCACAATTTACATTCATTATTATAAATATTACTCATTGTTATCAATAACATAAAAAAATGTTTCTAAATTAAAAAAGAAAAAATAATTCTAAAAATTTCCAACCTACTGATGTTGATAACAATAACCATTTGATAACATTATCCATGATCATAATAAGCGGCAGCTTCTGTATATTGAATTTAAAGACAGAAATTTAAATTTAAGACAGAATCATTGAATGAATGGCTTACAAGGGTGTTTGGAGGATTACCACCAATTTAAACCCCATAAATGTCCACATCAAGCTTTGGTAGACAGCTCCCACCACAATAGTCAAAGTGTAATATTTGCATAGTTTAATAAATAGAAACTGATATTCTTCCCCTTTCCCCAGACAGCCTTGAACATTTTTGTATCTTTATAGGTCAGCAGATACCGTATTTACCAGGGTGATTACAACTATGTACCGAAATAACTTGTGTACCGAGAGCTCACTAATGCACAACAATCCAGAGGAAGATCTAAATGGGAGGAACAGACATGTGTGAAGACACCATGCCACACAAACAGATCGTCCTGGGAACTAATTACATTAGTCTAACCGGGTTGCCTAGAGAAACACAGTGCATGTAGGAGTCCCTTTGTATGAAGACCACCAGTGCAGGGACCCAGAGAGCAGGAACTCAGACCTCCAGATAAGGTCCATTCGGTGTATCACTTCTGTAACTGCTACATGGACATTGGCTGAACTAGCCACGAGAGGTACTACAGAAAAAAAATTCTAAACATAGTCACTGGAACTGTTAACACTGTCTGATAAGGACTATACAACAATGGTATCTGAAACTGGTGACATGTGCTTGGAAAAGGGTTTTTAAAAAATGGAAAAGAATATAAGTGTGTGTCTGTACTTACCGAGATTCGGATCATACATGCCTCCGGAAATGGGATGGAGTAACATGTCAAAACATTCAGGCACAGTGATCTCTTTCACACTGAGTTTCAAGATTTCTTCAGATGTGAACATCTTGAAGGACACATTATCTAATATGGCCGCTGAGGTGATATCCCATTCAGGGTAGTCCATGATACACAAATTCTGAAAATTGAAAGAAAACAGGTCTGGTTAGACACATAACCAACATCTCTTGATGGCACACTGTGTTGGGGTGATCAATTGAAAAAACTGGAAAAAGTGGTTAACAATAAATAAATTACTTCTCTCACCTTTTGTCGGGCAATGATCGCTAAAAGGTTTGAATTTTTAAAAAACAAGCATGAACCAGGGACAAATTTAGCATAAACTTAAGTTGTACATTTAGACCAGAATTTTTTTTTTCTTTCAAGTGTTTTTTTCTAATCATAGTAAGGAGCAACTGTTTAAATTTTCAGTCCACAAGCTCCTGTACATGTGATAATATATATCCAGTCAGACCAGCTTAAAAACTGAAGAAATCTATGTTTCTAACAGTAGAAACATGTATAAATGTAAGCAAAACAATGATCCCATTCAGATGACTGGATAAAGAGTGCAGCAAAAAGTCAATGAGTTTTATCAGTCATCCTGCTTATTCTACCAGGACTCCATGGATGATATGAGATAGCAGTCATCATACAGCAATCAAGTACATAATGAAGGCAAGGCACTTAATATGCAGGTAAAAAGACATCAAAGTTGTGCAAATAGAAACCAACATAATTTTTAAAAGGATCAACTTATTCAAGGAACAATTATTGTGTTTTTAGTTATCTCAACCCGTAATATTGAAATTCTGATAGATAAAATACATACGTTTTCACTTGAGCTGAAGTAAAGATTTAGATAGGATACAGTTAAGTTCTTGAGTATCCATCACAAATTCTGGCACTTTTTCAACAAAGAAATTGATACTACAACTTAATCAGTTACTCATCTAACTATGACCATGCACAACAATTACTCAACAACTGACTGTTGTGCGAAGTCGACATTCGCCAGATATATCAACAAGCACAAAAGGCAATGCAGCATTGAATTTGAAGTTGTTTGGATCAGTTGTTCAAGAAATCTAATAAAAACAAATAAAAATTACAAATCAAAGATTTCTTTTCTTAAATCATAGATCTAAAATATCCAAATTGGCAACACTGAAAAAAATTAATCGAAATACTTCGAAGCCTTTGGAAACGATACAGCCCCCAAGTATTCACAAATTTACCATAAGTTAATTATCAACCGATTCAATGTAATTGAGGTAATGAAAATGTTTCCAGATGTACTAATGCAATTTAATAATTGTAATTCTAGACACAATCCATGCATGTACAAATGTAATTCAGTCAAACAATCTTATTGAAGTAAAATAATGTTTGCCATGCCTTTATTTACATCCGATTAACATTAATGATCGCTTTCAAAAATGCCACCAGATCAGCAAAACTTACCTCCCTTGAATTATTGTTGCATTCAAGGCCAGCCTGTCAGCGATGGTTAACACAAATAATGGTTTAGTTCAATAAATCAAAGCACAGAGTTTGAAAACTAAATCGACATATGCTCGTATATATAGTACAGGATCACAAAATGAATCCTGATTAATAACATATGTATTACTTCAATGTTAAGAGCCACGTTGTAGCAAAAGTGTAACAGGTACTGAAGTAAGAAAACCTTCTCAGTCCCTCAAATCGAACATTCCATTTCCATGTTGTTGTTAACAACTATTTAATTATGTGGAGGAAGATAATTAAAGATATCAAAGCGTAAAATTCAGAATGGAAAAAAAAGACTATCAAGTACAAATAGATATGTCTGTCTACGATTTAACGTCATCGAAAATCGACAATCTGGGTGTCTCAAACATATGGCAATGTCCCTTACTAAACTTATATACTATGAATTCTAAATTCATTTAAAAACTTTTATGACGCTACAAATACCACTTTTTTTTATAATGGAATGAATCACCTTTTTATAAACGTACCAGCTGACAAGGGTTTATCTTGTAGACTGATACACGGAGCCAAATACTTGATTACCTGAACTTAAATAGTCTTTGATGAAGAAGATAAAACAAAAAGTAAAGATGATTTTTCCCCTGAAAGGAGAAACATCAACTGAACAAATCAGTTTTATAAGAGTACACCCTTCCTTCCAGGGATGAAAAATTATAACCAACACATAAGTGATACAGACAGGAGTCTTATAGAAATTCAATTCGATAACAATGATTTAAATTTCAGAAGTCCACAGAAGAGAATTAGATCTAACAAAAAAAATCATGAATCAGTTCTTTAAATAAATTGTATTCATGTTTTCTTCAGTGAAGAACCATCGAGAACTAATGTTGCCTTTTCGTTTTCACAATCTCATTAATGAATGACACCTTGTTAAATGCAAATATTTTTGGAATTTGGAGTACAACAACAAATTATTTGGTCAAATTTACTTAATCGGTAATAAAATCTTTGGGTTAGTCGATCTTATTATTTATATCAAGGAAACCAATTATTTTTATAAAGACAAAAAGAAATTTTACGGAATACTATGGGGAAGTTTTTCGTTTCTCTTTTTATCGATAGGTGTTTAAAAATTGAGAAAATGAAGAAAAATATTCAGACAAAAAAAATTCTGGGAGAAACTTGTTGAATGCAATTAATATGACAAATCAAAGTAAATTTTTTTGATTACGTCAATCGATTGAGATCCAAAATATGTACAAATAAAGTGCTACTAACCTTAAATTTTGACTCGTAAAATCAAACAACAAGGGTTGAGCGATCGGGAATATATTTACGCTGCACGTGGAGTATGAAACAGGAAGTTGAAATGACCAGGAGGTGACACTGACAATTATCACACAGGGCACTCAGATGAACGAGGAAAGAAAATATAATTTTCTCATTTAAAGAATTGGTTATGTTTTTTTCAATCTCATAATTTTATAGAATATTTACTTTTTCTTCATTTGGGTCTAGGAAATCCTCGGAAAAGACAATGAAAAATTAGCAATCATTTTTTTAACATATCTATTTCAAATTGTAGATAAAAGGGGCACATAACTCTAATTGCTTTTAACGTAGGCTCGCAACATGGCATTTATTTTTCTAGATGTTTCACAGTAAAAGGTTTTAAAATATTGTTTTTTTTCTATCTATTATTTTACTCGTTTACCTATGACTTCAAAAAATGACTGCAGAATTCAAGTAATTTTGCAATTGTATTATACTTATAAAATATCACAAACATTATGTTGCTCTGCGTTTTCTTGTTTATGGTCAACCAGAATAAAACCGAAATTTCCAATTTGTAAAAGAAGACAAAAAAAAAAGGGGGAAGTAAGGTAGACTACTCCCTGATTTGCATTCAATAGTTACCTCCCGTGACAAAGTTTCAGACAAAAAATATAGACCTTCAGATGACTTATTGTCAAACTCCAGTCAAAGTTTGGAGTGAACTTTTTAATAGTAACAACAAGAATAATCCTCACCAAATTTAGAGGATTGAACTCCTGACTCTTTGTGTATCCCATTTGGTTGAACGAATCCAATATATAATATTAAGATTCCCCTATCATGATTTGAAACCCCCAACAGATTGATTGACTCTCTTACCAACTGAGATAACTGACAAGTCTCACATACCTATGCAAATTTATGTTAGGCTTATTTCATTCTGGTTACTAAATATATTTACGAAATTGATATTTCTCTCGAAACCAAGCTCAAGTGATTGGAAGCCTGGTCACTTACCTAATACTTATTGACAAGTATTCCATACATACAAAAATTTATCATACTGATAATCAATTCTAATCAATAAATACATTTATACTAAAAAAAGATTGTACATTTTTTTATATTCTTTTAGATTTATTGTATATACAACACAAAAGTTGCAATAATCATCTTGAGTTTGAATAGATATAGGACTGGAGCTTGACCCTGGAGCAACCAGACTTATATAAGTATATATCAGAATGAGTTTTTTTTTAAATAACTATCATCTTTCTGTGAATAAATTTTTAGAGACAAATTCTTTGTTGAAAAAGGTATTATGTGATGATATTGAGAGACGAGGAGATTTGGTCTCCTCATGGTTTGACTGTAGCACGTGTGCGGCCCTGTAGACGTAAGGGAGGAAGGAAGTTGTACAAAGAGAATGCACGCCAAGTATGAAGTTGGATGCGCATTGAAGCAAAGTGGAAAGAAAACATACAAGTATTTTGGCCAGACAAAAGACGTACATTTAATACAAAAATGAAGATGAAGTACATATAAGGATAACGTGTATAAGATTGATTGTGAAGAGATGAGAAGAAAAGAGTTAGCAAAAGGTGGGAGTTTTCTTGTCTTGAGTGTACTGGTGTCAGAGTTGGAGTGGAGTTGTGTGAATGCGTGGATTTCAATATGTTTTGAATCGCTCCAAGATAATACGTGGAATCTGGGTTCAATGTGGGAGCCATACTGCCAAGTAAATGAGTTAACTTGGGGGTTCAGTTTGTAAGCCTTACTGCCAAATAAGTTAGTTTATTTCCTAACTAAAAGAATAGTGGGCACTACAAAATCATAAGAGGATATATACAGAGAAGTAGCTTATTTTATATGATTAGTAAATGGTGTGGTTGTCGTTTCCCATAAATAGTGGTTTTATATTTATCTTATGTATGTTTTTATTTTTCAAATCTCATGATATGCCATATTTTTCCACTCTCATTATGAAAATTGTTCACTATGAAAGGAGAAAATTAAAAACATATTCTGATCAATCAGCTTCTGTTAATTCTAACATTTTCTCTGGTCAACTTTCAAGATTAAATAGATGCAGAAATGATCAGTTCAACAAACCTGAGAAAGTTAGAGAGCAACAAATCACAGAGGAATAAATGATAAAGTTTTCTCATTCTACACTAATTATTGGTGTACATGAATAATAAACTCACGAGAGAAATGATTTTGTCTAATGTGAAGTGAATGCAAAGTCTTTTCAAGGTGTTAAATAAAAGTCTGTAATCAAGGTAATTAGCTTCTAATTGAGCAGTTGCATTGGTATATACACCAGTTGTTTGTCAAAAGAATTTTGCTGGGCTGTTCTGTTATCTCTTGGCTTCCCCTGAATAAATAGGGGGTCTTATTTTAGAACTTTGGATCTTTTTCTTGGAATTCTTGCCATTTATGGTAAAAGGGGATAATTTCCAGGAAAAGTGTTTAGTCTTTGGTGAATTCTCTGGTATGTTCTGTTTCCAAATTCAGTTAATGTCTTTTTTGGTAAATAGACAAAAGAGATTAAAAGACAGAAGGAATATGTAGTATGTTTAACTAAGATGTTTAATTTAGTTATATTTTTATTTTGATAAAGTCATTTTTTTCATGTATACATTTTTTACTAAATTGGGATCACCACAGCCATATTTCAAACTGTTCATTAAGTATTTTGTGATAAGTGCTAAATACATATAATCTATTTACAGGAATAAACAGTATCACCAATAAGTGAGTACACACCTACCAGTTGATCTTTTTTTAAGAAAGTTAATTTCCTCCTCAACCAAACATAGCAGGATGTTATTATTTCTAGTGGAACATTATGCAATCAAAATGGATATTATCAGGTGTTATCTATGACAAATTGAAACCCTCTTGCCAAAAATACAAATACATTGCTGTCCAAAAATGAGTACACCCTAAGGAAAAATATTTTAGGTGACATAGTTTCAATGCTTTACTCAGATATCACACACCACTTCATTTTTCATTATTACTTATCTAATATATTGACATTTCAGTTTCAATATTTACTGATATATTACTTATACTTCTTTACATCTTTTACTGAAACCATTGAATTATTTTTCTTTCAATTTTAGTTCAAAGTTCTCCCCAAATAAGTTTTTGGTAAGGGGTTTAATTCACAATTTAAGTTTATGCTAAATTGGTCTCTTAGTTTGTGTCCAGCAGTGTTCACTTTTTTTTTTTAAATCAAACTCTTTTTAATGATCACTGCCCAATGAAAGGTGAGAGAAGTGATTTACCCACTGATCACCATATTTCCCATTCTGCCAAATCAGATTGGTCACATGATGGTTTTTATTGATTGACTAACCAGACCTATTTTATTTATTCATTTTTTTTCAAATCCTAAATCGTAAACGATGATTCATACCCCACTGGTAGTATTTTCATAAAGGAAACTTAAGTTTACTACTGTTTTATTTATGAGGCAAAAATCAGCATATATGGGTGGTGGTGATTAATACTTTCCCTTGGAATGCTAGTTTTTGTTTAAATTTACTTTATTGTAATTAAATATAGCAGGAATTAAATCTAGGGGAGATTTTTAAAAAAATTGTATCAATTTTGTCTTGTTTTCAACAATTAATATATAGCACTGATTGTGGAAATAAGAATTATACAACATTGTTATCGCACAGAATAAAACTGTACATTGACATTTTAGATGTAAGTTAGATCATTATTCACTGGTTTACTTGGACTTATGTCTTTATCTTGATTGTCATTGTCCCAACGTTTTGTCTGCTTTACTCTTTAGGAGTTCTATGGAATAAATGAGTGAGTGTTGGTTGAGAACATCTAGCAATCTACTCTAGGGTGTCTGGTTCAATCCCTGGGTTGAGTAGTGCCAAAAAATCACGTGCACTGGGTTTTATGGAAGAGGCAGACAAGCAACACTACAAGGTTGAATTGACTTGGAAGAATAACTCATACAAAATATCCTCCCCCTCAAAACAGAACAAGAACACTCTATCTGAGTGGATTAGAAAAAGGGTTCAGTTTGAAATTCCAAGCAGGTAACCAAGTGCAACAAACACTGGTTAGCAGCCAAAGCTTTGGGGAAATAAAAACCAAGATGAGGACTCTAGTCTGAAAAATCATTGGATAATAATGATAATTATTCATCTCAAAAATTCAGAAAGGGAAATCAGAATATATTCTGTTTCTTTGTCAGCCATCAAGTGAATATCAACATAAAGACTAAAACTTTTAGGGGAAATCTTTGCAATGATGTACTGGGAGAATGGCCGTTTATGAATTGGTTATTTTGACTGGCTGAAAGTGGCAAGTTTTTTTTTTTTAAAAATGGCTATTGTGTAGATTCCATTTCTAGGTAACTGTATACATTCTAAAAATTCATAAAAGGCTCTCAAAAGTATAGATATGCAACATATTGGTCAGATGTTAACATTCAAATTACGTTAATCTCAATCTAAAGATGTAAACATTCAAATTATGTAATTCTCAATCTAAAGGTACCATTCTTTATATTTATATAGAAATATCCATATTTTCACATTTATTCATACTTTTTGAAGCTGTCCTATGAGTTTTTTGGAGTTATCTGGAAATTAAATCTACCCAATTATAGCCATTTTTTTGACAAATCTGGTCCATTTTTAATAATTCAAAATTGTTATTCTCCACAGCGCATTATTACAAAGATTGCCCTTTTTTGTGAATTTCTATTAATTGAAGGATAATTCAAAAGTAGTTAAAATTCCTATCATTATGATAGGATGTTGTTATATAATGAGCAACAAATCAATATTATGTCGAACAAAATATAAAACAGATTTTTTCTTTTATAAGTTTTTTGCTTTAAATTCTTTGATACAAGCATGGAATGATATTTCAGTATTTTTTGATCAGTAACCAAAACTCAAATAGCAATGGACTGGACATGTTACAAGGATATCAGACAACCGCTGGACATCATGACTTACAACATGGATCCCTAGAGATCATATGCAAGATTGTGGCTGACAGAAAGTAAGATGGCGTGATGAGCTAAGCAAATTCAGAAAGTACTGGCTCCGAGACGCCCATGATAGAGAGGTCTGACAAATCTTGGGGAAGGTCTATGTCCAACGATAGATACTAAAAGGATGATGTTTTTGATGCTGATGCTGTTGCTGCTGATGCTGCTGCTGATGATGATTAAAATTCAACATATTTATCATAAAAACTATTAGAAAAAACTTCTTTTTTTTTTTCTATTTTGACCCAACCTCAGTTTTTTAGGAGGTTGGGGGGGTTGAATCTGCAATGTGAATTTATGCTAAATGGGTCCCTTAGTTTATGAGCAGCACCATTCACACTTTTATTTTTTTTAAAATTCAGACCTTTTTAGTTATCACTGCTCATCAAAGGGCGAGAGAAGTAACTTATTCATTGATCATCCCTAACACAGCATACAGCCAAAAGACGTTGTTCACGTGACATTTTTTTTAATTGTGTGACCAACCAAACTTGTTTTATGTTTTCTTTTTAAAGTCATTTTTACCAAATTAACACGAGTATCTGCTGTTATCTTCTCTGTATGACTTTTTGTAAGGCGATATATTGAAGTTACCTCCCTTACCTGTAAAAAAATACTTTTCCCCCCAATTGATTTTCACATGTTAATCAAGTTATACCTGAAGTGTGCGCCGCAGCTCCCCATGGCCCTGCAGGATATTTTAATACTTTGACAAACCTGGTTGCAGCAAGGTCAAATTCTATTTCTACTTCTATTCCGAATGAAGATAATCACTGAAAATTTTGTACTATATATACATATATATATATATATATATATATATATATATATATATATATATATATATATATATATATATATATATATATATATATATATATATATATATATATAAAATTATAAAATGTACATTTTTTTTTATATTTATGTATTCATTAATCAGAATGAAATAAGTCCTTGCATATCTAGAAGATAAATTTCTTACATAAGACTTATCTGTTTAGCTCTATCGGTAAGAGAGTCGACTATCAGTCACTTAAGAGTGATTTCAAATCATGTTGAGGAAATGTCAATTCTATAAATGTATTTATTTATAAAATACATTTTGGTAGATTTGTTGATTTCCAATTATGGAACGGGAATGTTGATCTTTACTATCCTAAACTTGGTGAGGATTGATCTTGTTACAGTATAAAAACAAAGTCTTGTGGATTGGATTCGGTCAAGTTTGGATTGGAGTTTGACATTGATTCCAGGCAGTCGGTGGTCATCATTAGCCTTTCAGCATCCGTCGTTGAACATTGACCTCCCCTAAGATTCGTCAGACCTCTCTATCATGGGTGTCGTTGAACCAATACTTTCTGAAACTCTGTTTGTCTCGCTATCTTATATTCTGCCGGCCACGGTTTCGAACGTGATCTCTGGGGATCTACGCTGTGAGTCATGATGTCCAGTTATTGTCTGACATTCCTGCTACATGACCAGCCCATTGTCATTTGTTCAAATCGATTCTATGATATCTCCGACTCTTGTCTTCTCACTAATATACAGTGCTGTCTTGTGATCTCTTGGTGTAAGGTTGAGCATGATTCTCTCCTGAGCACGTTGCATGGTTTTCAGTTTTAGGGTCAATGTTTTGGTTACGTTTCATGTTTCACCCCCCACAGGTGACTATCAGGGGGTGCAATAGTTGTATACCTTTCTCTTGGGGACTAATGGGATTTTCATTGTTCGTGAAGTTTGAGCTTAAAAGCAAGAATGGTACTAAAATCGATGTAAAACAGGAAATGAGGATGGTTGTGTCTAGTTTAATTTTAAGATTTTAGAGGCTGTATGGTGAACAGGAGGCTCACCCATCCTACTCGTAATTATGGTAATTAAAGAGGGACACAAATGAATAATCTAAAAAAGTCAAAATTCAAATAACATGATTCATTATTTTTGTTTACCAAACATGAACGTAAATGCAGTTGTTCAGTATTTACTGGCTTCAGGCGCTGTGAAAAAATCGATATAAACTTAGGGTGCCGTGTTTCGA
Organism: Thysanoteuthis rhombus; assembly: GCA_963457665.1. Lineage (NCBI taxonomy): Eukaryota > Metazoa > Mollusca > Cephalopoda > Oegopsida > Thysanoteuthidae > Thysanoteuthis > Thysanoteuthis major. Next base: position 13,627,603 of record OY735219.1, on the reverse strand, counting down.
GAAAGTTTGGGAATCAGTGGGTTAATCGGTTAGTGCTATGATATCGGTAACTACCAGATTCCAATGCTGGGCCATTTATAGCATCTGTGGGGAGAGGCGGTTGATTGGCGATGTTCATTTTCCCTGGAGGTGCAATTGGTGTAGTTAATAACAGTTCGGACAATGGAATCGGCGACCCGAAGTCGAACTTCGGTCAGCGCTGTTTATGTTCACATCGTTTTAATGCTCTTGGAAAATGCATGAATCCATTCCCCCAGCTATAGGTAAAATAGTTGGATAAATAAATCGATCAACGTCTCTAATTCTGGAAAGAGGACAAGTCTAGAAAAAGGACAATCCCATGAGTGGAGACCCTTAAGGCGATCTGACGTCCAATCTGGCGTCTTTCTAATAGCTTCTGCAGCAAAACTGATGTCTGACGTATCGCTTTCTGCTTTCCTCTGATCTATATCAGCAAAGCCTAGAGCGGGTTCTGGAGACTGAGGATCCAGTGATGCCCGGTCGTCAAAATCCCAGGATCTCCATACGCTTCGTTCGGGCATGCGCCCTGGAAGGGGTGTTCCATTGTCTGCACTTACAGGCCATTCGTTTCCTCTTCAACATGAGACAGTATTGGTCTACATAGTATCAATAGCAGGAATGAATCCATGACCTGGTTGCATTCCTCCTCATCAAATATCAGGACAGGTCAATGCTGAAATGTTTGTCAAAACATCTGACGATTGGACAAAGCGCAGGGAAGGTTAGATTCATGCTTTAGGGCAGTTCTTTTTTAACTGATGGATGATTCACCCAAAGGTAAATGACATTACTTTAGGGCTGAATGAAACTATAGGGGTCAAGAAAATGCTAACGAAACATGAAGAGTGAACGATTTAATTTATTTGGATTCTTGGATTTTTCTAAACTTGAAAATATGATATATACGATAAAAACATTGTTTCATAGAATCTGATTTGAACACTGTTATTTACTAGCTTTGTGTTAGCTAGAAAATTTATCATAGTTAATTAATTCATTTATTATAGTCAATTTTGTAATGGATTCCGCCTTGGCTGTAATTAGAAAAACATCTGACGGATGAAATATACTTTTGGCACCCAAAGATTGGCAACTTTGTGAACGAACACAATTTGGCTTGACACCGCATGACATCTTCCAAGCGTCTGCAATTTTACAAACGTAAAACAATCACACGTGTTTTCAAAAGTTACTTAAACTCATGTATTTTTTTTAATTCAAAAAAAGTTACTTATCTTGAAAAAAAGTTGGGTTTTTTTTGCACTTTCAATCGAATAGCATAAAAAGTCAAATATTAGATTTAGAGAATAGAAAAAAAGTTAGTCTCGCAAGTTACTTACCTCTAGTAAAAAAGAGTAATTCTTTGAAAAGAGAGGAAGTATTTTATGTGCATTCAATCAAACCGTTACGGGACCTTTAAAAATTAGTTTTTCTCAAGACTGACAAATTTATGGAGGTAACTAAAGTCTTTATTGATTGAAAGTGCAAAGAATGTCTTTTCAATTCTCTATCGATCGATATTCGATTATATCAAATCTTAACTCAGGGATGGTGAACTGTTCTAGCACAACGGGTCGAAATTTCATTTTTTTTTTAAATCCTTCCATCAAGCTGGAGTGTCACATCTATATTAGTCTAAGGTATTTTTTTCAAGGGTCAATTCTTCTAATATATCTATAAAACTAATGTATAGAATATAACTTGAAATTTCAAAATATATTTACAAAACTAAGATAATAGAATTAAATCTAAAAAGTTTTTTCTTCAAATTTCATCGTCTCTCACCTGAAACGTACGTGTCATGGGTTCGACATCTCTGTCTTTACCAAAGAAAAAAAAATGGATGCGTAGTTTCAATTTGATCAAAAGTTAGTTTAATCAAAACACATTACTTACACAAATTATGAAAAAAGAGTATTGTTCATTTAATCCAAAGATTAATGCGAGGAAGTTATCTCAGAAAATTTGAAAAAAAACAAACAAAAAAAACAAGACCTATAATCTTTGTGTCTTTTAGCTGGTCATTGATTTTATAAAACGTTTTTAACGATTCCAATAGCTCTCTTTTGTTTGTGTCTGATATATCGACTTTTTATGCAATTCGATTAAAAGCACAGAAATATATGTTTTTTAGGGTAAGTAACTATCGAAAATAACTCATTAGTTTTTGAAAGAACAACCTTCGATAGGAAATACGATGATTTTTCGTTTTTCTTGTGGTAGGTAAACTTTCGAAACTTGGAAAAAAACTACGTGCTATTTCTTATCCGACTGAAGCACAAAAATTACTTCTTTTAATAAAAAATAACTTGTTTTTCTGACAGAAAGCAACTTTCAAAAAAGTGTTATTTGTTCACGTTTGTGATACGGCTAATGTTTGAATGACATCATGCGGTATCAAAGCAAAATGTGTTCCGGTCAATATCGAGGTGGGAGAAGTATCATTGGTCCCATATGATTATAGGAATTTACTAAGTAAAATCAATTACAATTTAACTTCTCCATTTTAAGGGTGAAAAGTTTGAATTACGATTAGGCTCAATCAGCAGTTCTGTAGCTCTGTGAGTTGAAAATGTGTGAGAGAAGGTTTTTGGCGTTATTCTTTTAGCCTTCATATCTTCATAGTAGCAACTAGCAAACAATTTGAATGCGACAAGTGATAAGTAATTGTCTATGGGCGTCTTTAACACTAACGCAAACAAGAACATTTTTTGATTGAATTGAAAATAAATTTAATTTATATACAAGTTGATATATTTAATTGGTACACAAATGCATCATATTTTGTTGTTGCACAAATGCTTTAATGTGATTGGGGAATATTTGTTCGACATATGGAAAACAAAACGTGTTGTTGATAAACTTGTAGGATGCATCTTTTAAAATTAATTAAGGAGAAAAATGTTCAAACATAACATATTCTGTTGTGCGTGCGTGATAATAGGTAGTATATTTTAGTGAGTTGCATAGAGGTAACGTTCAAATGCTGAATAACTAACCAAGTTCAGAATCCTTATAACATTTTATAGAATCCAAAAAATCATTTGAGGGATATGGTTTTTCTTATTTCTATTAGTGAGAAAAAGGCTGCACGGTTAATGGCGATTGGTCAGGAGGTTTGGAAAATATTGCCTGGTGATTGGTCAGGTGGTTTGGAAAATATTACCTGGTTTATGGTGAATGTTCAGGAGGTTTTATCTTTATGATTGCCCTCTAATAAATTTTTCCGTTTTGGTTCTATTTATGTTACGAAAGTAATTTTTGCTCAAAGTGATAAAGTTTACTTCGGTCGCTATGATTTTTATCACACCCAGTTTTTGTTACATATTTCAGGGTCTTCAAAAACTTGAAGAATAAAATAAACAAAAATCACGCTGGAAATTTTACACGTGGGGGAATATGATGGAAATAACCAAAAGCATAAGGGAAATTTTGTCCCGAGTTAATAAAAAAAAGATTGTCGTAAGGTCTCGACGAGGGATGACACTGAAATAGTTTGAGGAGCACCGGTTTAAGATATTATTGCGAAGTTAACGCACGCAGTATCAGCCTCTTTTCAAAGTTTTTTTTTTTTTTTTTTTTTTTTGCTTATTCGATGCAAGTTACCATTTAGTCACTCTGCCTCTCCTGAATTTCATTTTCCGGACAAATGGCCTGTATATCTTTATTGTTTGTCCCGCTGAGCTTTCTTCGACACTAAAGAATCGAGAATTGACAGAAGTGGAAAGACTGACAGATGATAGAACCACCTACTTCTACCAGTGACGTGCACAGACTTTCGAAAGGGCAGGGACTCGAGCCTCCCGCCCCGCGAGCCCCACACCCATACATGGCTTTCCGTGTAGTAATGAGCCATGTTCACAAAGAGAACGATCTGAGAGTTTAAGGCGCAAATGATGACGCAATCCACACGGCTCTGGTTACACAATCAAGAGAAACCGCCACAAGACCAACGTCTTTGGCAGTATACCATGTTGCGGGTGATCATTAAAAGATTTGAAAATATTTGAAGGGATAGGTCAATTACTTCTCTCGCCTTTTTAAACAGTTTTAATTGACAGTTTGAATTGGCAGTTTCTAACATTGACAGACGATTGAACCAACATTTCTGTCCAGTAATGAGTTCTGTTGACAAAGCAAAAGAGCTGAGAGTTTTAGACGATAACAACACGTACAGAAAATTAACAAGATATCTAGCTAGTCAGTGCAGTCAGCACAACCAGAGTACCCCCCACACACATATATATTTATATGTGTGTGTGTGTGTGTACATATATATATATATGTGTGTGTGTGTGTGTGTGTGTGTGTGTGTGTGTGTACCATTGTTTTGCTCACTAAATATTTTCGGATCGAGCAAAATCAAGTTGCTAAAACTGTCTCTCCTTATTCACACATACACATGCACACACACACATACACACACACACACACACACCAAACGTCTGTCAGTTCAAGAACTATGAACAGCAAAATCTCTGTGGTTACTAATGAGACTCTGGAAATAAACTTGAATCATCAGAAAAAAAGTTGCATGGAACTTTTCAGGTAAATATCTAATAAGCTAAGAAATGAAGGTGACACGGAAAATAGAATTGGCGAAGCGAGTTCAAACTCGGGCTGTGACAATCTTGCGTTCACTTCACTCTAAGGAAAGGCATGAATCCATCACTTCTCTCTCAACATAGGTAAATAGCAGGGAATAGCGGGCTCTTCAGCCTTCAATGGCAATCATTTAACGAGATGGACTACTCAAAATATTAACTGGAAAGTTAAATCTCACGTCTGGTGCCGTGAGAGTCATGCAACGGACAGAGTTGAGAACGTGGTCTTGAAATGTATGGTTAACAAAGCTATGGTGAAGCTTCTACGGACCCGGTAAGCCGGAAATGGATGATAAATTGCTGAAGTGAAATAAAGAAGAACAAGCTTGTCTTCTGCAGGGTTAAACTCTGCTCCTATTTCAATTTCGATCGAAGATGATTCTCTGCTAACTTTTGTATCGTATATATGATAAATAAATAAATCATAAAAGATATATGTATTTTTGAGTAAATGTAGTTATTAGAATGAAATAAACCCTTGCATATCTGTATGTTAAACTTTCGTTAATATCTTCTCAAATTAGCACAGTCAGTAAGACAGCGTCCTAGCAATCAGTTTGTCGTGAGTTCAAATCTCGGTAGAGGAATGGAAATATAACACATCGGTTTACACTCCTCATTTGGGTGGGGATTGTTTTTCTTGTTACGGTGAAAAAATAAAATCATCTTCAGTTTGGGAATTTGATAATATAGACGGACGATCGGGATAAGGCGACTGTCGTTACCATTTCCCGACGACAACTGCAGCAAAAATTGAGGATTAACTCGCCCGGCAGCAGCGGGGGCAAACTCCACCCCTACTTCAATTCCTGGAAATAATTATCATAACTATTGTAATGGTATATATGGTACATACAATAAATTGAGAAAAAAAACTTTCCGAATAAATGTATTTATTTACTAGAATGAAAGTCAATACTTTGCGTATTTCCAACAAATTTTGGTACATATGTAAAAAAACTTGTCAATCAGGTTCAGTCCGTAAGAGAGCAATCTACCAATCACTTGATCGTGCTTTAAAATCTGTGTAAGGAAATATTAATTTTATGAATCGGTTTGTTTAACGCTATAGGACAGACAAACAGTGGAGAATTTACTTCCCAGAATTAGATGAAGATTGTTGTTGTTGTTGTTACTGTAGGAAAACAAATTCAGCCTCAGACTGGAGTTGAACGAAATTAAATTTACTTAGTTTAGCTCAGTAACAAGACCATGAAATTTGGACATCCAGTGAGGATCGATCCCACAACACTTCAAAAACTACCGATACAAACTTGCCGACCACCATTCTATGAAAAGTGTGAATCGCATGAAGATTCAAAGTGTCCCGAAGAGTAATGTCCAATTTGTCCCAAAAGAATTTAATTGGTGCAATAAGCAAAACTATCTAATAAAACATAGACATATACAATGCATTACATGTAAGTTTCAAAATGGCCGCCGTTCATTCCGATGCATTTATTCAGTCTATAAAATTCAACGTCGATGGTAACTTTTTCTACCATTCTGACTTCAATCTGTGTATAGCGGCTGGTTTTATACCGTACACCATGTTCTTTCGACAACAAAAATCTGAAGGAGTCGAGTCAGATGATTTCGTTGGCTATTCGATACCATTATGTCGTCCAAGCCTGTAATCTTCTGAATCAGGGAGTCGACAGACATTTTCTCGGTGGTGGGTCGGATCTGAAATGTTTTCAAGTCTTTCAGACCAAGGCGAATAAAAGAAAAAAGTGAATAGTGACCATCCAAGGCTACGGAAGAGCTTTTTTCTTGATTACCTTAATGCTTTTCATGATAGGAGTTTATACCTACATCAACTTCTATGTACTATCAATAAATGGGAATTTGTATGACGGAATATGATATCCAGTGTCTTTCTTAGCCGAGTATATTAATAGAATAGAAAGGATGCTCAGTGTTGAAATTTCTTTAACAATAAAACATTGATTCATTCGATGCCACGGCAAAAATTAGATTTTTGGTTTATTTTTCTCAAAGGGCTGAATTTTACAATTGCTGACCAAAGGTTTTAAGGAAAACAGAATTTTCGAATATACTCTCTCATATTCGATGAAGTCAGTGATTCGGATGAAATGAGGGTATGGGCCAGATTTGTACCGCAGACCGTAGTTTGCCGACCTTTATATATATATATATATATATATATATATATATATATATATATATATATATATATATCCCAAGTAAGAAGTCTATCGTTCCATTCAGAAACATTTGCTGATGAAAGAAAGAAGATTCTCAAGAAATTCGGTGTTTAAGATTTAGACAATGTTAGGTTTATCTACCATGCAAATATAAAAAGAAAGGGGAAAATAAAAAAAAAGGGGTTAATGTCTTTGCTATCCCAGCGCAATCAGTACAGGCAAAAACCCCTCTAAAGTGTGTGTAAATGAGGGCTGCTGCTGCTGCTGATGATGATGATGATGATGATGATGATGATTTTCTTTATTCTCGCACTAAGTGACCTAATTTGGGGACAAGTTGGGCGTTACTCTTAGGACACCATATATTTACTAAACTTAGTGTGTCTCGGTGCTATAATAGTGGGGTACCTAATGAGAGCTGAACCCACTACCCTAGCAATGATCTAGGAAAGTAATTTGTCAACCATCCCACAACCATTGGTTTTTATGTGAAATCTTGCAGATATGCCACGTCTGGTATGAATATAAATCGTGAGCAACGAGTAATAAAGTTCATTTCCATGACCTTAGCAATAAGTGTATGGAGAGCTGGAAAAACGTTCATATGCTTGGGTGTTTTTTCTCATGTGTGCACGTACTTATGTATGTATATGTGAGCGTATGCGTGCAAATGAGTGTATAAGAGAGAGAGACAGACAGACAGACGGACAGACACAGAGAGAGAGAGAGAGAGAGAGAGAGAGAGAGAGAGAGAGAGAGAGAGAGAGAGAGAGAGAGAAAATGTCAAATCTTTTCGATATTCTTTTCGTGGTTTGTCTTCAGGCTCTTATGTCCCGAAGGCCATTAACCTATCAAGAGGGTGTATAAATCTTTATCGATCTTCACCTCTCTCTCTCCCTCTTTCTCCCCTCTCTTTCTCTCACTACATATATATATTTATATATAATGTATATGATGATTAAGAACATCATCATCATCATATCTATATATATATCTATATATATATATATGAGAGAGAGAGGTGAAGAGATCGATAAAGATTTATCTATCAACATGATAGGTTAATGGCCTTTGGTACATAACGCGTAAATCCACAATATTAATCATATCATAAACCCACCTCTCTCTCTTTCTCTCCCTCTCTTTCTCTCACTGAGAACCTAGTGATTTGGAACGAATTAACCGAGGTATATGTGTGTATGTGTTTTGTCTATGCGCATATATATATATATATATATATATATATATATATATATATATATATATATATATATATATATATATATATATAGTGCCTCTCATTTGAACAAACAGTCATTTTAATTCTGATCGCTTCGATTCGAGAGTTGAAAACATGAACATCACAAAAGAAACAAATTATTTGCAATCGATATAACAAGGCATGCATTTAGTCATGTTTTGTAGTTCTGAATGTTATATTTCTGGAAAAGTTAATTCACTCTTTTAATCTCCTTGATCAATACTGAATAAGGCAGCCCTATTTCCTTAAATTGTTTCTTCTTCTTTTAACATTGTATAAATTGAATGATATGTTAACCGAGTAATGACGGGAAATCATTTTCTAATAAATTTCTGAATAATGTAACACAATTTATAAGTATGTTCATTTTTTAATACATAACTGTTGCGTTAAAAGAGACGAATAGACCGAGAATAAACGAGATGAGAGTTTGAAATTATAAGCTGGTGCAATGCTCTTCCAACTTCGGAATAGAGCACTCTGGTGGATGGGGATTTAGGCGTAAAAGAGAGAAAGAGCGAGAGAGAGAGAGAGAGAGAAAGACAGATAGACAGACGGACAGACTGTTGTAGGAAACAAACCTGCGACTGATAGGTAGCAAACTTAAGGTAGCGTTGCTTATAAACCATTGAGTTGCATAACCCGCTGCCATAAGTCCAAATTCTCACATTGTCCATTCACTTGCCTATTCACTGCTCTGTTTGTTTTCTCAACGTGGACAGTCATATTTATTGAGAAATAAATATTTAATTCAACAGAAATGATTATAAATGCGTTATGTTACTTTGAAACTCTATCTTGAAATTATCTCCCGATAATACCCAGTGAATGTATCATTTGACCTAGACAGCGTGAATAGGATAAACAATTAGAGAAAATGGGACTGCTGCAGGAATCGAACCCGCTACCGATAAGTGACGGCTTTAACATAGCATCGCCCTTAAGCATCGAGTTAAACAGTGAGGCAAAGTTCCAGAGAGAGAGAGAGGGGGGGGGGGACATTTGTTCCAATTAAAATTCTGGTTTGTGAGAATGCGTAAATCGAGGGTTAGGCACGTATCCGAGATCCTCTTAGTATCAATGCTCATTGACCGTTAAAAACGAAGAACCTAAATTGCAAAATGTCTTGTCAGGTCAGAGATCTCAAAAGTGAATGGTTAAGCGATCCATTATGGTCTGTTCGCCGCCCTAACTTACTATCGTCCGAGTCAAGAATTATACCTTTGCCATTTGAGTGGACAGCGGCCAGAAGTAAGCAGTGATCTGAAATTCTATCCTGTACATTTGATGAGCAGTGAGCATGTGGAGTGTGAACTGATTATGAAGGGCACTTCGAATATATATATATATATATATATATGTGTGTGTGTGTGTGTGTGTGTGTGTGTGTGTGTGTGTGTGTGCGTGCGTGCGTGCGTGCGTGTGTGTGTATATTAGGTGAGTGCAAAAGTTCACAGCGATCTTCTTTTTCTTTTTTATAATTATAGACTTTTGCACGGACTTAATATCCAGCTATATATATATATATATATATATATATATATATATATATATATATATATATATATATATATATACGAGATGGTAGAGCATCTACAGTTGAGATCTCTGTCACTGAATGACTGATGAATTGACTGAGCAAACAACGCACATCATCTCCACGAAGATTTCCTTCTCACTCCTTCAATGAATCTGGTGTCACTCAGAACGCAGAATTCTATTGTATTACGTCAGAATACAGACAAGCATCAATTGCATGAATGAAATTCTATTTCATCACGATGTTAGCGTTGAATGAAGGTTCTTTCGCAGGGGGGGGGAGGCTTTTATTGGTGGGAACTTTGAAGGGAATGTGATTCCAAAGAGAAGGGTCTTTAATGACCCCAAAGACTGATCTAACGCATCTATGGTCTGACTTCCAAGCTGGTTTAAACTATGATAGGTCTTTGATGAATAATCATTCAAGCTTTTGACAGCATAGTCTGGGATATGTAACCTGATTGTTAAATTTTTTTGTTACGATGGCGTCGGCGAAGGTATGCACTCTCTGGGTGCTTTCTAGCAATTATACGTTTTATTAGCATTTGTTGTAGCATTTTTAGATATTTCATAAATTCACCTTAACCTGGAGTGATTTCAAAATGGTTGGTTACTCAGCGTGGGGAGTACTCATTAGCAAGGCTAGTCTTACTCGACCATCGATCTGTAACAAGCACCCTTGTTATTAGAAACCGCCAACTAAAACAGTCAACATAGGTTTCTTCAGTTGTTGAGTTGGTCTGACTGACTGGCTGGCTGACTGGCTATGTATTACGCGTACAGATCGCACCAATGAAATTTGGGGGCTAAACATTCACTTAGAAGATTAGAAAAACACGCCCTAAATAGGTCTTAGTGGTGGTCAATTTGTAATGCAAGCTTATGCTAGATTCAACCTTCAGTTTCTATCTATCTTTTTTAGAGATCATCATCATCATCATCAGTCTTTTAACGTCCGTTGTTGGACATTGACCTTCCCTAGGATTCGCCACACTTCTCTACCGTGGGCGTCGCGGAGCCAGTACTTTCTGAACTCGTCTAGCTCGTCTCTCCATCTAATATTCTGCCGGCTTCGGTTGCGCATGTGGTCTGTGGGGATCCATGTCGTGAGTCACAATGTCCATCTGTTGCCTGCCATTCTTGTAACATGGCCAGTCCATTACCATTTGAGATTTTTAATGAACTCTATGATGATCCAGACTCCTGTCTTCTCCCAGATGTATTGTGTTGCTTTGTGGTCTCTCCATGTGAGATTGAGCATAATTCTTTCATGTGCACGTTGCATGGTTCTCAATTTGCAGGTCAGTCTCTTGGTTAGGTTCCATGTTTCAGCTCCATAAGTGACTATCGGAAAATGCATTGGTTATACACCCTTCTCTTTAGGATTAATGGGATCTTCTTGTTTTTGAAGGTTGAGCTTGCTCTGCCAAAGGTTTGCCATCCTAGAGTGATTCTTCGCTTGATTTCTTCTTTTGAGGGTTTCATAGAGATTCTTTGTCCTAGGTAGATGTAGAGATCTACTTTCTCCTGTTCTGTGTCCTCGATTTTGATCTTAGTGCTTTCATTTCTGATGTGGTTGTTGCACATGATCTGAATGAAATTGAATGTTAAAACTTGCTGAAGTTCATGTGTAGGCCGACTTTCTTGCTCTCTTCATTTAGTTCATCTAGCATTCTGCCCAACAAAAGACCAAAGGAGAAACTCATCCATTAATCACACCCTTTTCTATTTTTTCAATTGATTCCCGCCCTAACTCGGTGTGCTGCCAATAGAAATTGGTTGCACGACTTTCTATCGTGTGACCAAGTAGAGCTATTAGTAGTAGTAGTAGTAGTAGTAGTAGTAGTAGTAGTAGTAGTAGTAGTAATTGCTGACGTGCCACCGCACATCATAACTGAATCCTCATCACCGATGGCTTTTATATGATTTTATCATGATAGCCCGAGGAGAAATAGCAGAAGCGCACCTGATGTAACCGTTGTGGTTGCAGCCTCCATAGCATCAGAAACAGTTTGGTTCGAATCTTCTTCATAAGATTGGGTGTAATTAAACGTGTCTTCTGCTGATTAATTTCTCCTTTTATCTTTTAACTCTAGTATAAGTTGGAGTTTATTCTCACCCAATAACAAGAACCATCCTCATCCAATGTAGGGGAGAAAACTATCCACTGTTTGTCAATCCAGTCACGTTTAACCGATAAACCGATGTATAAAATTAACATTTCCCCTGCAGTGGTTTGAAATCACGACCAACGTTTCAGCCGTTGTCTCCTACTACCGTCTTCAGGTGATGAATGGGTGTTCCAGGTAATGAATAGTCAGTCGCATTGAAACTATCACCGACTGTGTTTCCACAGTTGTTGGCTGTAATTGGTGTCAGAAATTCGTGGTTGTCTGGAGCTGATGCCTTTTTTGGGGGGGGATGGGTATATTCATAGGAGTCAATTATACTGGCCGCTAGTTGCATTTGCATGTTTGTGTCCGGACCAAGGGGTACGACACTCATGCCAAAGACAGAAATTAAAAAAATTACTGTACAATTTTTTATCGGTACAACAATTGGCGTGTAACGTATAGATTAGGCTTGAACATCGTTCACTCGATCTTGGAAAAAAAAAACGGTGTACAAATGAAATGAAATAAGAGAATTTATGAAAGAAAATCAGAATTTAGGTTATATTCAGTAACCATGATAATTATTAATATATCGATAGATAAATGATGAAATGATATACACACCGAATTAAATAAACAAGACTTCATTTTTAAAATCTCGGCAAATAAACAAACTTGAATAAAAAAAAAAATAAAAAAAAAAACTATAACTAGACTCCCCTCTCCCGAAGAAACATACTTTAAAAACTGTTTTTCAAAAACTGATTCGCTTTAAAAAAAAAAATATTCATCAATATTTAAATGGAATTATTCAATTCTTTCGAGATCTTCGAAAAATATCACCCTCGGCTTCAGAGTATAAACAAACAGCTCTGGTTACTTTAGGTCGCCAACGTCTTTTGGCAGCATATTGTGTTTGGTGTGATCAATTGAAAAATTGGAAGAAGGGGTGATCAATGGATAAGTAACTTCGGTTGTCTCTTTTTTGAACAGTGATTTCTAAAACAGTTGGATTTTAAAAATAAAAAAACGAGTCTGAATGCTGCTGCATAGAAATCAAGGGATCATTTCAGCGTGAATTTACATCGCAAATATATTCATCACAAAAGAAAAACGATTTAGTGGGAGGGAGTTGAAAAGAAAGTTTTTTCTATACATAATCAGAAGGAAATATTTATATCTTAAGCTTTCTAACTTCATTGGTGTAGCCTCTACTTGATTATATATACAATACAAAAAAAGTTGCAGAAATCATCTTCAGTCGTAATAGAAGTGGAGTTGAGTTTGACCCTGCAGCAGTCAAACTTGTATTCAATTAAATCTTTTCAGTTACACCAGTGGTTCCCAGGATTGTTGTGTATAAGGATTTTTTTCGTGTATGAGGATTTTTTCACGGCACCCCAACCCAGAAAATACTGGACAATTGCATTCACAGTTATGAGGGTAAGTTAGTAAAACAATGATGAATCATGCAATTAAACTTCATTAAAAAAAAAATGGTTGTATATTTGTTTCTTCTTTAAATAATGATTATTACAAGTAGATTGGTGAATCTGTTGTTTACAACACCGCTTTTCAAATCAAACAGGAGACAGCCACCCCCATTTCTTGTTCCACGTCTATTATTGCATAATGCTTGCTTTTTGTCTCAGTTATCGCCAAAGCTCAGCTTTACAGAGATAAGTCGTCACACGGTTAGGATCAGGTGTTAGGATTCACTGAATTTCAGCATTCAGGTGAGGATATTCATCATTTAACGGTATCAAAACCCAATTAACCCAATGATAGCTAATTTTGTTTTGAATGCATTGTCACAAGACAACTCGCCATGTGTCTTGAATCCATATGAACTTCTCCATCTTATCTTCTTAAAAATATTTCTGAAACCAGTTGCTATGCTGAGATGGATACTCTCCAGAAACCAATTATATCGTGATAGAAATCTTCTTCATTTGAGGTCAGAAACTTGTGCAGCAACGGGAAACTCTTCTCTCTCTGCCACTGTCAACATTCATTTTTGCTTTCCAAAATCATTTTATTCTGAAAGCTGAAACTTGTAAGTCTACATGCCGAATATTTGGTCAATAGGCTGCGTAGTTTTAGCGTGACTGTGATACGGACAAACTGACGGAAGACTCAAATATTAGTATAGATTCCTCAACTTATTCAGAAAAAAGAGGGGAGACAACGTTCGGTAGTTAATAGGAAGGATTGGAAGAGCAATGGGAGAAAGGAAAGTTAGGTAGTTTAATAAGAAGAGAGAGGAGAAAAGCAAGTTAAGTAGTTTACTTAGGGGTTAGGAAGAGAGGGAAAGAGAGCGAAGAAAAGAAAGGTTGTTTAGTGAGGGAGTAGGAAGATTTTCGCATATGAAACTTATCCCCGTTTGTTTAGTGAATATGAAAAAAATTCAGCTAGATAGTAGTAATCATTACCAATATGGGAATGAAAAGATTTAGAAAAAACAGGAGTTATTTTGTTTATCAATGTATGAACCTAATGCATTTCGTTTGCATCCAAACTCCTTCAGATACTGAACGGAGAAAAGTGATATATATCATTAAAACAAATCCATCTTTGTGTAACATTTGAAAAAAAAACAACATATCCTTGCAACGGAGATTGGAAGGGATAAGGTAAAGAATGGGGAGAAACGGGTGTAGAAGAGCCGAGGCATGGATAACCTTACCTGTCAACACCCGTGGAATTTCCACGGGTTCAACTAGTCTATATATCTTTTTTCATCCTTAGCCTTCTTTGCCTCTCCGGCTTTATTTCCATCTTTATCAGCCCCCCTCTTCATTCTCGCCTTGCTTCAGTTTAACTCTTGCCCGTCCAATTTGAATGTTAGAAATAGTCAACCAAAACTGTCACCAAAAAACAATCAACATGGGCTTCTTCAGCTCTTGTGCTGGTTCGTCAGATTGGCTGGCTACGTCTGTATGTATCAGGCCGCACAAGTGGAGCTTGAGGGCTAAAAATTAAAACATTAACCTCTTCATGTGTAAAGAAAAAACATTTGTTTTTAATTTTTCAGAATTCACCCCCCACCTAAATAGTTTTTTTTTAGAGGGTGGTTTAATCTACAATGTGCGTTTATGCTATACTGGTTCAAAGTTTGGGCGAAGGTGCGTTCATTGTTGCTTTGTTTTGTTAATTGAACAATTTAGTGATTCAATCACAGGCGAGAGAAGTAAATTATTTATTGATCACTCCTTTTTCCAGTTTTTGATTGATTACCCCCAACACGGCATGCTGCCAGAAGTGGTTCGTATCGTGACTGCTTCTAATGCGTGACCGACCAGACCTTTTTGTTTTTGTTTTTTTAAATTTTCGAACTTGGAAGTGATTTCCACATTGAAAAAAGAATGTAAAAAATTCTAATTGGTAACCCTACGAATGCATGCCCCCTACCCCCTTTTTTTTAAAGATAGGAACAACAACAAAAAAAAACCAATAATGAATGAATAAAATGAAAAAAAAAAGGAAATGTATTATCTGTGATGAAATAGAATGCAATGCAAATTAGACTCGTGCTTTTTTGTGTCTTGAGCGAATTGAATTATATCATACGGTGTGTCATCGTTTATTTAGACCCTGGGGGTGGAGGAAACGTGCGATGAGATTTTTTGAAAGAGAGAGAGAGAGAGAGAGAGAGAGAGAGAGAGAGAGAGAGAGAGAGAGAGAGAGAGAGAGATGGGATCATCTTGAAGAATGATGAGGAAGAGAGAGAGAGAAAGAAAGTGAGACAGAGATATAGGACCATCTAGAAGAATGAAGAGGAAGATAGGAAGGAGAGAGAGAGATCAGACAGACAGACAGATAGACAGACAAACAGAGAAAGAGAGAGAGAGAGAGAGAGATGGAAGATAATAGGATGAGAAAAGAAAGTAAAGGAAAGAAAGATGGGAAGAAAATAAAGAAGAAGAAAAGGAACGAGTGAGAGAAGGAAAGAATAAAGGTGATGTAATTGAAAAAGAAAAAAAACACATCCGGGTAATAAGAAAAAAATCGGCGAAGTAGACAAAAGAAAGAAGAGGAGGAGGGGAGGAGGAGGAGGTTTCAATGGTAGGGATTTTTAAAAAAGGAAGTGGTAGGTCTGGTTAGTCGCCTAATAGAAACTGTCTAGTGACCAACGTATTTTCGCAGCATGCAGTGCTGGGGAGGGGGGTTAATCAATTGAAAAATTGGGAAATGGGGATGATATATGAATGAGTTACTTCTCTCGCCCTTCGTTGGTTAGTGCTCTCTGAAAAAAAGTTCAAGTATCAAAAAACAAAACAAAAAACAAGCGTGAATAGATAAAAAATAAACCAAGCGATCAATTTAGCAGAAATTTACATTGAAAATTGAATCCCCCATTGAAATTCCATTTAATAGTTTTCTGTTTTTTTTTAATCACATAACATTTTTTCCTTGACTCCATAAGGAGTAAATGTTTGAATTTTCAGCCCTCTAGCTTGATTGGTGCTACATGCACACGTGATACATATTTGCATAGATAGTCAGCAACACCAGCTTGAACTCTGAAGAAACCTTCGTTGACCGATATGGTTGACAGTTTCCAACAATGTGAATTATAAGAAGAGGAGAGGAGATTACATTGGTTTCAGTTTAATTCCAATAAGATGGAGCAAGTAGACGAGGGCTTGCGTTCCGACTGACACGCATAATAAAAGTGGCGGTTTTAGAGATTGTCATCACGGCACAAAATCATGTTAGCAAAGCAATCAGAGCGTCTTTTATTCTTCGTAATGTCTCCTGTTTCTTTGATATTTTCCCCAAGGGGCTGATTAAGCTAGAGCAGGACCTGCTATAAAGGTGCATTAAAGATGAGATGCATAAATATTGGAATGCATAATTTTGATTTGCTAAATTATCAAGTTTCTAATTAAAAGTAATGAAGATTTAAATAATGATACCACCTGGTCTTCGGTTCGATCACTCTATATATATATATATATATATATATATATATATATATATATATATATATATATGTGTGTGTGTGTGTGTGTGTGTGTATATATATATATATATATATATATATATATATATATATATATATATAGATTGATAGATAGATAGATAGATAGATAGATAGATAGATAACTACAAAGAATTGAATCCACAATCCGTAGACTGTGGATGTACATAAATGCTTGAAATATCCTATTAAAATGATGGAATACCCCCCTTCATGTTCTTGATTGTAACTTCTTATATCCTAGAGATAAACATTGACAAGATAAACTACACAATGCTGTTGAAATTCTCTTTCAAACAATGTCTCATGTCCACTTATCTGAACTTTTTCTGGGTCAAACCCTATTTTGCAAAATATTCTGCTCTGTAGGTATGCACCGTGCGTATAGGTCTCACCAGTGGGGCTAGAGGGCTCAACATCTAAACATTTACTTTCTATTAAGTCTTCAAAAAACTTTTTTTAATGAATTATTTGCCACCCCCCAAAAAAAGATTCATTAGCAGTGATTCAATTTACAATGTAAGTTTATGCTAAATCGGTCTATTAGTTTGTGTCCTGTAGCAGTCATGCTTATTTTTTTGTTTTTGAAAATTCGAACTTTTTTCAGTGAAGAGAGCCCAACAAAAGGAGAGAGAAGTAATTCATTCATCGATCGCCGCTTTTTTCAATTTTTTTAATTGATCTTCCCCAACATGACATGTTGCCAATTGATGTTGGTCCTGTGATGGTTTCTATTGAGTGACTAACCAGACCCACATTGCTTTTTTACTATTATTTCTTTCATTTTACTCTTGCTATTTATTATCACAATTCCAAGGCCGTCATTCTGCTATCTTTAGTGAGCAATGCAGATCACGAACGGTTGTAGAATGACAGGGTTTCAATAAAAAGCGACAGAAATAAGGTGAAACGAAAGTAGTCAAAAATTCACACATATAATAATTAGAAATGTGTCAATGTTGCTTATCACGCTTTTGTCGTCAGTGACGTCTGGTGACGTAACTTCGGAGAAGTAGAATTTTATGTTAGGTTCAAGTTGATAAATTGTACCTTCACTTAATTTCACCTTCAGATTAGTTTAATATTCAGGATATATCGAACATAACCCCCAAAATGCTGCGCCACATTATGTTTTCGATATGTATTAAGTACAATGCAATTGCAAAAGTATCTAATTATTGACGTCATTTTTTGACAGAAAGGATAAACTAGTTAATGGGAATTAACAATGCTTCATTTCGGAAACTTCAGGTCTTTTTAATACCTACACGACCTCCAACTAATGCTAGACGATCGAAACAAAGAAAGCAAAAAAGTCGGCCTACAAATGAACTCCGGTAAAACGAGAATCATGTGCAATAATCATGTTGAGAATAAGAACATAACTGTCAAGATAGAAAATGCAAAACTCGGCAAGGTAGACCACTACATCTACCTAAGACAACGAATCTCTATGAGATCCTCAAAAGAGGAGGAAATCAAGCGAAGAATCACTCTGGTGGCAAGCTTTCGGCAGAGCAAGGTCAACTTTCAAGAACCAGATGATCCCAATAATCCTAAAAAGAAGAGTATACAACTAATGCATTCTCCTGATAGTCACTTATGGAGCTGAAACATGGAACCTAACCAAGAGACAGGCCTGCAAACTGAGAAGTATGCAACGTGCGCATGAGAGAATCATGCTTAACCTTTCATGGAAAGATCACAAGACAGCACAGGATATAAGGAAGAAAACAGGTGTTCGTGACATCATAGAAACTATTGAAAAACTCAAATGGCAATGGGCAGGCCATGTTGCAAGAATGAAAGACAACCGATGGACATCACGTCTTACAACATGGATCCCCAGAGATCACATAAGAAACTGAGGCCGACAAAACACAAGATGGAGAGATAAACTTTACAGATTCAGGAAATACTGGCTCTGCGACGCCCATGATAGGGAATTGTGGCGAATCCTGGGGAAGGTCTACGTCGAACGACGGACGTTAAAAGACTGATGTTGTTGACAAGCAGCAACGATATAGTGAAAGAAATACGAGTAAAAATTGCGTGTTACTTGCAGTTGGGTAGATATACACTAGTGAGAAACAATATATATTTAGCTTAGCTCAACCTGACACAAGGCCAACAGGATGAGTCGCCTTCTAAGGATCAGATATATCAGACCAGTATAAGGTACCCACTGAGGATCAGACATATCAGACCAGTATAAGGTACCCACTGAGGATCAGACATATCAGACCAGTATAAGGTACCTAATGAGGATCGGACATATCAAACCAGTATAAGGTACCTAATGAGGATCGGACATATCAGACCAGTATAAGGTACCTAATGAGGATCGGACATATCAGACCAGTATAAGGTACCTAATGAGGATCGGACATATCAGACCAGTATAAGGTACCTAGTGAGAATCGGACATATCAGACCAGTATAAGGTACCTAGTGAGAATCGGACATATCAGACCAGTATAAGGTACCTAGAGAGGATCAGACTTACTACAACTTATAGCCAGTGAGAACAGCCTTGTACTCGTGGTGAGACACTCCCCATTTTTAGCGAAGCATCGAGTGAGGATCGAATTCACTACATAAGTAGCAGTTTGCTGCACATTCTAGTTGGTAATTATTGATAACGCATTTTTTCTTTTGACCACGGACGAATTTTCATTTTGCAATTATTGTTTATGTCTTTAATTCTTCTTTAAATTAAGTTATAATTTTCACTACTTGATCAGGATATGAACATTCATTTTACTACGTCATTTGTGTCCCTTGGAATGACAGAGCACAGCAACGTATTGCTAATTGCTTGGATGTTTCATCTAAAAAAAGATTATAATGACTAGGGTATGGCCGTTCAAAAGGTGCATCCGGTTTCATGAAAATCTTCAGGCGGTTTAAGCTTGAAATAATGAGACGCAGCTCTTCATTTATGATGTCGAATTTTCTCATTCGACAGAGAAAAAAAAAGATTCATTCTTTCTTTCTTTCTTTCTCTCTCTTTCTCTCTCTCTCTTTCTTTCTATCTCTTTTTACTCACCAAGCACGTAAAATCAATAAACTCACATGTTCGTGAACGCTAGTGACGTAGTATATATATTTGGGCAGAAAGTTATATCCATTTCAAATTGATTTTTTTCTCTGCAAATCGAGCAATCCCTCAAATCGAGAATCGTAAATCTGAATGACTTCAAATTCGACACAGCAATGTCCAGTGCACGAACCAAAATATCAGGCAATTGTCAACACCTCACAATGGCCAGTTGTCGAGTTATCTCAGTGGGTGCGCGTACGCGCACATGCAAACATACACACACACACACACACACACACATGGGGATTCTTTTGAATTATATTAAGGATAATAACACTAGTCCAAATTGGAGACAGGAATGTGACGTCAGCGACGCTTATCTGACAAGAAATATTTCGCCGTTATGACGTCAATGGAGTCTCACCGTGACGTCAGTGTCAAGGGCGAGGATGACTATCAATGATAATAAGAATAAGAAATCGAGTATTTGATATCCGGAACAGGTGTGAATTCATGAGTGTATACCTGTTCTTATGAATGGAAGAGAGAGAATTAAAGAATTTAAAAAAAGAGGGACTAATAATTCACGTGAGAGGGGAATCAGCCTAAAGGCATGTAAAGATAGGAGAAATGAAGGGACAATCCGAGGAAGCCCCCCAAAAGGGACGCTGAATGGATGAGGAAAGGAAGAGAGAAAGAGAGGGAAAGGAAAGACGAACCTGTGAGTTGGTGCATGAATGGATGAGTGATAGTATAGCAAGAAGCGAGAGCTTGCAAATATGTGAGCGAGCTATTGTTACCTTTTCCGTGTTAAATTCAAAATATTTCCGTGTTAGATTTCGCAACACTATTTTTTCTTCTCAAATTTTAAATTTTATCAGATCACATCTTTTTTTTCACTTCTCTTCGAACTTTATCTGTGAATCAATTTTTCCCAAAATTATTTTTTCAAATGAAAGCAGAAAACTTAAAATTTCAAATTGTATTTCATTAAATTCATTATTCGGACACATTGATTTCATATTTTGATACCCACTGTTAGGCGCCTAATTGCCGACCCCCACCCAAGCTCAATAATTTAGGAAAAATTTCCAACACTCTAGCTCTTATTAGGACCCCAACCCCACACTAATTCATTTTCGAGAGTTAATTCCTACTCTCTCCTCCCTAATAGTTGAGAGGGGGCAACCACAGAATTGTCAAAATTTTCCGATCAAAAAACAACAATCTAAGATGCAAGGGGGGAACTTGGTTCACCAATTTTAATTGCATCTGCTAATTCCCGCAATTTTAATATTTTGTACCGCCAGAAGATTTTTCAGTTCTAATTTTCTTCTTCATATCAATACTGTACGTTTTCATCGCTTATGTGCCTACCCCATCCTTACTATAAATCTTTCTCAAACGACTTTGTCTTATTCCTACTAAACTATGTCAGTGGCCTTAGTTTCCTACACCTGGCTTATTCTACCCCTATTTACTTGCAATTGTGCGCCTAAGAATAATTGCATTGGCCTGGTTAGCAATTATTCCTGGTAACCTTTCACACACCCATCGCAAAAGTCTTTTGAAGTCTTAGCCCACTCTCTCTTCAAATCATGGATGTTTCTGGGGCACCTCTGATGAAGTTGATCTTTCAAGTTTCGCCATGAATTTTCAATTGGATTCAAGTCGGGAGATTGATTAAGCCTGTGAAATACCCCAACATTATTCTGAACTAACGATTCGCGAATTACTTTAGCTGTATGCTTCAGAACGTAATCTTGTTAGAAAATCCAACCCTCTTCTAACTGTCGCACCAAAGAGATCGAACCAACTTCCAAAATACTCCGATACATCGCCCCATTCATGGTTCCTTCAATCACACCAGCTTCTTTGCTTGACTGTGGGGATGGTGCTTTTTTTTCATCATGGCCGCATTCGTCTTTTTTCTAAACATGACGAGCTGGTTTGTGCCCCGAAAGTTCAGTTTTTGTTTCGTTTGTCCAAAAACGTACTTACCAAAATGATTCGACTTTTCTAAATGCTCATGACCGAACTTCATCCGAAAATCTCAGTGCATTTTTTTCAACAAAAGTTTTTTTTTCAGTTGGGTTCGGGATATCAAACCATCCCTGTGCTGTTCATTACCGATAGCACTTACATTAACCGATGTTCCAGCAGCTCTTAAATCATCTTGGATCTTCTTTCAAGTTACCATTGGATTTGTTTTGAAATTTTCCATGGATTGCCAGTTGAAGGAAGTTTTTTGGTTGTGCTAAAGTTTCACTTCTGAATAATCGATCCAATGGTACTGAGAAGGACAGTTAACACCTTGACAATGGGGCTGTAGCTCAAACCTTCATTGTATTGCCTCATTATTTAATTCTCTTGTTTGGGTGAGAACTCCACCTTTAACTGTGACGGCCTCGTTGCAAGAAGGGGAAGTAGTGAATGATGACTGTGATGGCATCACACCATAGTGAAGTATTGCTGAAACACTCCAAAAGTTGATATACAAGCACTGAAAAATCTAGGCCATCATTCCTTCCTGAATAACACTTCTGTGGTAATTAATTTCTAATATGTCCGAATACTTTTTTTTCCATCCTTACCATTGTTTATGTTCTATTCTGCATTGTATGTTTAGAAATATGCTTTTTTCTTTATAATTCTTAATTTTATATCAAAATACATCACCTGTGTAAATCTAAAGTAGATGTAAGCATCGGACGAATATTATATATTTTGCAAGTATCCAAATACTTTTTTCCCACACTGTAAATACTTAAGTCATCGTTAAAACAGCATGGGCAGCAAAAGGATATATTTCCAGGGACAGGGGCAAAAGGGAATACATGGAATTCTAGTGACCCCTCTCTTACCTGTGAATGAAAATACAATCTTTTTATATTAGAAGTTGGATATACATAGAATAAATTGTATTGCACCATTATCTTCTATTGGCTATAAGGTTCCAAATCCTTTCACTCTCGGTGCGAACATTCTATAGCCAATGAGGATATTGTTTGGTTCAGAGGAATCTAGGTCCTAGATTCATTCTGTGGCTAATTCATTGACATTTTCACTACGTCATCGGTACATAAATTTCTATTTGTTACTACGTCCCTTGGGCCCCTTAGTGTGATCGAGTACAAACATGCATTGCTAATTATCAGATGTGTAGATGCTTCATTTAAAAAAAGTTTAAATTAATAAGAACACTAATTCAAATTGGAGACAAGAATGTGACGTCAGCGACGCTTATCTGACAAGAAATATTTCGCCGTTATGACGTCAATAGAGTCTTACTGTGACGTCAGCGTCAAGGCTGAGGTTGACTAGCAATGAAAAGAAGAGATCGTGTATTCGATTTCGGAACAAGTGTGAATCGAACTTCAACAAAGCATACCTGTTCTTATGAATGACAGAGTGAGATTAAAAAAGAAAAGAGAGACTAATAATTCAGGTGAGAGGGGAAGCAGCCAAAAAACTAGTTAGGAGAGAGGAAAGGGAGAGACGATCTGAGAAAGCCCATAAAGGGTTGCCCATGAATGAATGAGGGAAGAAAGGAAGGAAGAATGAAAAGGAGAGCAAAGACGAACCTGCGAGTGGGCGTATGTAAGAATGAGCGATAATAGAGCAAGAAGCTAGAGTTTGCAAATACATAACCAGGGAGATTGTTACCTTTTCCGCGTTAAATTCAGACATGTATACGTTAAATTTTAAAGATTTTGCGTTAGATTACGCCTCACTATATTTCTCAGGTGACCTCAGAGCGGCATATTTTCTTCAAATATTTAGAAGTGTTCACTGATCACATTTTTTCACTTTTTCTAACCTTATCTGTGAATTTATTTTTCATAAATTTCATTTTCAAATGATAGCAGAAAACTCGACTATTTAAAACTGTAGTCTATTAAATTCAACTACAAAGGATATAAGTTAGTTTAAATCATTAAGGTTAGTATTAGGGTTAGTATTTAAGGTTAGGATCCGGGTCATATGCTTATAATGGAAAACAAATGAAAGCAACTGTCTATATGTTTTGAATTTGACGCAAAAAAAGTAACAATCACCCTTAACTGATCACCGTGGCCCAGTGGCAGAGTCTTAGCCGATTTAGTAGGTCGCAGTCCGATTCAAAAATGCTACTGAAAGCCTCTCAAAGAACTTAGATTGAGAAATCTGTCTCCGAGACTGAAGAATTTCGACCAAATCACGATGGATACACCGGTTTTCGTGAGATCACTGAAGTTAAGCAACGCTGAGCCTGGTCAGTACCCAGATGGGTGTCCATTGGGGGAAATCAGGTGCCGTAAAGGGAACGAAGCCTCGGCAAACCAGCCAAGCCGGGAGCGGGTGTGCATCAAATGATGGGGATGTGAGTGGAAGACTGGTGTGCATTATTATCTATTTCATATAGACATTGACAGTAAGCTAGCACAATTGTTGAGATGTCTCATAAATTAACTAAGCCAGCATCCTAGTGAATGTATATGTTACGCCAATTCGGTGAAACTTATTTTTTTTTTTGTTGTGAAAAACGTTTTAATTTCACTTTTATTGCATAAACTTCTGATCGTAAAAAAAAAAATATTACTTCTATATCCTTGTTTTGAATTTTTTAAGACTTGATCAAATTTGTTTTTTTTGTTTTTTTTCTGGAAGAAAGGTAAAACTTTGCCAATTTGGCAATTTCATCGATTCGGTAAAACATACAAACGTCGGTCTTTGTTAACAATGAAAATCGGACCTTTTCTGTTTAGCATTTTTCTTTCTTATTCCCTCTCTCATTCAAAGAGTGTCAGCAATCCAATGTTGTCATCCAAAATGCTTAATCGTGCATATGTCGTCTTTTATCTAACAAAAGAAAGAAAGGAAGAAAGAAAAAGAAAGAAAGAAAGAAAGAAATATAGGTCTGGTTAGTCATTCAACAGAAACCGACTTTAAACTGCATGCTGTTTCGGGATGATCAATGTAAAAATTTGAAAAAAGGGGTGATCAATGAAGCAGTTACTTCTCTTGCCTTTCATTGGGTAGTGAACACTAAAAAGCCGTTGCTTACAAACTAAGGGATCGATTAACCATGAACTTACGTTGCAAATTACTCCTCGCCTATTTAGAAGAGGAATAAAAAAAAATTTCTAGACAGAATAAGGAGTACGTGATGAAATTTTCATGCCCTCAGCTCCATTGGTAAGTTTGATACATGAATACATACAAAGGCAGCTAGTCCGACTAACTTGAAAACTGAAGAAACCTATGTTGACCAGTGGTGTATGGTGCTTTGTATCTCGGTAGGACTCTCTGCTACGGATGCCCGAATACGCAAAACTATAGTAGTATGTGTAAAAAGCAATGGATAGCAAAAGCCTTTCTGGCACAATTGTAAATTGTATAAGTTCTCACTCTCGCCCATTCAATGTTATAAATGGCAAACAAATAAAAATAGATAAGAGAATCAATAAAAAGTCTTTTAGTGGTGAAAAATTTTTAAACTCTCGTAATTATCGGATGAATAGTAAACCATAAAGAGGAGAAGAAACATTTTGAATTAGATTTTTTTTTCTAAATAGATCCTTAAAAGCTTCTTTTGACAATCACCAGAGTATGTCCCATCAGAAAATGTTTTGATATACAGCGTGGAAATAATTTAAACAGCTTTGAAAAATGTCGTTTGAAACAGCAAACAAACACGTCGAAGACGCATGAAAAGAATTTACAGGCGTAATGCTGAAAGATGTTTTTTTACGCATCTTCTGTACATTGCACCTAAAACAGCTTTTACCACCCGTTGCTCTTTACAAACACTAAGATATTTTTACGTTTTTGTGCATCCGTAGCACAGGGCAGATCCAAAATACGACACTAAAATATTTTTGTGTATCCGTAACATACAGTGGCAGAGGGATGCGCTCTCTGAGTGCTTTCTGGTTACTTCTTGTATTTTCTCCCTCTTGAATTGATTTTGTTTAGATGTGTCCACTCATCCCTATTCGACACTCTTCGGTCGGTTAGTCGGTCGGTCGGTCGGCCCAACTTGCATTAAATGACGGAAATAGGAAGAAAAGAAGGAAGAGAAGTATGGTCATTAAAGGTGTGACGTCATTAATGCAATGATATGACAACAGAATGTACAAGTTCGACATTTTTGTATGAAAAAAAAAATCCATTTACGATTTTTATAGAAAGTAATATCCTCAGAATATTTCCAAATCGCAATTTCTTTTTACAAGTCTGAAAATCAATTGACTCAAAGAAAAACCACCTGTTCTTATTCTTCCTCCTCTTGCTACTACCATCACGAACGGTGAACCCATCGTTGCACTTATGGCTGTTGCTACCCTCTTTTGTTTCCTGTATTCCTTTTCTCTCAGTTTTTTCTCTTGGATCTCATTCCACTCTCTTTTCCTACCAGTGACTTCCTCTGTACTTTTATATATTTGCTTCCATCATCCTCTCTTATATGATATATATCAATGTACAACTTTATCATACATGGTTTTTATATCCAGTTTAACGTTCCACCCGCGGCAATTCGTTTCTATTTATTCAGCACCGGAGAAAAATTACATCTGTCGTTTCCAAGATCCATTGTTGACTTAGGCAGTGTTTGCTCCCATCTAAGGAAGTTGACAATCTATTTTCTTTCCCTTCCCGGCTCTTGTGTTACTGCATTGTTGACCAAGGTTTCCAGCGCTGGAGCCTTGACCCTTTCAGTCCCGTATTTTTTGAATTTATGAATTTTTGTAATCGTATTTTTTTTTCAAATTTATTTCTGAAAGCCATATGAATGATAGAAGAACATTTTAGTAAACCCAATTTCTTGTTTTGAAAAACTGTACTCACAAGTGCCACCAGGTAATACGAGTCTGACGAAATAGAAAGAACTCAAAGGGGGCATACCTCTGTCAAGACCATTGACAGGGGGGAGATAACTGTACATGGATCCGGCCCAAAATCTAACCATTTCTTCGGTAAGCCTATTGTCCACGCTTCCACAAAATTTTCATTCAAATTAATCAAGAACCGTTGGGGATACTGAGTGGACAGACATGAGCCTATACATGAATGTATTAAAAATCGCGAAAATATATCTCAATCAAAAAAGAAAATCTTGGATCCACTCCAAAATTCAACCAACTCTGTCTCACTATATTGCCCACTCTCCCAACTGCATTGAAATTCATCGAATACTTATCTTTTGTAGACAGGCAAATAGATGAAGGAGCAGACACAACTGGATATATACCCCTCCAACTTTGTTGACAGAGGTAAAAAATATACCATTAGTAAATAATGGGTAAATCCAGATCTGGATGTTCCATTATCTCTCTAGGTTTTTGTTCGTGTTTTTTTTCTTTCTTTTTCTAATTTTGAAATTCGATGGAATCCAAGAGACTTAGAATCATGTAACGAGCACAAGAAAGAATTATGTTCAACATCACATGGAGAAACCAGCACAGTACATTGGGAGAAAACTGGAGTCCAAGACATCATAGAAATCATTAGGAAACTCAAATGGCAAAGGGCTGGCCATGTTGCAAGAATGGCAGACAAACGATAGACATCACGACTCACCGCATGAATCTCCAGAGATCAAATGCGTGACTTAGTCCGGCTGAATATGAGATGGCGAGATGAACTGGACAGATTCAGAAAATATTGGTTCTGCAACGCCAACGATAGAGAGATGTGGAGAATCCTGGAAAAGGTCTGTGTCCAACGACGGATACTAAACGACTGATGATGATGTTGATGATGGCTGTAATTAATCGAATCTGAGAATCAGAAGAGCAACAGGAAACAATTCTTGACTTTTCACTTTATACAAGTTTTTCTGTAACCCTTATATTATGTATTCAAAAGTGTTTGTTAAATGTATATGATTTTTACCTATTTATAATTTTCACAATATGAGTTTCGTCAAATGTATTAGCTCCTATCTTATGAAACAAGCAACCGTTTTATACACCTCAAAAAGCTGAAAATTATAACAAAATAGTCACAATCTATAAAGATCTCGATGAATAGTGATAACATCAAAAGTAACAACTATTTCTATCACTATTTAGTAGCTAAATAGTAAGTATTGATAAAAAGGTAAAAATAATTTTTTAAAAACTGCCTCATTGAATTATATTATCAGTTCATTTTTTTCGGTGTAAATCTTATCAGAAAAAGCTAGCTGCTGGTCACATGAGTGTCCGCAGATAGCACGGACGGGGTATTAGTCACTCTCCGAAGCGCTGGCTTTCTCATCTTGGACCCGGGTTTGCAAAGTTGGAACTTCATAGTCAATAAAGAATTATGTGGTAGAACAAATGTTAATGTCGTCGTCGTCGTCGTCGTCATCATCATCATCATCCTTCTAACGTCCGTCGTTGGACATAGACCTCCCCCAAGATCCACTAGATATCTTGATCGTGGGCGTCAAGGAGCCAGTACTTTCTGAACTTGTCTAGTTAATCACACCATCTTATTTTTGTCGACCTCATCTTCTCATCTGGTAACAGGGTTGCTACTAAAATATATTCCGAATATATCGTTTTGCCACCCCTTCTCCTGGAAAAATAACCGCAGACGGCCATGGTTAAAGTTATAGTTCGTCCAAGTGCCAAAATTACCTCCTTGGAAAAAAAGGAAGGAAATAAACTTTGTTTTGGTTCAGAATTAGAATTTTCATAACTCCTTTATTATTTTGACACTTCTTCCCATTTTATTTACCAGACTAGGTTATGCCTTTGACATTGATTTATACTGTTGTCTGGGATCTTTCTCACTAGTCTTCGCCAAAAGCTGATGGTTATTATTTGAAAGTACGGATGCCCGAAAAAAAGAAAAAAAAAAAGATTAAATTGCATTTCATTATTCTTTGTCCAAAGTTCTGGATCTTTTAGATTAACGCCTCACTCCACGAAAAAAAAAAAAATTTCCCCGAACCCCAACCATGGGCCCAAACCGTGGGAGGGGGATCAACGAAATAAACTTGCCATATCTATTCCCAAAGGTTATGAAATAAAAACTGAACAAAGGTTTCTTCAGTTTTCAAATTGATCTGGCTCCGTATGTTTCACGCAGCGATGTAACTGGGGTATGAAAATTTGAACATTTACTCCTTATATTTAGAAGAAAACTTTTTTGATACACCCTCTCTCCTAAATGGGGTTTTTGTCGGGGTTCAATCTGAAATGTAACTTTTTACTAAATCGATCCCTAGTACGTGATCAACAGCATTCATTAGTTTTTTTTGTTTTTTTTTGAGATTTTTGAATTGATCACTGTCCAACAATTTTTTAATTGATTACCCTCAACTCGGCATGTTGCCAAAGAACGTTGGTCATGTGACAATTTCTACAGAGTGACTGACCAGACCCTTTTTTAATTAATTTCTTTTCCAGGCAAAGGTACAAAAATCTGATAACTTGACTTATCTGGAACTGTACTACATAGATATACAAGACTGAATGTTTAAGATAAAGGTTGAAATGATTTCATTCTCCATGATGATGATGATGATCATCATCAGTCTTTCAACGTCCGTTGTTGGACATAGACCTTCTCCAGGATTCGCCACACTTCTCTACCATGGGCGTCGCGGAGCCAGTACTTTCTGAACTCGTCTAGCTCGTCTCTCCATCTAATATTCTGCCGGACTCGGTTGCACATGTGATCTGTGGGGATCCATGTCGTGAGACGCGATGTCCATCGGTTGTCTGCCATTCTTGTAACATGGCCAGCCCATTACCACTTGAGATTTTTAATGGACTCAATGATGTTCCTGACTCCAGTCTTCTCCTGGATGTATTATGCTGCTTTGTGGTCTCTCCATGTGAGATTGAGCATGATTCTTTCATGTGCACGTTGCATACTTCTCAGTTTGCAGGTCTGTCTATTGGTTAGGTTCCATGTTTCAGCTCCATAAGTGACTATCGGCAGAATGCATTGGTTGTATACTCTTCTTTTTAAGATTATTGGGATCATCTTGCTTTTGAAGGTTGAGCTTGCTCTGCCGAAGGCTTACCATCCCAAAGTGATTCTTCGCTTGATTTCTTCCTCTCATGAAGATTCTTTGTCCTAGGTAGATATAGTGGTCTACTTTGCCGAGTTTTGCATCTTCTATCTTGACAGTTATGTTTTTATTCTCAATTATTGCACATGATTTTCGTTTTACTGAAGTTCATGTGTAGGCCGACTTTTTTGCTTTCTTCATTTAGATCATCTAGCATTAGTTGGAGGTCGAGTAGGTTCTCTGCGAAAAGGACGATGTAGTCTGCAAATCTAAGGTTGCTCAAGTATTCGCCGTCTATTTTGATTCCTCTATTTTCCCCGTCCATGTTTCGGAAGATCATGTCA